>OZ010572.1:110218059-110263059 GCA_963932145.1 Acanthosepion lycidas | reverse complement strand
AAACAGTTACAAACAGCCTGGTGTACTAATGGCCATTTACTTATACTTCATCCAATATCACAAAATACCGCTAATGACAGTAGGATAATGTACGATAATAGTACATTACGTTGCTGTGAACGCAATGATAACTCGATTTCTACATTTTCTCAGTCGAGCTTACATGGATAAAGGTTGATTTCATTGATATGGATATTCCTCGAGTAGGCAATTTATTATGAAGTTATGCCAGTAATATATAAGGTAAAAATACTTTTATTATCAGTTTAGTTCATAATGTGAATCTTTCCATGTACGTTATTGGTTATCGTACCGAGGCTGAGGTTAGCCTACTGACAAACATCACTCAGAATTTAAGATATTTTTGTAGAATTATACTAAGAAACTACCGCCAATTTCTAAGGGTGATTTCACGGATTTAAAAAGCGTCTTATACGGAGAAAGATACGGTATATCTGTAGTGTGGACTTGGCCCCAATCATGGTGAACAGTCTGTTTCATGATTAAGTGAATTGTCCTGACGTTTAAGTATAAAACAGACTCTCAAAATCCGTAAAGATAACTATATCCACATAAAACCACACACAGACAAACCCACACATACATACACACACATAAATGTATATACATATATCAATGTTTTTCTTTTAATCATTTTACGCTGAATATAACAGCCAAGGAATATATATATATATATATATATATATATATATATATATATATGTGTGTGTGTGTGTGTGTGTGTGTTGTGTGTGTATATATATTTATTTAATTATATATGTATAATTTAGAATATTTGTGGGCTGAGGTGAACACAGACCAATTTAGTAAAATTTTACACACAGTTTGCATCTCTTTATCCAAACACAAACAAGCTCTGTCTGTATGTCTCTCTCACGCACACACACACAAGCACACACACATATATATATACAAACACACACGCATATATATATATATATATATATGTGTGTGTGTGTGTGTTGCATGAATGATTTATACAATTGTTGATTGTTAATTTCAACGTTTTAGACAGTGAAAGATATTTGTCTCCTTCACGAATGATATCCCTTGAGATCTTTTTCTTTCATGCTGATGCTATATATATATATATATATATATATATATATATATATATATATGTGTGTGTGTGTGTGTATTTGTGTCTGTGTTTGTATGTGCGTGTTTATCTGTTGGCTGTATATTTGGATAACAATTCTTTTATTTATCTTCCCTTGAATACGAGGGACAAGGACTATTTGTAAGTGTTTATTTTTTTTATTCAGTTTTCCTTTTATCCCTTCAATTTTTATTTTGAAAGGCTTGGAAGAACGTGGATAAATTGCCAATAGTGCATACTGCTGCGAGACTTTTCGGCTGAGAATTTGGTAAATTTCAAGGCGGGGATTGGGGTAAACGTTGTTTTTGAAAGGGACCTGGCTGTATTTGGAAACTAAACAAAAACTTTACTGGGAATGAAATTAACACGACTCTCGCACAACACATTGGATAAACAGAATAAATAATCTCTCTGTATATATATATATATATATATATATATAGAGAGAGAGAGAGAGAGAGATAGATAGATAGATAGATAGATAGATAGGGAGAGAGAAAGTTAGAGAAACTGATATAGATAGAAACGGATATAAAACCTCATAGATAGATATGAACAATTAAATTTCAAATGATTAAGATAAAAAGATATGTAAGGCTTTTATTGATATTAAGCTGAACTAGATACATAGATAAGTACCTCGATAGAAATGAACATACTGATATAGATAGATATATAGACAGATCAGTATATATAGACAGATATAGATAGATAGATACATACATAAATACATACATACATGCATACATATGAAGAAGCTGTGATCAGCAGATAGATTTGTAGAGCACCGTTTCAGAATTGAAGGAACAAATCTAATGGATTTAATTACTGTCACTTTTTTTTTTTTTTTTGGTACAAAACCGACTCACAGAAATTAACTAAATTTTTACATTCACACGCTCCAAATATTTAAATCTTTGCATTCATCTCTATTAACCAACCAGCAGACAGGAAAATATTTTAGAATGAAATTTTGGAGACGCAACTTCAGAATATGTTCAACAATATTTTTCTTCCTTAAAAGTAATATATAGAAATATATATTAGTCAATATGTTTGCAAATAAAAAAAATCTAAAACTAAGATTCACCAGGAACCTACTATGTTATTATATGTATAATTCATTCTCGTCCACTAACTAGTCTTTCAGTGAACATTGACCAGGGCGTTTGATCGATTGGTTGCCAAACAGAACTTGTCACAATTAATTTCTCAAATCTTTTATTTATTCGTGTATACAATATTAGAAAAATTACGCTTAGCGATAGTTTACACGCGTCAACAATCGCAGCATAAGTTTCTGCTTTTTTTATAATATCTATAACTATAATTGATACAGACATGGAAAACAATGTAGACCTTTCAGATATATCTGCACACTCCTAGACGCATTTATCGCTTATCTTATACTAACGCATTTCATTCAGCTTTTCTGTGAAAAAGTTACACAAAACATATTCTGTAGAGTTATATCGCGAAGAAGTTTTGTAATTCATGTCTTTTAATTTCAAAGAAAAATAATACATAATTAAAAATTATGAAATTTTGTAAATCCCAGTTTGAAGATTAACTGAATTCTTCGTTTATACATGCATATTTCGCTACAAATAATTGGTGACCACCGACGAAGAACAATCTAAAAATGATTGCTGACCCATCGTCATAAAATATTTTTCAATGTAAACATACGAATACAATTATCTACAAATAAAGGATTGGTGACCTATCTTTTACATTTACAAATGATTGGTCACATCAACAAATTTAAAAAACGATTCAAATATTGGTGAAAACTGGCTATATCCTGAAAGTATGACGATAGAGATTTTACCTATCAAGTCGAATATTCAAGTCAGAAAACAAATATAGTCTGATGACTGTTCCAGACTAAAAAATACTGACTTTTCATTTGATAAAGTGTAGATCTTTCATTGCACTCTTTTTGGGACAAGAACTCGCAATTAATAGGATTTCTTTCTTTAACGAACTAACTGGAGCTAATCTCGACGTGTTTGACGCGACGCTCCCTAGAAATGAATTTTTATTTTACAAGTCGCATACGCAACTTTCGGAATTACTGACAAACTTTTCGTATTTCATAATTAAATTTCAAATCTTTTCGTAATCACGAATTTAGTCTTGCGTTTAGCTGAACAAAACCCTGATAAATTTTCGAACACTTTCCAATCCAACATCCGAACAATTCCTGTTCCACTTTCGTACACAAACGTGGTCAACCTTCGAAGACATATCTTCTAAAATATAGAAGTTATTTATATATCTAAAAAAAAACTACTTATAACAGCTTTTACTACAACAATAGCCTACACCAAACCGAACTAGACAGAACAGGAAGCATACTCGCAACTATATTATTCAACAGAAGCCGTACATCATTAATCAACAAACGGTAAATTCATTTATTTTTCTCAGTAGACATACAAGATTCATAAAACAGAAATATATTTTCAGTCGTGAACTTTTGTCTATCTTCACAACAGACATTTTCGTCATCTATAAGATACAGTCTTGATCACATTCACCGATCACAACATCTGACTTCTTTTTTCATTACTACAAAAGGTGAAAAATACATGATTTATATATTTCACAAGTTTGGAATGTCATCGTCTCGAGACCTTTATCGAGTCAGTCGTTCACTTCTGAACCGGCTGTTCGGTTGAACTCTCTGCCTTTGGGCGGGAGGAACCCGAAGGAGGCTACGCCGAAGGGCGGATTCTCTTTCTGGGAGTTAAACCGGCCCTGAATCCATTTATACGGGTTCAATGGGCATATTTTTGGCCGAGCCCACGGGCTCGGAGATCCCACGTTCAAAAGGCCTTGTGCCACATGACGCCCTCGTGGGGGGGGGGATAACTGAATATCGTCACGAGACCTTTATATTGTTGACGCATTTTTACCAGTTCCCTATTAAAAACATTGAACTACAAAATTTTATGTATTTTGAAAAACCTAAGGACACAACAATGAAATAATTTTCTAAAATATTTCTGTTTCACTGGCAGTATTTCCTTTCACTTCTGAGCTATAATCAATCCGAAAAAGAAATTTCCAATATTAAAAAAAATGTAACGCATTTCGCAAGCTGGAAAAAGTTTATCTCTTAAAAACAAACTGTCGACGGATTTTTCCGCACAACATTTCCCGTAAGTAGACATTGCTTTATTTTTCGCGGGAACTCATGAAAACTTCGGAAACATTTCATACTAACAGACTTTTCAAAGACTTTTTCGCTACTTTAAAGGCACATTGTGCCACACTACTGGAAAGAAGCAAAGAGAGCAACTACTTTTAAACACATTTTTTCTTGTGTTTGGTTTGGTTTGGTTTTTGTTTTACGGTATATCAACCCCAAATGCTTATTTAATGCCAACAAAATGTTTATTATTGGTAATATGTTTTTCTTCAAAAATCTATTTCTGGGAATATTTTTCCTTGAAGAAATCTATAGCTGGTCATATTTTTTTCAAAGAATGTATAACTGTTTGTATTGCTGGTATTTTTTTCTTTTAAAGTATTGCTGATAATAATTTTTCCTTCAAAAATTATTGCTGGTAATATTTTTTTATTACAAAGTATTTCTGTTATTAAAACCTATTTTTACACAAGTTTGGGTGTTAACTATTTGCCCATAGCTGGTACCCTAACAGGTGCTACCACTCCGGCTCAGAGTGGATCTGGGGACACTAGCAATCAAGAGGTAGTTCTATGCTCCTCAAAACCTCCTGATCAGGGGCCTTTCTGTTGAACGTAGTTTAACGTCACACCCAGGACGCAGATGTAGTTTATCATCATACCCAGGACGCAGATGTAGTTTATCGTCATACCCAGGACGCAGATGTAGTTAATCGTTATACCAAGGATGATTCTTCTTGGGCAACTGTACGATATTGTAGAAGACAATTACAAAAGTAACACAAACTCCATCATTACGCTTACTGTAATTGCTTTTTTTTCTTGCGGCATGCAACCAAAATTCTTCAGAATCCGCAAACCATTTCTACAGACAGACAACACTGGCGAAAATTTCATTTACACGACAAGTGTGCACTATGTAGTCCTCAACATATTTGCCTCCAGATCTAAACAGCTACAAAAATTTATTTTAGCTCGTAACAAAAATTCGCTTCAACGAAGCTACGAGAGAACCTTACATAATTTCTGGAAAATTCAACAGAAAAAAAAAAAAAAAAAAAAACTTTCGTCATTATCAGCAGAAACTTAAAAAGAGACACTCTCTGCAGACAAGTTCGAACACCAAAATAACACCTACTCAAACATGATCTTTTACTAAATTTTATAATTAGAGACACAGAAACTTCATCTTTGATTCGTTTACATATATTAGGTTGGTTTAAAAATAATGTCGTTTTCTCACATATTAACATATGTGAGGAAATGACATTATTTTTGCACATACCTAATAAAATAAATACATGCAGACAGGGAAACAAAATCCAAATGCTATTTTTTTATGAAGTATTAATACTATAAAGTCCTATGCATTGATATTAATTTTAATTTAATGTACATTTTATCTTAGCTATTTCGATATAAATATCGATCAGGGGGAGTGGGGGTAGCATTTAAGAAGCCCGCTTCAGAATTCGAGAAAAATGCTAATAGTATTGTCACTGAAAAGTCAATTTTTGTGAGGGAAAAAAAAAAAAAAACGCTCACAGAATGGATCTCAGTTTTTACATCGACAAGCTACAAATATTTGAATATATATAGATATAGATATAGATAGATACATGGATGGATGGAGGGCGGGATGGAGGGATTTTATTGCTATGAAGAAACTGATATAGATCGATTGTGTGATAGATAGATCTACACATGCATAGAGAGAAAGATAAATACAAAGAGTGATAGATACATATATACATAGAGAAATACATAGAGTGATACACACACACACAAATACACACATACACATCTATATATATATATATATATATATATAGTTAAGCCTAGAGAGCCAGACAAATCTACCAAACAAGGTTTCACCTAAGCGGATCGTCAGGGAAGGCCAGCCTTCCCTGACGATAAGCTTAGGTGGATCTGGATTAGAGGGTCATTGAAAGTGCTTATTTTATGAGTGGTCTAGAAGATGGGTAAGAATTGCACTTTGTGAGTCTATGTAGGAAAGATAGCGGTTGGCCTTAAGTGGTTAAAATATTATTGGCCGGGAAAACATCCCCTCGGGAGTCTCTTCCAGAAAATAACAATTCTTAGGAAGAAGCTGGTCGAATGAAACTCTCTGTGGTACAAATGGTATACGAAAGGGATGTGGCTGATTGGGCGCAGTGTACGTTGTCTGGTGGGTTTCCTTGCAAATTTCAGGAATGGCGGTGCTAATGGATGTATCTGGTTAGAAAAATTATCATGGGAATAATGATATAGTAGATACTTGTGACGTTTTTTTTCTGTGAGAAAACCGGCTATTGGGTGGAAAATAAACGCTTCTGAACTTTGATCTCGACTAAAAAGTGAGGACTGGGGAGCCCTAGCTATGATATGTCAGTAGTGCTCCATTTGTTTGGCTTGACCTAGGTCTTGTAAAGATGTCAGGTGCTTTCCGAAACGGGATAGTGGGCCGTATATCTCCTCATGATTTTCAGCATTGTATCGTATATAGAGTGTATAAAATTCCAGTTGAGTTCTGGAGAGAAACTTTAGCCTCAATCAAGGCAAGAAACCTCCTTCAGCGAACATTCGATAGACGAAAATTGAAGATCTGCTCGCTAATGATGATTATTACTTGAGATATTGAGGGATTGAATATTACAATCGAAGTCCTTTTCCGCATTGAGCAACCGGAGATCAGTCACAGCAGAGATCGACTGGCAGGCTTTCGTCATCGCGATTTATGGAGGTGCACACATATCGGTTGTAACAGCAAAATTGTCCAATTGTTAGATTAAGCTCTGCACCGTTGTATCTTAGAAATGACTAAAGATATCGTCTCCGACGATTCTCCGAGATGTTTTTTTTAACACTGTTGGACGCTACTTTGAGCAATGACAATGTATAATTACTCTCCTCGGTTAACTGAAGAATCGTGATTAGATCGATCATAAACGAAAATGATACGTTTATCGTTAATTAATCATCGCTAAGGATCGGAGGCTCATGAAAGATTGATTTAAAATTCTTATATATATATATATATATATATATATATATATATATATATATATATATATATATATATATATATAAAAGAAAAAACAGTAAGATATATAATCCGGTGTTCTTATAGATATTTTTATTTTTACAAAAAAGTGATCAATGTAAATTTACATAGCATTAATATTATAAGTTAATAGACTTAAAATATGGTTTTCCGCTACACAGTTCCAACCATGTTTCAAAAATGGAAGCTAAAAGCCCCGGATTTAATTTTGTACTTAAATTAAAGACATTAGGATGAAATGGAACTAATGTCTTTAATTTAAGTACAAAATTAAATTCGGGGCTTTTATCTTCCATTTTTGAAACATGGTTGGAACTGTGTAGCGAAAAACCATATTTTAAGTCTATTAACTTATAATACATATATATATATATATATATATATATATATATATATATATATATATATATATAATTATTTATTTAAAAAATTTATAACATAAACATGTTATAAAATCACTACAAAAATAGCCATTATGTTTCAACACTCCCGGTGTCTTCATCAAGTGATGATGTTGAATCAACTTGATAAGACACCGGGGGTGTTGAAACAAAATGGCTATTTTTGTAGTGATTTTATAACATATTTATGTCATAATTTATTTATTTATGGAGTGATTTTATAACATATTTATGTTATATTTTTTTAAAAAATAAATAATTATATCTGCTCTACTTTGTATTGAGCACTCTTTTAAGAATAGTAATTGTTGCTTATTGGAATTCATTCCGTATACTTTTTTTTTTTTTAAGCATTTCACTCCAAGCAAGGCGGGAAGCCACTAGGACGCAAGGGGTTACAGAAAATTTAGAGCAAGATCAGATAGGAGTGATAGAAGAAAGGATGAGGGTAGTGGATAGATCATGGCAACTGGAGATGTCGAATGACCGATCGGTTAGGCACGTCAGCGTAAATGACGGTTCCGTATAGTATGCAGGTTCGAATCCTGTCCAAGGACGAATATTTTCTATCAAAATTTCTCGGACATTCAGGCCGGTAAATGTTATTTAATACTGTTTATTATAAACAGAGCATTTACTTAAATACTTGTATCTATAAAAAGAACGTTAAACATAAAAAAATGTCTTTAATAAATAAATTGTCGGACTTTGTCCATTTCGTAATATAAGACGTCATTTGTTTACATTCGATACACATGAGCAGTTATGAATGTACGAGATTCATAGAAGATTGAAGTTTATAAGCAGTAAATTCGACCTTGTCGACCGAACGCTCCTGTGGCCGAGTCGGTTAAGGCACGTCAGCGTAAATGACGGTTCCGTATAGGATGCAGGTTCGAATCCTGTCCAATGACGAATATTTTCTATGAAAATTTCTCGGACATTCAGGCCGGTAAATGTTATTTAATACTGTTTATTATAAACAGAGCATTTACTTAAATACTTGTATCTATAAAAAGAACGTTAAACATAAAAAATGTCTTTAATAAATAAATTGTCGGACTTTGTCCATTTCGTAATATAAGACGTCATTTGTTTACATTCGATACACATGAGCAGTTATGAATGTACGAGATTCATAGAAGATTGAAGTTTATAAGCAGTAAATTCGACCTTGTCGACCGAACGCTCCTTTGTGGCCGAGTCGGTTAAGGCACGTCAGCGTAAATGACGGTTCCGTATAGGATGCAGGTTCGAATCCTGTCCAATGACGAATATTTTCTATGAAAATTTCTCGGACATTCAGGCCGGTAAATGTTATTTAATACTGTTTATTATAAACAGAGCATTTACTTAAATACTTGTATCTCTAAAACGAACGTTAAATATATATATATATATATATTCCACGATCATTTTCAAATTTATTCAAAATGGACCTCGCCCCCTCTAACCTGGAGGCCTTGTCAAATTCACTGGTCTGACCTACCACTGCCGAGGCGCATTACGGGAGTCCGGCTACGGCAAACGAAGGCCATCGACGAACTTAGCCATTTAACGATTCGACGGAGTTACGCACGTACCTTCTGAGGCGCATTACGGGAGTCCGGCTACGGCAAACGAAGGCCATCGACGAACCTCGCCCCCTCTAACCTGTCGCACACGTTTCATATACGATTTCATTTTCAAGTCTTTTTTTCACTGCTCTTTGGACTGTCATAGCTGAAATTCCTCTGTCACATGCCAAACGTATAATGGATTGAGTTGAAATCATGATCACTCTTGCTATTGTGACCTCCTTATTTAGTTCTTCTCTCTATTGTTTCCTTTATTTTAAACTTATTCACCGTATCGTGATGGTTCTGGAATGGAATTTGAAGATGGAAACCAGGGTTCTTCGGGGATTTTTACGACAAATGGTGTCAAGATGCCTAAACGTCTTATCTGAAACCTGAAAAAAAAAACTCCTTGGTTTAGTGGTCTTTTAGATATTAAACATTTTGTCGGATGGACACTTTTGCTGTTACACTATTTGGACAATTTTTCTGTTACACCCGGTATACTGTTGTTGCTAATGAACTGAGTATGTGTGCAGAAAGATCTTTAATATAAATTAGAAAGAGGGTGGGACCGAGTAGAGAGCCATGATAAACGCCTAAATTGATTTCATGGGATTCAGAGGACTAGTGATTTCACAAAGATCTTCAAAGACGAAACTGTTAAGAAAAAAAACTTTTTTCTAATTTCTACTTGGGCGATCCAAGGTACTTCAGCATTCATATATATATATATATATATATATATATATATATATATATATATGTATGTATAAAGAGATATGAAAGAAAATGAGAGATACATTCATATAAAAGTGCTGAGAGAGAATGATGGAGAGAGGGAAAGAAAGAGAGAGACGCAGAGACATGAAGACACTGTGATACGAAAAGAATGGATTAGATACATACCTATCTGTTTGGATATGAACAATTAGGTGGATATCTGATATAATACATATGTGCATACCGCAGTTATCTATTCCACTTATAGAATGCATCCATTTCTCTTTCCGCTTATACAACAAACCGCCTTCAGTAAAACTTACCGTGATTGGCCTTTGAACCTTGTATTGGAGGAACACAAGTATATATATATATATATATATATATATATATATATATATATATATATATATATATAGTTGTATATTTAGGCACCAATCCTTCCTTTATGCCTGTTTCATTAAAAACGACAGACAAGGTACTACGGTTAAGCTTTTTATTTAATTTTTCTTGTGTTCTAACAAGAGCTTTCTTTTCTGGACAAAGGGTGTGTAAGAACTGTCCAAATGTTTTATATTTCCTAGCACTTTCGGCTCTACCTTTAGCCATTATCAGGGATGATTCGATTTTTCAGCTTAATTGAGGGTGTGCGTTCTGTGTATGTCTTAGTGTGTGGTAGGGATGTTTTTAATTTCCGAATACAGTTAGCACATTGTGGCCTTGTTCGTAGTTAATATTGTTAAGAGTTGGCTTATTATTTTTTATTATAAAAGCTTACACTATTTTTAGTCTTTATTTTTTGCAGGTGGATGCAGTTAATATATTTGTGTTTTCTACTAGTATGTTTCTAATGGAGTCGGGTAAATTTGTGTGTGTTTAAATGGGTTCTAATGGAGCTGTGATCAGGTAGGTGTAAAGTAAGACGTCTGGATAAGCATGTAGTTGTGTAGCCGATGTAATTATTTATGAGTCCGGTTTGATCAGGAACACAGTTGCTTAAGGTGCATTTTAGCTTCAATAAAACTTACCGTGATTGGCCCTCAGAACTTATGTTCGATTAATAACGATACACAAGGTACTACGATTAAGATTTTTTATTGATTTTTCTTGTGTTCGAACAAGTGTTTTTTGGGAGACACAGAGTGTGTAGAAACTGTTCAAATTTTCTGTAATTCCGAGCACTTTTGGCTATACTTTAGCCTTTAACAAGAATGATTTTATTCTTTCAATTTAACTGTGTGTGGGTTCTGTCTATGATTTTAGAGTTGTAGTGATGTTTTATTTCCCGGACACAGTTAGCATACTGTGGCCGTGTTCGTATTTAACATTTTAAAGTTTTGTTTTTTTTCTTTTTTATTATTAAGGCTTCCATTATTTTTAATCTTTTTCTACAGGTGGATGAGGTTATTGCGTTTTCTTTTTCTACCAGCATGTTTCGGATGGAGTCTGGTAAGTTTACGTGTATGTTTAAATTGGTTCTAGTAGATCTCTGATCAGATAGTTGTAACGTAAGACGTCTGGAGGTAGTCGTGTGACCTTTAAAATTATTTATGAATTCGGTTGACCAGGAACACAGTTCCTTAAGGGACATTTGAACTCATAGATAATGTTGTTAAATTTTGATTTTGCTGGTGTGTTGTTATTTTTGACTATAAGGTTTTCAATTTTTAATAGTAGTAGATTATTCGGTTCAGTTGGGGTAGTGTATTTCTTTATAATATTTCTAAGTGAAGATTCATCTTGTTGGTAGTTGAATTGTATTATTTTTTGTAAAAAAAAAGTCTTTATGTTATTTTTAAATGTGTGTTCACTATCGTTGTTATTTACTTTAGGGGTGAAATAGTCAAATTTTGTGATCTTTAAGGTGGTTAGGGAAGCCATTGTTAACAAGTGTCTCTTTTACATTATTGAGTTCTTTGAGAGTTGGCGAGAGGATGAATTTTGGTGTGCTCTTTTTAAGAAGTTTTTTTTTTTTATTACAGCTTTTCTGAATCTGAGTGCGCATTCACTTTTAAAGTTAAGGTGACAAGAGTTTCAATGAGGTGATAAAAGAGTTGTTACTATATTCTACAAGAACATATAAGTTTACCTACGAACTTAGTCAAAAATAATCAACATTATATAATAAATTTTCACTACAGATGTTATTCTGTTTTCAAAAACACCATCTGAATTTGCTCATGTAAGGTACCCCAAATATTTTACTTTCCCATTTTTGGGGATCGTCTCCTATCTGACATGCACATGTAGAACCCTGACAAAAATATAATTATATTTGAAAATAACTCCAATAGGAACAAAATTTAATCTGTAGACAGCACAATAAAAAGAAAATTCACTTATGAGATGGGAAATATTATAGATTATTAATAGTTTAAAGTGACCTAAGAATTTTGCACGATACGATATATATACATATATATATATATATATATATATATATATATATATATATATATATATATATATATATATATATATATATATAATAATAATAATAAAAAGACTTAAACACTAATATTAGTGTTTAAGCCTTTTTCTTATATCCTTACTCTGTTCTACCTGGATTCTATCCTCTTGGAATTATTTTTTATACAAATATACATGTATGTGTATATATGTATGTATGTATATATATTTATATATTTTGCACATGTATGTCTATATTTACCACTAATATTATCTATCTATCTATCTATCTATCTATCTATCTATCTATCTATCTATTAGGTTGGTGCAAAAATAAAACTTTATGTGAGAAAACGATATTATTTTTGCACCTACCTAATATCTATCTATCTATCTATCTATCTATCTATCTCTCTATATATATATATATATATATATATATATATATATATATATGTATGTGTGTGTGTGTGTGCGTGCGTGTATGGAGAGAGAGAGAGAGAGGGAGAGAGGGAGAGATTCCATTGAATCCTATAATTGGCATATTTCTTCTCTTACCACTTTCTATATTCGTTTTTCGAAATTTCCGCCTCGACTGATGCCATTTCCATGGTTCTTGTCATTTGCTTTTTATCTCTGAAATATTATTTCATATTTTAACGTTGTTTTTGCTCCCACTTCAATCTTATTGCCATACCTCCCATTTTGGGGATCCGTTTTCTGCAGCACGAAAACATCTTCACCTATGATCGTAACAACTTCCGAAAAGAAAAGCTCATGTCAAAAAAAAAAAAACTTCTTTATTTTTTCTTCTCTTTCGAGTATTTCCGCTTTACGATAAAGAGCTTGGCGGGTGCATTCCATTATTTAAAACTATTCCCATCGGACAGGTGGAAACTTTCTCATTCTTCTTCGGCAGGTAATAGCACAGTACAGTGAAGCATTGTCTGCCATCGGCACACGCTCGGTTTAGTAAATGGAAGAGAGGAACATGCCAAAGTTGGAAAGACAAGAACCATATTCATCAAGTAAAAATATCCGACAATAATTTTTGAAACTGTCAGTTTGTCATTTTTAGAATCTATCTATCTATCTATCTATCTATCTATCTATCTATCTATCTATCTATCTCAGTGCATTATCTATCTATCTATCTATCCATCTATCTATGTATTTTTTACTTCATATCTATATATCTTGCTTCATAGCGGGTTTCTTCAGTATGTATTTATCAGCTTCTTAATGTCTTTCTCGCACTTTCTCCCCCTCTTCCCCCCTCTCTCTCTGGTTCTTTGGGTTTATCTCAATGCCTTCATATGTATTTGGCTATCACAGTTTGTTCATATTTATTACGATGGACGGAAAATATCTTGCTCTGACAAAAAAAACGTATAAAATAGATCATTTGATTAAAAAGGCAGGATGCATTTAAATTAATATCTATCTATCTATCTATCTATCTATCTATCTATCTATCTATCTATCTATTTTCATTATTAGATCAATCTAAGTATGTTTATATCTCTCCATCTATCTAAAGGTTCATATGCTTTCTAGCTGTGCCTCTATCATTGCTTCTATCTCTCTCTCTCTCTTTGTATATATATATATATATATATATATCTTTTTAATTTCCCTCTCTCTTGCTTTTTTTCTCTTTATATATCTGTCTCAGGCTTTTCTTATATATATATATATATATATATATATATATATATATATATATGCTTATCTGAATTAATTTTTTTCTCTTTTTCTGTATATGTCTTTGGTTCTTCATTATAGATTTCCCTATAGGTATATATACATACATATATATATATATATATATATATATATATATATATATATATATATATATATATATATACTCATATATATATATATATATATATGTAAATACTCATATATATGTGTATATATATACATATATATATATATATATATATATATATATATATATATATATATATATATATATATATATATATGTATGTATGTATGTATGTGCCTTGGTAAAATTCCTCAGATGACGAAATTCTCAAAAGTTTTCCTCGTGTCTTTTTTGATATTGTCATTTACAGATATTCTCTATCTTATTTGTTTTATATATATAAGAAGAAGGTTAGGTTTTATATATATATATATATATATATATATATATATATATATATATATATATATATATATATATATATATATCAATCTAAGTCGGTTATCATGTATATATCTATGTTACTTCGTATTTATCTCTATCATGGCTCATCCTTATCTATCAATCTATCCATCTATCTATGTTTCGATTTTAATTTCTTCCTACCTCTCTTTCTTTCTCTGTATATACTTGGCTATACAGAAGTTCAATAATTACTTCATAATTAATAAAAGTTTAGTTAAACTAATATTTATAAAAATAATTAATAACTACAATAAGTAATTCTTACATTTCATGTGATCCAGTAAGGAATTCTATCCAATAATAAGATTCATATTTTTATATCACTATAATTATGACACTAAAATTGGAAGTTATCGACAATTCTTCACATGACATTATTATTGGATAATTCTACTGCACAACAGATGAAACATGAAATTAAAACCATAATTAGTTATATTAGTATTTATTCCACAAACCAACCACTACCAAATTTCTCCGGAGCAGTTTTCACGGGGGCAGGTCTCCTGATACCCATAAAAAAACAGGCGTTTTCGTCACAGCTAACATTATTTAAAACCCACTTCAGCCCTTGAATTACCTATTGTGTTATAGAGATTTTATGCTTTATGTGGTGTCTGTTGTGTCACAGAGATGATAATGTCTATTTTGGATATAGAAATGGAATTTTTACGAGAATCCATTTTTCTTTAAATAAAAATGAATTTTAATTTTACTGATGATCTGAAACTCATTTTCCTAGCTTCAGAAGACAAAAAATCGTTGTGTTCATCATTTTTCTAAGAAAAAATTATTGTTTTGTTCATCTGAAAATAAAATTTCTTATCTGTGAAGTGAAAAACGCTAAGGTTATGTACTGTACGATTTTTCAATTTTACTTTGTAGAAAAACGTACAAACGTCCAGGAAGGTAACTAACTTATTGAAATAATTAAATATATTATTAAAAAGAAAAACATCTATTTAAAAATATTAGGTAAAACTTGGATATCTTTAAACTATGCATCTAAACATCTTAAACATTTGAGCAGTGTTCGTATTTAATTTTATAATTGGTTGGTTTCAATATTTTCATATAGATAGCGACATTTTGCTAATGTCGAAAAATACTCGAAAATAAATGAATATGCATTAACATGGTAATTTTCTGTCTTATTTTAATAAACATACTAAAGAAATTTATTTGCAATGACGAGAAGATCCTATTAAAAATACGTAGGCAAAACTTGTCTAAATTATTTAATGAGACGTGACTTAATGAAAATATGCTGGCAAAATAAACGCAATATATATATATATACGTGTGTGTGTGTGTGTATATATATATATATGTATATATATGTATATATGTGTGTGTGTGTATATGTATATCTATGATCGACTCTCCCGTCGAGATTCGACGTATGAGGCTCAAGCAGATCAGTTTCCAGGAAGCCGACAGCCCGACACCGGCACATGAGATTTGATTTTAGTGGTGAAGGCCTCGTGCAGGACCACCCACACTTTTTGGAGGGACGAATACAGTGACCTGGTGCACCGAATGCCACACGGTTCCCAAACGACCCTCCGCAGTTGCCATCCAAGGCTATAGAACCCAGTTTGTCCTGCTATTTTACCCATAGCTGGAAAGAGAAGAAGAGGATTCATACCTTTCCCACGTCGACTGGAATTGGAACTCGGCTCTCCGATTCCCCAATTCAAGGCGATATCCATTACTCCACCGTGCCTCATGTATGTTTATATATGTATATATATGCATATATGTGAATATATGTATATATTTGCATATATATATATATATATATATATATATAATGGTAAAAATGCCGAGAATATTATTGCTAAAGATAAAGCTTTCAAGTATCATTTTACGACAAAACGAAGAAAATATCAACAGGAATACGAAACAATTTTGAAAGAATGAGATAGTCGCATCTATTTTTTGCCTTTTTCTCTCTCTCTCTTTTACTTCTTCTAAATACTTGCGTTACATGTTTGTCTTCGAAGATATTTTCTGCTTGGAGTCGAGATTCATATTGACGTGTCCATAAAAGACACACTCGTTCTTTAATATACTATTGATCAGATGAGACGGCAGACAGGAAAATAATCCTGCGAGAGTAACCCGATGAGACGTTATTGACTTTCGGCTTGATTGTTTTTTGTTTACATAAATAAAGTGTTCAGCACGTTTTACGGGGTCAGAGATTATTACTTTCATACGAGATCATACAGGGACATTCTTCTCGTCCAAACCTTGTTACTTATACGTGGGTGAGACACAAGTATGAACGCTGTCCAGTACAATCCTCGTTTGTCAGTTAGCTAGTTTGGTAGGTGACATTACTGAGTCTTCTACTTATTCTATTTCTTCTTCTTCTTAAGCTTCTCCTTAACATTATTCGTATCCTTCTTCTTCTACTACACATTTTTTACTTTCTTCTTCTTAACATTCTTCTTAACATTCTTAACATTATTCTTAACGTTCTTCTTCTTCTAAACCTTCTTCTGAACCTTCTTCGTAAAATTCTCCTTAACCCTCTTAACTATCGTCTTCTTCTGAACCTTCTTCTTAAATTCTTCCTTTTCACCTTTTTCTTAACTTTCTTCTTCTTAAACTTCTTTTACCCTTCTTCTTGACCTTCTTCTCCTTAACCTTCTTCTTAACCTTCTTCTTCTGAAAATTTCTTTTCTTAACCTTCTTCTTCTTCTTCTAAACCTTCTTAATTTACTTCTTCTTAACATTCTTCTTCTTTTTCTAACCTTCTTCTTATTCTTTTGTTTAATTGTCTTTTGTTTCCATTTCTTTTCTTCCTACTACTCTACCGCCTCCATATTTATTTGCTTAACCTTATTATAAACTTCTTCTTAACATTCTTTTTCTTAAGCTTCTTCATCTACTTAAACTTTTCCTTCTTCTTAATATTCTTCTTTTTAAACTTCTTCTTCTTAACCTTCTTCCAAACTTTCTTCTAAACTTTCTTAAATTCTTCTTTTTAACTTTTTTCTTTTTAACTGCCTTACATTTTTTATTATTCTTTTTTAAAATTCTTCTTAACCTTCTTCTTAACCTTCTTCTTTTTAAGATTCTTCTTTTAACTTTTTTCTTAATCCTCTTCTTCCTGACCTTCTTCTTGTGAAAATTCTTTTTTTTAACCTTCTTCTTCTAAACCTTCTTCTGAAAATTCCTTTTCTTCTTCTTCTTCTTCTTCTTCTTCTTCTTCTTCTTCTTCTTCTTCTTCTTCTTCTAAACCTTCCCTTTTTACCTTCCGTAATTTTCTTCTTTTAAACTTTATTCTTTTCTTTAATCGTCTTCGGATACCATTTTTCCTCCTCCTACTTCGCATGGGCCCGTGCCCGAGTGGTTAGAACGTCCTCTTTCTGACCATTAGACTCGGGTTCGAATCACATCATAGTCGATTTTTCAGAAAGGAAACTTCCTGATGTGATCGGGCTGGAGGGGTCTATCCCTGGGTGTCATACCTTTGGAAAGTGCATTAAAACTATACTACAGGTAAAACCAAGGCTTGTAGGTGAAACTGGGTAGATGTTACTCCTGGGGACATCGATATCAAGGCTAGTACGAAATCAAAAATCATCGTGGCCGGGGGTTTGATCGTCCTGGCCTTGTTCAGGTAGTTGACCACGCCAGAGAATACGTTCTTTCCTAGATACTGTCCCTAAAGTCTGCTCAGACTAGTTACATTATAAGGGTGTTGAACAAATACAAATGCGCCTGAGCAAGCGTCTGCAATAGGGATTGGCTAGCCGCCCTAGTAGACGGGTTTCCTCGAATACGAATGACCGGCTATTCTTCTCTACTTCTTCCTCCATCTTTATTTTCTTAACTTTCTTCTTCTTCGTAACCTTCGTCTTGACTTTTTTCTTTCTAGTCCTTTTTCTTCTTAACCTTCTTCCTCATCTTCTTAACATTCTTCTTCATCTTCTTAACCTTCTTCTTTTCCTTTTTAAACTTCTTCAGAACCTTCTTTTTCTTAATTTTCTTCTTCCTCTTTACCTCATTCTTATGTTGTTTAATGGTCGTCTGTTTCCATTGCTTCTTCTCCTACTCCTCAACTTCCTCCTACATCTTTATTTTAAACATTTTTTCTCTGCATTCTTTATTCAGATCATTTACTCAAGCTCTTTAGACAAGCTTCTTCTTTATTTTCCTCTATCCCTCTTGCCATCAATATCTTCTGTGAGCATCAGATTTTCAAAACTGTTTCTCATTATGTGTATGAGAAATTTCTACAATCCCTGTACCGATGTTAAAGTATAAGTGTCCTTTTTTTTGTTTCAATTTTCTCCAAAACTTCGTCGTTGCTCACATACTCGGTCCATGGTATTCCTAGCATTCTTCTGTAGATCCATATTTTTGCTGCTTCAAGTTCTTTCTCCATATGCGAGGAGATTGTCCAGCGTCAAGTATAAGAGGACTGATATTGTTTCAGTGTTCATTACTCTTTTCTTTGTTTTAAAGAAATATAACACTCACAAGATATTTTGGTGGCAAAAGAGGCCGACAGAAACGGATCTATTGAAGTTTTGTAAATGGGCGACAGGGCAGGCAATGAGAGATGTGGCAAAAATACAAACATTGCCAACAGCTGCAAAAGTTGTGGAAAACCACGATCTGAAGGGGCATGATATATAGAAGAAAAAGAAGGTACCTTAATAGTTAAGGTACCTTAAGGCTGGTATGATCTGCTGGTTGATTTTTCGACACTAACTCTTGCCGAGGTATTTAAAGTATTTTTGTATTATATACGCAATGAGGATTGAATCAGGAGTGAGACATTCGGCAATCATTGGCTGAATTCTTAGTACTTTGCTGTAGATTGAAATTTACAAAATCCTTTTTTTAACACAGTTTTTTCTGGATTATTCAATTTCATTCTTTACTTTTTCTAGCACTAATGGGATTTTCCTTTCAAACCTTCGATTTAGTAACAACTTTATTATATCGTTATTTTCTCTCAGAGCTGCATGTGCTACCAATTTTGATTGAAAGTCTTCAAGTAACTATGGATTTGGTATTTGATAAAGCTCTTTGTGATATTTGAGTATCAGTTTATGATGTCTAGTGAAGGAGCGATCGTCTTCTTTGGGAGATAAAAGAACCAGTGGTCTGAAGCCATTTTTAATCATACATATGAGAAAACAGTTGCATACAGATCATAGTTTAGACATTTCCGGTTCTACAGAGCAGTGGTTCTCAGAGTGAAGATCCTCGAATGGAACTTCTCACCAATGGAATACGGTAGAAATAAGTGTAGTTTGCTATAATGCGCATAGCATAACGTGTAAGTTAAAACTGGTGTAACTAAAAAATAAAGTTCATCTGAGCACTTTCCATGAAAGTAGCGATAAAGATAGTGAGAAGCTTTCGACCTTTCGTCTGTGAGAGGCTTTCGATGTTTCATCGGTGAGAGAGGAGTTGTATGTTGGAAGATAATTACTGGCATCTCGTCTGTAGTCCCTCTCTCCCGGACGTTACGTTGCCTCCCTCTCTCTGTTTTACAAATACTTTCAGGATAACTGCACCGATGAGCTGCTTTCGCTGGTTCCCAGACTTCATGAATTTAAGCGTTCAACTAGGCTGGCTTCTCGCTCTCACCCTTTCAATGTCGAAACTGTTAAGTTATCCGTCTCTTCTACTCCAATAGCTTCATGTCTCGCACTTCTCGCCTGTGGAACTCCCTCCCCTTTTCCTGTTTCCCTGATAGCTATTATCTCCAACTATTCACATGTAATGTCGATCGACGTCTCCAGATACCTTGATCTATCTCCTATCCTTCTCTTCATCCTTTCCTCTATCACTCCTCTTTGCTCTCGCTGTAACTCTCTGTAACCCCTTGACTGCTAGTGGCTTCCCACCTTGCTTGGGGTGATACGCTTAAAAAAAAAAAACGGGGAACTGACCATTTTTGCTGCATCTTTAGCGATGGATGGGATGTACGAGTTCCACTGCCTATATATTTATTTTAAGGTCAGGATTGAGTTTAAGACCACGTAAGCACAAAGTCTTTAAATAGTGGAGGAATCTCATTATTTAGATCTGTTGAAGGGCTACTGATATTGTTTGACTAGAAACCTCTTTGCGGCAACATTGTTACATTTCTAGTTATTATATTTTCTAACAACTCATCTAAACAATCTCTCTTCCCAGCGGGGGGGGGGGCGGGGAAAGTGGCTGGTGACATTCAATGCCATTAAAACCAACTAGTTACATTCCATCACCGCTAAACTATAGTCTGTCATGGCGAACGGATGTCTCTTTGAAGAGGCACCGTGCCTTGAAAGGACATTGGGCGACAAAAGCACACCCGACCTCGTAGAATTCCTATATTCAATCCATCGCTAAAGATGCAGGTAAAATTATCAGCTCCCTCTACCGCTCGAGCATGTACCTGGCTCCTCGAGCTATCCTTAACTTTATAAGAGCTAGACCAGCCCCCAAATGGAGTACTGTTTCCATATTTGGGCAGAAGCTCGCCAGATTATATTTTCCAATTTTGATATCTTGTCATAGAAGAATTATTTTCCACGCTCCAGACTCTGTCTCACAAGCGGCATGTGGCGAGTCTTACTGCTCTATGGCTGCTACCGTGGAAAGTGATGGGACGAACTGCATTTCCTGGTTCCACCAGATTTTATGTTCACGGGTGGGACCCACCATGCCACTTACATAACTTCAAACGACCCACATTGCTTCCGTATTCCCGTATTCTATCACCGAGAAGTAAGTTCCACTCAAACAGCTTCTACCCGTGAACCGCTGCTCTATGGAACAGACAACCAAGAGGATGTTTCCTCGATCACTACAATCTTAACCTGTTCATGTCTAGAGTTAAGCCTTATCTTCCCATTCTATTTATATAAACTACCCCTTAACGTAATCCTCTACCTCGAGTGGCGCCCGGGCCTTGTACAAAGTGAGCCTTACTGTAAAAAAAAATATATATATATCGGAAATATTATGACCTTTTCTGTTTCTGACTTCCGTAATGCGAAAGTCAGAAACACGTTTCGACCCGGTGTCATTCGCTTACCCAAATCTCCCCTCTCTCCCCTCCCCAACCACAACACAAACAGTAACTGATTTTCTCCCATCCTTCGTATTTGGTCTCTACCCAACAACCGCACCTCAGTTAGAAAGTTGGCCCTTTTCCAAAAGGATGTACGAATTGCTCAGATCAAGCACGCTTACACAAGGTTTTGTGTGCATATATTTACAAATGTGTATCTGGTATGAATAGCCGTCATTGGGGGTATGTAAGGAAGGACAGGAGGGTTAACGTGGAATGGAGGGAAGCGGTTATGAGAAGAATAATAAAATAGGAAATGCTGAAGATATCGAGGAATTCGTTAGAGAAAGAGGAAGAACACAAGTGCAACAGAAAGAGATGAGGAGAGATGGAACGTGGATGCTGAGAAAAGATGGTGAAGAGTTAAAGAAGAAAAGACAAAACGATTAAGAATGAGAAAAAGAAGAAATAATTGAAAGGAGGAAGAAAGGAAAACAGAAGTGAACATTCTTTGGATGAAAAAGAAAACGATGAAGAAGAAAGAGAAGGATAAAAAGAAGGGGATGAATATTAAACAGAAGTGGGTAGAGGAAAAAGCTTTGAAGACAGAAAAGGAACTAAAGGAAAAGCAGAAAATACTAAGAATGAAAAAGAAGAAGAAAAAGAAGAAAGATAAAGGAGAAGTGCAAGAGGAGAAGAAGAAAAAGAAGTAATTCGAGTAAAGAAAGCAGATAATTTTTTAAAGGTAAAGATGTAGAAGGTAGATGAGTAGAAGGAAGAGAAATGAAAAGCAAAAGACGAGTAAAGAAAAGAATAAGAAGGTTGCGAAGAGAATGAAACGACTAGAAGGAGAAGAAGAAGAAGAAGAAGAAGAAGAAGAAGAAGAAGAAGAAGAAGAAGAAGAAGAATGAGGAGGAGGAAGAGGAGGAGGAGAAGAAGAAGAAGAAGAAGAAGGAGGAGGAGGAGGAGGAGGAGGAAGAGGAGAAGGAGAAGAAGGTTGTGGAGGAGGAGGAGGAGGAGGAGGAGGAGAAAAAGAAAAAAAATGGAAAAAAACAAAATAAGAAAAGAATGAACATGCCAACAAGAAGAAATGATTCGATCAAAGAAAAGAAGGAAAATACTTAAAATAAAGAAGAAGTAGCGGGCGGGGGTGGGGGAAGAAATAGAAGCAGAAGAAGATTAAACAAAGGAGTGCGAAGAAGCTGACGATGACAAGGAAACAGCAAGAAGAAGAAGAAGAAGAAGAAGAAGAAGAAGAAGAAGAAGAAGAATGATTTACATAAATAAAAAGTTGAGAGAGTAGAGAAAATGTTTGAAATAAAATAGGAGGATGAAAAAGAGAAAATAGAAAGGGGGAAAAAGAAATGTTGGGTGACAAAGAATCAGTTAAATGATAATTCGATGATACTGATGGTGATGAAGTAGAATTAGTCGAAATGCCAAATGCAGTAGAATATAGAATGATGGGAATGAAAAAGGTTAAATAAATGGAGGAAGAAGGGTAGAACCAGAAGTCATATAAGCTCTCCAAACCAGATTTATTAGATCGTAGAAAGAAGGAAAGAAAGAAAGAAAGAAAGAAAAATAATTACTAAAGAAAGAAAATAGAAAGAAAGAAAATGAAAGAAAAAGAATTAAGAAAGAAAGAAAGAAAGAAAAGAGAAAGAAAGTAAAAGAAAGAAAGAAAAAAAATTAAGAAAGAAAGAAAGAAAACAAGAAAGAAGAATTACTAAAGAAAGAAAAAAGAAAGATAGAAAAAATTAAGAGAGAAAAAAGAATTAATAAAGAAAGAAAGAAAAGAGAAAGAAAAAGAATTAAGAAAGAAAGAAAGAAAGAAAGAAACCAAGAAAACAAGAAAGAAGAATTACTAAAGAAAGAAAATAGAAAGAAAGAAAAAGAAAGAAAAAGAATCAAGAAAGAAAAAAGAATTAATAAAAAAAGAAAGAAAAGAGAAAGAAAGAAAAAGAAATAAACAAAAAGAAAGAAAGAAAGAAAGAAAGGAGGATAAATGAAAAAGATAGCTAACGGGCAAATAGGACAAACATTATTAAAATAAAGAAGAAAGATAAGAGAAGGTGGGAAAAAAAGACAAAGATTAAAACGAAATGTTGGAAGACAAAGAGAAGAAGAAGAAGAAGAAGAAGAAGAAGAAGAAGAAGGAGAAGAAGAAGAAGAAGAAGAAGAAGAAGAAGAAGAATGATTTACATAAATAAAAGTAAAAACAGTAGAAAAAATGTTTGAAATAAAAAAAAAAGGTAGGAGAAACAAAGATAAAATAGAAGAGGAAGAAGAAATGAAGGGAGATAAAGAAACATTTCAATGATAATGCGATGATTGTGATGATGATGAAGGAGAATTGGTTGAAGTGTCAAATGCAGGAGAAAATTGTTGGAATGAAGGAAGTGAAAATGCTTAATCAAATGGAGAAAGAAAAAAATGAGGACAAAAAAGAGGAAATGCTTAAAATGAACAATTGGAAGAGAAAAAGATGAAGAAGCATAAGTTTACACAGGAGAAGCGGGGGGGGGAAATACTGAGGAAAAGGGTTTAGATGAGGAATATGAGGGGAAGGATGTATGAAGAAGAAGATTCAGTGGAGGAAAAGACAAGTACAATAGAAAATACGTAAAATGAATGATGTAGAAAAGGTTACATGGAAGAAGGCGGATAGGGCGGCAAACAAACGCTTCAAAGAATAATAAAACGGTAGAAAGAAAGAAAGAAAGAAAGGAGAAAAGAAGAAAAAAAAGGAGGAAGATAAAAGATGCTTGCCTTGGCTGTCCAGTATAAACAAAAAGGAAAGAGAAGGTCGAAATGGCGCGAAGCGAGATGCGGAAAGTTGTAAAGGTCTGTGAAGAATCCTTGTCCAGTTTGAAAGGGATTCTCATTTCCTGGTGTTGGCGGCCAGCAGATGCACTTGTTCGATCCACTCAAGATGAGGAAACGACAACAACAGCAAAATAACTTTAGTTCACGACTGATGTCGACTTTATCAGGAATATAAATCATCATAAGTCTCTGGCGAAAAGTGCCGCTGTAAAACTTCCTATAGTTTCCGACCAATCTGATAGCCGGTTTCGATTGCATTCCTTTCAAGGACATCGTACCAACAAAACACGTCAGAGAACACGTGAATGTTCGTTAAATGATGATAAAAAAAAAAATGACCCGAAAGAAAAGAAAGAATTTCCTATTGTAATTCAATGTGCGTGGACACAATGCGATTTTCCAATTCCAGGGAGAAGCTTTCTTCCGATGATAAACAAGATGGCTCTTAAATTACAAACAACTCGTGCAGCCCGCTGGTGTAGGTTACTGTCTAGCGAGCTTTCCCGCCTGAGCATTTCTTCTGACTCAGAAGTTCGATTTGATGCGGGTGCATTATTGGAACTGTTTCAGTTTGTTTCATTGCGTTTGTCCTTTTTTCCAAAAACAAATACAGGGTGCAATGGATAAATTGTCGTCCAAATGACTATGGATAAATTGTCGCCTAAATTAAACTAAAATAAAAATAACAATACAATTTTAAGGGATATATTTACCAAAATTACAAAAAATCTTGAAATAGTAAAGAGTAAATTCATTCAATATAATCTCCATTGGCTTCAACACCTGCCTTCAGAGGACTTCGGAATCTCCTGCATCTCTTCTGGACGCTCTTCTTGTTTAAGTTTGTGAATGTTGTCATAATCCTTGCTTTCGGTTCATCTTTGTTGTTACAAGGAGTTTTGTTAGCCTCTCTCTCAAGTTTGCCCGACACATTATAATCAAAGGTGTTGCCGTCCAGGGTGTTAGGTAGCCAGATGTAAGTGATGATGCGGTCGTAGAGTGTCTGACAACCATGACTAGGTTATTTTCCTTGTGGAGCATGATGCAGAGTTCTGTGTCTAGGCATAGGGTTTTACAGAAGTCGCCCTCTTGACCCAGGGCGGCACTAACACTTCAAGTCATTTAATGTAGGCATCCGTGTTAAGTCCGAGATACTCAAAAACAAATGTGGCAGTCCTTCTCTTATCCAAAAGGTCAGAGAGTGTTTTCCGAGCTGCATTACCTTCATCATTTGACCCATCCAACTCTTCCCGCACTGTCCCCATATTGACACCCAAACACTCTGAAATGTTCGTATTGGTACTTCCGGTGCGAATGCCAAGCAGTACAGTATGCTGTCTTCAAATTTCTGGCAGCGTAAATTGCGTCTATTTCTCAACTATAGTTTTCAGTCGACAAAATCAAAAATAAAGAACGCGCATGCGTAAAATTAAAAGTATAAAATGGCGACAATTTACCCATCGCACCTTGCCCTTCCATTTCTATGGAATATTAGAAAATAATACTGTTACAATATATATATTTTATTCAATCTTGTTTCTTGTTAATAATAGCAATTTTATGTAGACTGGTGGATTGAACAGTCTTTTGTTAATTTGTATCGAATTTCTGAAATGTTTTTTTTTTTATCATTATTCCGCCAAATTTCAAATGATCTAAACTTTTGAGTATACTTAAAAAGTGTTTGCGTAATTATAGCTTTATTTATTAAAATTTAAATAATCTCTGCATGTAAAAAGTGAAAATGTGATATTTGTAAAATCGAGAGGACACATGAAGATACGATCTTTTTTTTTTCGTCTGTATTTCAACTATTTTTTTTACTGTTTGACTTTTTTTTTTTTTCATGCTTTCCAACATTTTATCCTTTAAAGCGTTTATTTGCGTTCCTGTCCTCCTTTCCCTGGTCTGTTCAATCGTTTTTACTTATAGCAATCTACTAAGCGTAGCTTTGATCTAAGCACAAGATGGAAAGTATGGCGTAATCAGTCAAACTCACTGCTCAGTCGTAATTGATGTAGCGAGACAAGCTTGCTAAACATTAGACCATGTCAAAGTATCTAAAATTTAATAAGTATAGATTATGTCTGACCGAATACAGCAAGCTCCCAGTGAGGTTCAAACTTACTACTCAGCTGTAACTTATCTTGTGAGATATCGTGCTAACCATTACACCATGTCGAAGTGCCTCAGCGGTTTAAAAAAAAAAAAACTGTAGATATGACTAAACAAAAAAAGTTTTCTAAATAGCTGGAGTAATGGATAGCAGTGGAGTAATGGATAGCGGCTCTGACTGAGGAATCGGAGAGCCGAGTTCGAATTCATTACATTCACTTACGTGCTAATACCCTTGAGAAAGATACAGATCCTCTTCCCCCTTAACTACGAGCAAGCAGCAGGACAGACGGGGTTTTATAGCCTTGGATATACTGGTCTACTCCAGAAAGAAATGGCAACACACAGCGGAAAAAAAATCGTCAGTCATGTATCGAAAGATAGATGATCGCCTAAGCGTGTATCACGCATAGCGCATTTACTAACTGAAATAGCTTATGAAAACCGAAACATCTCAGAAGGCGATGAGAAATAGTTTTTCCTTTTCCATAGAGTAATGGTTAACAAGCTGGTCATGGCGGTAATTATTACTAAGTAGTGAATCTGTCGCTCTATGAGTGGTTCATTTTTGTAGCATTGTGCTAAAACTAAGCTATGTTGGATATATAGCGATAAAAGAAAAGGGAATGTCAGGTTCATGCTTTGAAATAAGAAGAGGAAAGATTATTTCGTGAAGTAAAGGGAAGAAAATACTCATTTTCTTCTTTAAATCATTAAATTTCCACCTATGTAATCTCCCGGATTTCGTCGTATTTTCTAATAAAAAAATATTTATTAAATAAAGATTTCAAAGATCTAGCGTCACACAAATAATTTACTGGGAGGAAACAAAAGACATGCAGACAGAGAAAGTGTTTCATGGATACGTAAATATGGCAGAAACTCAGATATGTTTATATTACATCAGATATCGAAGGCTCACAGAGAGATAGATATAAACATTGTTTTTTTGTTATTTTTTATTTATAGCAGTTATTTTATTTTCGGTTTCTTATCAAATCTATCTGATGTAGAGAATTATTCGCTTCAATCTGGCATGCTTGTCCATAAACATATTGGTAGGGATTTAAAGGTCATCTTTATGTTCGGCTTCATGCTCGCCCAAGAACAAAAAAAAAAAAAAAACGATCTGCGCAGTTTAAACAACTGATACTGCAGTAGACTAGTCGCCATCAAAGGCTATAGAACCCAGTCTGTCCTGCTATTTCCCCATAGTTGGGGGGAAAAGAAGAAGAGGATGCATAACTTTCTCAGGGGTAATAGCACGTAAGTGAATGTAATGATTTCGAACTCGGGTCTCCAAAAATACCAGTAGACGAAACGGATTGATGTATTTGTCAGGAGCAGCAGCGACGAGAGAAGCAGACAGCTGTCACAAATGGGCCGCTCCTCGAAACCCGAGGGGCCTCAAGAAAATGCCTTTAGGGGATTACGGATTGGGGGGTCTTTACAAAAAGGAGAGAGCAAAATTACGAGTCGGTATATTATTGAAAAAGAATACGAAGACTAAAACTAGTTCCAAAGTAACTTTAAAAAGCATTTTTCGAACTTTCATTGAAGCAAAATGCACCATGAGTTTCTCAAAGTCTAATTTTCGTGCCAAATCGCATTCGAACGCAAGGGTTGCCAAGTAAGATACGCTCTTTAAAATGTCTTGTAAGAGACGCTAGATCGCGGTTGTTTGTTCGACCATCTCCTTTTCCGGCCGGAGCTCCTAAAAATAATCTGAGCGCCGGACCTCAGAAATTCTGTTATAGAGGAATAAAGTGTCGCTGCCGACACTTGAGTTTGAACACAGAACGCTACTGAACAAACTCAGGCGATCTCATTATTGCATTAAGTGAATCACGCAACCACAGAGGAAACACATATATAGGAAGTAGCGTGATGTCTAGATTGATCGATTTTTTGACTATACTGATTACTATTCGGATCGCTATTTCTACTCTATCCTCTATTACTATAGGAGCCGCTATTCTTTACTCTGTTTACTATACTATTGCTCTATTCGGATCACTACACGGATTATCGTTCGAGTGAGTATTATCGAGCAAGTGCTATTAGTGCGAGTGATATTCGAAGGCGTCTGACACCAGTATTGTTCAACGGCGTTGTATCTGCGATTACAAAGTCTCTACTACAATGAGCATTACGAACTGACAACGTGTATTCCTTGACATAACAAAAAATTCTCTCCCCGGTACTGGTCAGGGGGAATCGTGGCCAGTAAACGCAAATGGCTTCTGTCAGAATTACGTCACACACACACACACACACACACACACACACACACACACATATATATATATATATATATATATATATATATATATATATATATATATATATATATAATAAAAAGGCTTCAACATTAATATTATATTAATCCAAGCAGCCAGAATTTAAGAAGAACAATTCTAAATACGCATGTAAATTATTATTTTTTTACAATTTGTCAACCTTTTATATGTTATTTAAAGCTATAAAATATTTTTAGTGTGTAAGAATGTTTTTGGTCATATGATTTACTGCGGAAAAGTCACAGTGGAGGAATCGGCGAGCAGAGTTCCAACCGCAGTCCAGTTGTTTGTTTTTTTTTAACTTAACTTTAGAAAGGTATGAATTCATATCTTCCTCCTATATATGGTAAATAGCAGGGTCGTATAGCCGTGGTTGGCAAGAAGGAAAAATCTTAATTCAAACCACCTGCTGCTTTACTTCTTCACCTTCTGAGAGGATGGACACTACTTGGTTTCAATGAAAAAATTAATGAATGATTGAGAGAAAGAAGAAAGGGAAAAATAGAAGTTTTTAACACCTGTCGCATTGAAATAGAAGTTGTCAATTTGGAATCTTTTCATTTGTACCCTCTTACTTCTTAAAATGACGACCAGCGTTCATACTTTTGATATTGTAATATTTTTTGCTCAAATATTTAATGAGGAAATAGGGCGATTTCGACGGATATTTTATTGTCGTAGAACTTGCCATGAGATTACTGAGAACTTGAAATAAGAATCAAGATTAATCAGCAATGTCAAATAACAAAACCATGAAAGATGTGAAATTTTCAAGGGTTGTAATCATAACATTTTAAACATTAAAAGATATTTAGCAAAAAGTGATTTATATAATGTCAAGAGTTATCAATGTATCACGGATACCACAGGCCGCCTAAAAAAATATTAAGAGAACGGATTAATTTAACGGTTCAATGACTTTTATTTTAATTCTGAATTCTGGATCCCCGATTTATTGAATGGCTTAAAAACTTTTATTACATTACATCTCAATATTAAAATCTTTTCTTCAATTGATGTCATTTTTGATGGCACGAGTCGACTAGTGTAATATCTATTATTTCATATGAGAGTAAATGGTGAGGAATAGTTATCTTCCGTGTCATACTATACAGGGAGGAGGGAAGTAAATCGAGTAAAGGCAGTAAATCTATGAGTCAGTTTAATAATCACTACAATTAATACGTATGGAAACGTACCCTTTTCGACCATGAGAGTAGAGTTCGAACCTCACTAGTGTCGATTTACCTGGAATATGACTATCGGACTGGAATCGTGATCCCAGCGTACGGTACCTCTGGAAATCCCTTAAAAACCATACCACGTGTTGACCCAAGCTTTGTGAGTGAAACTGGGTAAAGAGTGGGAGTCGTCGACGGTTGTGCTAGCGCGAAATCACAAGTCATCGTGACCGAGGGTTTGAAGGTACTGGCCTGATTCAGATCTTTGATCACGGCAGATAATGCGTGCTATCCCAGAAAAATGTGACTATGGTCCACCTAGAATAGTTGCGGTATATAACAGCAGGTGGGTACTGAAGAAAGTAAAACGTGTCTGAGCAGGCGTCTGCCACAGAGATTGACTAGCGGCCTTGCGAGCGGCCAGCCATTATTACAAATAAAATATTTATCTTTATTTAGACAAAATAACTTTCAGGTTAAAATGTACCGTTCAATTAACCCCTACTTCAACATTTCTATTCATCGTTTTTTCTTTTTTTTTTTTTTTTTTTGTAAGACACACGGATATCTTTGTCTATTAAATGATCGTCTTCCTTCCAATTTTTCTTGAATATTTGCTGTTTTGCCGCCGTCTTTGTCGTTCTGTTGCTAATCTTTCTTTTTTTGAGAGAGATTTTTCCAATTTGAGTCACTGTCATATCAAACACATAACATTTTAAACATGAAAAGATATTTAGCAAAAAGTGATTTATATAATGTCAAGAGTAATCAATGTATCACGGATACCATAGGCCGCCTAAAAAAATATATTAAGAGAACGGATTAATTTAACGGTTCAATGACTTTTATTTTAATTCTGAATTCTGGATCCCCGATTTATTGAATTTTACTACATGGCTTAAAAACTTTTATTCCATTACATCTCAATATTAAATTTTTTTCTTCAATTGATGTCATTTTTGATGGCACGAGTCGACTAGTGTAATATCTATTATTTCATATGACTGTAAATGGTGGATAAATTACTCACAGATAAACAATGTATATGATGCGTTAATGAAATGGTTCTACTGAAATACAGGGTTATTCAAAAAGAATTAACCGATTTTATGACGGATTGCTTCAGTTCTCAAGCATCGTCATGGAATGAGTCAGTGACCATTTGAAAGAGGAATTTTTAAGTTTTGAATAGCTGCCACAAGTACGCTGTAGTCTTATCGTATCTCTAGCAACGTTCATTTGTTTGTTTACCCTTGGAATGTTAAGTCCTCAGCAAAAGGCGTTCTGCGTTCCCGAGTTCGTGAAAACAAATACGGTTGTCCCGGTACAGCGTGATTTTTGGAGGCAATTCAAAATTAATCCTCCCTTTCTTTAACAACATTTGACGGTGGTTTAAACAGTTTCAACAGAGTGGGTGTCTGTGTAAAGGGAAAAAGTCCAGGGAGACCACGGGTTTAGAGGGAATACGTGGCGAGAATCCGTGCTGCGTTTGAGGGTAGCGTACGGAAGTTCACAAATGGAGCCAGCCATGAACATGCGATCTCTCAATCCAGTCTGTCGTGTGCTAAGAAGATGTATACATTTGAAACCTAACAAACTGCGACTCGTTTAGGCATTAACAAGACCTTGCTCATTGAGCTTGACCTGCGAGGTCCCTAGACCTCACCGTGTGTGTGTGTGAGTGTGAGTTTTTTGGGGTTTTTTTTCTTATGGGGATACGTAAAAGATCGCGCTTATGTTCCAAGGGTACCCACTAACCTCGATGACCTTAAACATCAAAAAACAACAGTGATCAACTCAGTGGATCGCCATATGCTGATACACGTCTGGGAGGAATTCTCTTATCGCATTGATGTTGCCCGTGGTGCAGATATTGGCCACATTGAACACTTGTAAGACTGAAAATAATAGTTGATTGTGAGTAGAATACTTGTGACTTGGCTGGAGTTTTCTATTGCTTTTCCTTATTAAAATATTGTGTAATGAAATCAGTTCATTCTTTTTAAATAACCCAGTATACAGAGAAAACCATGGACAGAATCCATGCGCAATGAAGGACAGTAGACAGTATAAGGGAACTGGTGCTTACAATCAGAAAGAGGTAGTTGACATTTCGGAGACAAATAATAAGGAAAGACGGTCTGGAGAATAAAACACTCACAGCGCATCCTGAAGGCAGGGAAAGATGGAGGATACAACGGGTGATCTCCTTCACGAGTTCATGTGAATGAAAGTCAAAATAAGTACAAAGAGGGATTCTGAAGCGTATAAAGATACATAGGCCAATAAAAGACAGGATGCTAGGGAGAGCTATGATCACTCACGTATTAAAGGGATTTTACAGTGTGTTCATATCACTACCGAATGTGACTACTGAGGTTTTGAAGAGGCTACCTCAATATGATTGTTTTTATCGGCTGCTTCCTTTTCCGGACTTTCATCGTACTTAATTTTTTAATGATTAATAATGCATAAATAAATCTACTTCTATTAATGAATAAATAAATTTACTTCTATTAATGCATGAATAAATCCACTTCTATTATTGAATAAATAAAACCACTTGTATTATTGTATAAATATATTCATTTCTATTAATGGATAAATAAATCCACTTCTATTAATGCATAAATAAATCTATTTCTATTAATGCATAAATTAATCCAATTCTATTATTGCATAAATAAATCTACTTCTATTATTGCATAAATAAATCTACTTCTATCAATTTGAAAGTCAGATGCCGTCTCCGGAGTTCATGATCATTTTTCAGTACGTTTATTAATAAATTATCAAACTTGTATCTTTACTGTTTCTAGCATTAGGTTACGTCTGTTGTGCATTTCGGCCTTCACCTCTATAATTCTTGTGTTCCTGCTTTTAATGCATGTAATGAGGAAACGAGTATCATATCTTTTTTATTTTGATCATAAGACTACGCCTTCTCTGCTTTCTGCTTTTTTTTGGGGGGGGATGGGAGTAGGATTATCCTGAAATATCAAAATCAACAGCACCAGTATCCTTCGTTGGTTTCAATCGTTCTGTTTGAACGTTTAGTTCTCCGACCTTCCACTGTTTTTCCCGATTATCCTATCGGCATTTTTTTTAAAGATAATCCCGAACTTATTGACGTACTTTCCTAATCTTGATTCGTTTGATCATTGCAATATATATATATATATATATATATATATATATATATATATATATATATATATATATATAATTATTTATTTAAAAATATGATTCCAACACGCTACATAAGAGTTCTCATGTTTCAAAACAAGAGCCAAAAACTTCAATATAATTATTTGAATTAAATTGAATTAAGATACTAAGCTCTGTTCCATCTTCAAGCGAAATTTTTTTTGGAATAACTTATTTCTGAAATTCACGTCTTTTATAAGCATATTCATTGTTGAAATCAAAATTTCTATGGTAACGGCTAGGGCAATTGTTTTAAGAAAAAGGGGCGTAATGTGTTAAAAATTTGTATCAATATCTCAGTTACATTCACAGATGACAAGTCAGGGTAAGGTTGGGGTGTCTAAATTTAAAGGGGGAGATGACATCGCCTAGTCTGTTTAAGCGTCTATGGAGATTTATTTATTTTTTTTATTTTATTTTTTATTTTTTTCTGAAAGGGTTTTGTGTATATAAAAACAGTCGTAAATCGCTAACATTTGTTTTTTGACGACTTCATAAAGGGTTATCTTTTTTTGTAGGGCATTTAAAGTATTTATTAGGACTATGGATTTTAAAAAATTATTTTATTTTTTGTTTTTATGCTAATTATTCAATGCAAAAATTTGATGATGTCGACAAAAAACCGTTAACTCATGTCTATTGTTTAATAGATTTTTATTATTTAGAAATTTAATAATGTGTAGTTTTTCATATAGACACAAAGGGCATGGGTCATCCAGGTTTTACAAGTTCTAGTTTTGTTTCTAATTTTCCATTTTACTTTTGGTGTTTTATTCATTTCCTTCAAATGCCAAAAATATTTATATAGAGATGTCTGATTTCTTTTATTTATATTGTTGAAGGAGCACTTATGCTGCCTCCATCTGGTTTTAAATTCATTCTTCGTAGACCCAATGCATATAATATTCTTATTAGGACTCTCAATGGATGAGATAGTACATTGGTATACCACAGATTTAACGCAGCATTTATTTTCCAATGGGCTGTCTTCTGGGTTTCTACAATCACATAATCTTTCACTATTTTTGTATAATTTAAGTGTAGGGTTTTTATTAATACTATTCAGGCATGGAGGTTTGTTCAGGATTTTATTATCGTGTTTTTTTATTATACTTTCTAGATTTTCAGTGCAGCTATAACTTAATTTTAGGGTTTTTTTATTAAATATTTTACTAAGTCTACTATTGGTAGGAAAATGTTTTTCAATTAAAGCTAGGAATTTCTATCCTAGCTTAATACTAACCATTTGGTTGAACGGAGGGTTATACCAAATGATTTTTCATTTCCTGTTTTTTTTTTCTGGTTAGTACAATTGTTTCTATAATTAATGTTAGCATTTTTCTATCCACTATTTTTTAGGTCCGCGTTATAAAATTTACTGTGTTGTTAGAATATTTCTTTATTAGCGGAGTTAATGCTGATTCTGTTCTCTATTGATGAGGGTATATGTTTAATTATGGATGGAAGGTGGTTTGACTTCGGGTGTATATATAAGGGGTTAGTATTTGTTTTTTTATAAGGTTGGTATGTGTTGTTTGTTAAATCTAGAGTTACGTCGAGGAAGTTTACCCTTTTCAATTTAGTACAGACTGTTATTTTTAAGTTTAGATTTTAAATTCACTAAATATAATCTTTCTAATTTTCTCTATTTTAGAATTAGTAGAACTCCTCACTACCATGAGCCCGTCATCTCTATGCAGTCCGATGTCCTTAATATCTATCTCATGGTGCGCGGTCAAGTTGATACTGTATTTCTTGACCGCGCACCATGAAATATATATATATATATATATATATATATATATATATATATATATGTGTGTGTGTGTGTGTGTGTGTGTGTGTGTGTGTGTGTGTGTGTGTTAAAATTTGTGTATTTAGACAGCAAATTCTCTTTTTGGCATGTCTGATTGGCTATATTACAGACATTATATCTGCTAATTTTTAACAAAATCCGTTCATCTCACGAATAACCTTCCGTGTGTTGATGTTAAAGGATGAAAGAAATGTGCTATAGCTGTTTAAATTTCTTTTCTTTTTCTTTTCTAAGTACTTTCGATCTTTTACCAGGATCATCTTCAGGGGTGGAAGCAATAAAAAACGAGATGTTGCTCATTAATATAAGTATTTATACAAAGTTGTGTGTTATCCATTACCCTAATTTTTTCAGTATGCCTATAAGTTACCAAACGGTTGACAATGTGCTGAGTGTTCACAGAGAGAACAAATTCCATAATGGATAATTTTTTTCACTTTCTAATATGCATCGTCTTGGATCTCTGCTGAAGAAAATTCAGTGTACTCAGTGATGTTGTAAAACATTTTTTTTTCTTCTACCTTCTTTTGGACTAATTTCGTACATTGTATCCTGATAGAAGAGACATGGAAGAGTAACGGATACCGGCTCGGATTGAGAAATTGCAGAGCCGAGTTCAACATCCAGTCGAGTTCATTACATTCACTTACGTGCTAATACCCTTGGGAAAGATACGAATCGATGTCTTCACACGCCCTACCAGCTATGCGTAAATAACAGACCAGATTGGACCGTACAAACTCGGTTGCTGCCGAGGAAAATTCAAGCCAGTCTTGAGAAATCCAACCACCTTGCAGCTCCTGCCTTTTTAAGGAAAGGGTACAAATCGCTAGAAAACAAATCCACCTCGCATGTCATCGCCTACTTCGAAGCGCGACAAAAAGTAATGGACTCCTTGGGTTTACTGCAATGGTTCGAACAAACACAAGATCGAGACACTTTACGGTACCGTAGACATCTCTGATTTCCGACCATTCGCCCATGGATGTATGATTGACGACACTTCAAACAAAGACGTTTATAATGGAGAACGATTGTTGAATTGGCCATACTCCGGCCTTCTTCAGGTTATTAGGACATCAAACAGAACCCTTTATTTCGTCCATAGGAGTAAATTGTTCCATTTCCACGAACCATGCCTCTTATGGATGACTTAGTCAACTCCCTTTAACTCAGCTTTCTAATATTTTGTTCACTCCTGCCGTAGCCAGGCACTGAACTCTTTGGGTCATGTCACAGGATCCAACCGATGCTTTTATCCACTCGAGACGAAATAAAAAATTCCAATCACCTGAAGGAGGTCGGAGCGCATAACGGCCGAAATATCGTGAAGATGGCAATAAAGAATGAGGACAACCGCTTGTTTCTTTTCAGAGAGTTTGTCTTGAATAATTAGTGATGCGGTCTCCACAGAATATGTCTACAATGGTCCTGTAGCATCTCCCTTCAGATAGTTCAATTCTTCGCTGTCATTTTTCTGTTAATATCCAAGATTCGGAACCGTACAGAGAAAAAAAAATCGAGAAGGCCAATGACATTCTGACCTTTGATTTCATGCAGCTGTTCCAAATAGTTCTTAGTGTTACCACAGCTGCCGTTGTTTGTGCAGCCCTTGAAATTATTTTCCTTATGGAGCCCCCTTCGCTGATAATCGAGCTAAGATATTTATTCTAACTCACCACCGCCTTTTATTTGGGTTGAAAGCTCCATCTCGTTATTGGTAATGGCGTTTTATTTGTTTAGCATTAATATCCATGCCATTTTTGGAGTCTGTTTTATCCCATTTCTTCAGCCAATTGACGTGTTCCTGTTCCTTGCCAGCTAGACTCCGTCTTCTTTTTATTCAATGTACCGAGCCACTTTAGGACCTGGGCGGATGAGGTTATGATTATTTCTTATTCACAGTTAAGTTTTTTTTAATGCCAATAGGTATTTCCTAGCTATTGTTATATGATCGGTATTTATAACTGTGGCTACTATGATACGTTGTATGAAATCCTTTTCAAATTCTATGTGGTCGAATCTATGGTTTTTGGTTAAGTGGGTAACAGTGTCATCTTTTCTTAATCTAGTTGCAAATTTTAAGGCGAGACTTAAAACCTCCCTCTCAGTGATGTAAACGAGAAATGTTAAAAACAAGATTCGGGTTAATGATCTCTATCCCTCTACTGTGGCTGCAAAGTTCATGAAGCTTGTATTTCAGGCGGTCGTATTTGTTTGTTGTTTATGTATTAAATCGTTTCTCTCAAGTTTTCTGCTCTGGAGTTGGGATGACTGTTTTCACAAGGTAGCATTTTGCCGATCGATGCAGCCTAGCTATTAGTCAGATTTTCTTGCTGCTAAAGTCCATGTTACGAGATAATTTTTGAATATATTTGGGGAAAGTATTTATTGTGATCTTGAGTACTTTGTAATTGATTTGGAGAATGTTTTCCCCAGCAGTGTAATTGAGTGGAGAATTCTTCTGTTTTCCAGGGAACAACCTGATAATAGTTCTTTTTTATTATATATAGATATTTTATATAGATAAACATGTTGATGTCTTTTTTAATTAGATTCCTGGTAAATTTGATCAAATATGGATTGGAATCAGACAAATGATAGGATAAAGAATCCCTAGGAAACGTTTATAAATCGCTGTGATGTTTTTTGAAGATGTTTACAATGCCCGAAAACAACTCTATCGCTACTCCCATGGAAAGTGCACGGACGAGCTACATTGTTTGGTTCCTTCAGCTTCACGGTTAGAATTGTAGCAAACCAACCATATCCCCCCCCGTATTCCATCGCAGAGAAATAGGTTCCACTCGAACAGTTTCTTTCAGCAAACAATTTTCATTGTGAAACAGACTCCCAGGAGGATATTTCCACGATCAGTACAATCTTAACTCGTTCAAGTCTACAGGTAACAGTTATCTAACCCTCTTGTGGTTATATTTGTCATTACAATTGGTTACCCAAGCGTTAACACAACTACTACCTCGAGTATTACCCGGGCCTTGTAAAGGATGAAGCTTACTGTAAGAAAAAAAAAGAAAAGAAAATATTGATTGAAATAGGACAATATGATAGAATAAAGAACAAATAGAAACATTTTATAAATCTAGCATTTTCGGTTTAATTAAAGCTTCATCCGAGAATGAGATATGGAAAATTGTATATATAAACTTTTCTATGTCCATGGTTATACATGTAGCGAAAGTGATTTACTGTTTATCAGGAGTGAAACATGACAAATAGGTATGCTATATTTATGGATAGTTTATTGAAAATCGAAAGCTTCATAAAAGAATGAGATGGAAAAAAACATTTCTTTTAAACCAATATATAATATGTATAAATCAGCAGATAACGAATGAAAAATATACATAGGAGTAATTTAGGGACCCTGAAAACAAAGACTCTACGCACACAAACATCCTATACAAACAGTAAATACAACAATGCTCTCTGAACATATCTGGGAGATTAAAAAACCAAAACCAAAACAAAAAAAACAAATAAAACCAATATATTGAAAAATAAGGAAAAGAACATCAGCCTGCAACAATCAATCCGTAAAATCTGTCTGGAGGAGGAAATGACAATAATCACCTTCCCAGACAAGATCAGTATATTCAAATTCACCACCATGATGACTTGGGAAGAGTTTTCCTTACCATGGAGAGCTTCCGAACATTTCCACAGCTTTACTTCAACTTACTAAGTTTGAGTTAGCTCAAGGTATGGAATCATCTCCTCGAGCATATATTATGTAGTCATATATATATATATATATATATATATATATATATATATATATATATATATATATATATATATATATATATATATTATGAAACAGCCTGTCTATATATATATATATATATATATATATATATATATATATATATATATATATATATATATTATAAATTAATTGATATGTTTTTTGCGCTACACAGTTCTCACCATGGTTAGAACTGTGTAGCGCAAAAACCATATTTTAAATCAATTAATTTATAATATTAATTCTCTGTAAATTTACATTGAGCAGTATTTTGTAAAAATAAAAATAACTATAAGAACACCGGATTATATATCTTACTGTTCTTTATATATATATATATATATATATATTAAAGACATTTTTTATGTTTAACGTTATTTTTATAGATACAAATATTTAAGTAAATGCTCTGTTTATAAGCAGTAAATTAGACCTTGCCAACCGAACGATCCTTTTGGCCGAGCGGTTAGGTACGCCGGGATAAATGGCGGTTCCGTATAGGATGCAGGTCGGAATTATGTCAAAGTACGAATATTTTCTATGAAAATTCCTCGGACATTCAGGCCGGCAAATGTTATTTTAATACTGTTTATTATAAACAGAGCATTTACTTAAATACTTGTATCTATAAAAAGAACGTTAAACATAAAAAATTTCTTTAATAAATAAATTGTCGGACTTTGTCCATTTCTTAATATATATATATATATATATATATATGGACATATATGTGTTATAACTAATTTCTCTTTCTATTTAACAAATTCATTTTTGAAAAAATAAAGTACAGTTACATTTTATTTATTGATATATTCTGCTGATTTTCGCGTGAAAAATATTTCTTCTTGAATGCGATTTGCTTTAAGAGAAAGTTTTCCTCACCAAACCTTTTTACAGCAATCGAAAATAAGGAATTATCGCTTAGTTCCTGGTGAAGTAAATACTGCGTGGTAGGGGTGGGTACAACAGACCAATCAAATTCCTAAGTTTTTCCTGTGTTATTATTTATGTAGGCGCCCTCGCATTCTTATGAAGAAGAAAAATATTTTTACTCTTTTCGACCAGACATTTATGGACACATTCCAGCTGCTGGACATATAAGTGTCCATTTACAGTTTCATTGTCCTTAAGAACTGCAAATGAATGATATCAAATGAATAATGGCCAGACAGTTGCGCCATAAACACATCTCTGCCTTTCATCACATCTTTCGGTCTAGTTGGTTGGGGAGATTTATCCTCGTCAAGCTTACTACCTTTTGCGTTGAACATTGTCTTATGTAGCATTATTTGAGGGGGGGTGTATTCGTCAATACCCAAACCTAATTTAGCCCTCCTCATAGACAAAACGTTCGTAATAAAATATATATGAAATCATAAAAATATAAGTGTAAATTTTATATGGATTTTGAAATATCGTAAATACGTGTCACTTATATTAACAAATTGGGCCACTTCTGCTATGTGTATATATATATATAAATTTCTCAAATGCTTGTTGAGCTTGTCTTATATAATCAAGAAATATTTTACTTCACGAGAAAAAGGCTCTGTCAGTCTGATCGGTTTCATAAGGTGAAATTGAGGGCTGATCTAAAAAAAAAAAATAAATAAAAAAAAATGCGGCAATTTGTTAAATAGTGCAAGGAGTGGTTTGGTAATTTTAGCGGCTAAACACAAAACTCTTCTATGAAGGTAGAAAGAATTCACTCGGATGATTATACGAGAGAACCCTTTTTACTTTCTATGGCTGATGCTAACCTCCGTGCCATTGCGCATTCTCAGTCTAACGTTTTGGTTATGGGGTCCTCCCCTTTTTCATATAAGTGGACTCGACCAGAGTGTTACTTGGTCTGCTGCCGTTAAATACCCAGAGAAAGTCAGAATATGGAGAGAGTGAGCAGATATTGTGATTGAGTTGGAGGTAGAGTAATAGTGTGAGGTAACCGCTTGTAGAAGTCACAGTTACAAGCACGTAGACTCCAAGGAAGTCCTACTTTGAGACTATATATATATATATATATATATATATATATATATATATATATATATATATATATATATATATATAAAAATTCATGAATCATTCATACAAAAACAAATATAGATTTTAATGGTGAGAATATTTCGTCGCAAACAATTTACATAAACCCCGAACCTGTACATGAATGATATGAACCCCGTTTATAAATTCCAGTTGCATAAGGTTTTTTTTCATTTTACAAGCTTTCGTCTATTCCAACAGACATCATCATGTATGGAAGTATTGGGGTTGATGTATCTTATTTAGATTGTTTGCGACGAAGTATTCTCGTCATTTAAATCATTAACCTCTATATTTGTTTTTTGTATGGATGATTCATGAATTTATAAATTATATTTGCACCTTTTAATTGAAATTAATATATATATATATATATATATATATATATATATATATATATATATATATATATATTATTGCTACTAACGGCGTTCCTTGATTTATTAACAGTATTACCCATTGTATTATTGTGTAAATACACTTAATTACTTATATTTAATTCTTGCGTTTGTCATTCATTGGAAACCGAATTTCATCTCGGAATCAACAACGAACTGGCGACGAAGATTCGAACTCACTCGGAAAAGAAAATATACTCACGCGGAAAAGAAAAGATCAACAAAAGAAAAATCTTCCCTCGTCGTCCCACAACAAATTGGCGACGAATATTCGAACCCACGCGGAAAAGAAAAGATCAACAAAAGAAAAATCTTCCTTCGTCGACCAACGAGAAAATTGGCACACACACGGAAAAAAACACCAAATTCGCGCCGAGCGATTCGAACTCGCACAAGAAGAAATAGAAAAATCCGTCCCTCGTCCATAACAAATTAGCGACAAAGAGTTACGAGAAGTAAAAAATACGCAAAATTGAGTTATCATGGAAGTTTTTTTAAAATATTTTAGTAGAACTGATAAAATACCAAAATGAGCAACAATTACAACTACAAGAACGAATGGAAGAAAAATGGCAAAAGCAATTATTACAAACGCAAAAGGAAAATCAAGAAAGACAAATAGATCTCCAGGAACTAATATTGAAAGTAGCGGGCAACAAGCAATTAGATATTGAAAAAGAAGCAACATTTTCGCAAGACGCAGTGTGGAATACCATAGAGATTTTCAAATATCCTCTAGATGAGGACAAAAAATTTGGAGATTACTTCAGAAGACATGAAGACATCTTTAATCTAGACTGTCAAAATTGGACAGAAGCAAAAACGCTACGTCTATTGTTTAGAAAATTAGGAACTGAAGAATATAAAAAGTTCGTAGATTATATCTTACCAAAAAAGACGAACGAATTAACATTTGACGAAGCAATGAGATGTCTTAAATAACTCTTCAGCCCGAAAGCATAACTTTTCCACAGGAGGTGGAAATGCCTTAACCTGGTAGAGGGCGATAATGAGGATTATTCCACGTTTGCCGCAATCGTAAATAAACATTGTGACGACTTTAAACTAGCGGAATTAACTCTGGACAATTTCAAATCTCTCATCTTTTTTCAAGGGTTAGTTTCTACAAAAGATAGCGAAATGCGCAGAAGAATGCTTGCAAAATTACAAAATGAACCGGGTCTAACATTACAGCAATTATCAGAAGATTGCCAGAGATGTTTAAGCATAAAGAAAGACGCAAAGGACATCGGGGATCAGCTGTTTCTCATATACGTAAGTTAAACAAAAGTCTACGCTCTTCACCCTCCCCAGAAAGAAAACTAAAATTTTACGACAATGAAAAAAGATTCTACCCTCCCCGGAAAGAAAAAGAAAATTTTATAATAAGAGGAAAAGTACAACAAACAGCACAAATTATGACGAATATCGGAACATATCAGCATGTTATCGACTACATTGGAAAAAGGATTGCCGATTTAGATATAAAAACTGCCTTGAATGTGGAAAAAAGGGCCACAAGGCATCCCAATGTAGCAATAGAAAAGATACTAATAGAATAAGAGCTACAAGGATGAATAACGATGACAACACCAACGGAAGGAAATATATGGAACTGGAAATTTTAAATAAAAATGTTAAATTACAACTGGATTCGGGATCCGACCTCACGATAATCTACTTACAGACATGGACAAACTCAACAGACCTACCATGTTACACACACAAAAAATTGACAAGTCGGTTACAGGCAAACGTATAAAATTTGAGGGAGGAAAAATCGTGAATGTTAAATTTCACGGCAAAACAAAAAAAAAACTTAAGATATACGTCATGAAAGATACTGAAAATTTAGTAGGTATCGACTGGATGTAGAAATTCAACGTCTGGGACCTACCTATCAACTCGTTTTGCAAAAAGTTAGAGGTTGAACCATCAGATACCATGAAATTTAAGGAAGAATTATACAAGCAATTTCCTGAGGTATTTTCAAGTGGGTTGGGACGATGCAACAAATTTAAGGCCAAAATAGAATTAAAAGAAAATTTCCAACCAATTTTTAAAAAGAAGCGAAATGTACCGCTCGCTACTATAGAAAAAATAGACAAAGAATTGGAGAGACTTGAACAAACTGGGATTCTATCAAAAACAGCGTTTAGCGAGTGGGCAGCGCCGGTGGTTTATGTAAAAAAGAAGTCAGGAGAAATCCGTGTATGCGCAGATTATTCGACGGGACTCAAGGCGATAAAAGACCACCATTACCCACTACCGAGCCCAGAAGAAATATTTACAAAGCTCAACGGCGGTAAGATATTTTCAAAAATAGATCTAAGTGAGGCTTATCTACAAATCCCAGTACAAGAAGAGAGTACGAAAATCCTTTGCATTAATACGCACAAAGGGTTGTACAAATTCAACAGACTACCATTCAGAGTAAAAGTTGCACCTGCAATTTTTCAGCAAACGATGGACACAATGCTCACAGGCCAGAATTTCGCGATTGTTTATCTGGATGATATTCTAATTAAGAGCGACAATGTTGAAGAGCACACATCACACATAAAGGAAGTTTTCAGAAGACCGTAGGAAGACACAGAAATGAGAAAGTGAAACAGAAAGAGAAAATTTGTCGAACCCCTGATTATCAACCATAAGAGACAAAAATACTAACTCCCCCAAAAAGGGATCTAAGGAGGGGGCGTTTTGGGGTCCTCCCCTTTTTCATATAAGGATTCGACCAGAGTGTTACTTGGACTGCTGCCGTTAAATACCCAGATTCAGCCAGGTAGAGAGTGAGCAGAGATTGTGATGGAGGTGGAGGTAGAGTAATAGTGTGAGGTAACCGCTTGTAGAAGTCACAGTTACAAGCATGTAGACTCTAAGGAAGTCCTACTTCGAGACTTTATATATATATATATATATATATATATATATATATATATATTATTATTATTATTATTATTATTGCCACTAACAGCGTTCCTGGATTTACTAACCCATTGTGCAAATACATTTAATTTCTTATATTTAATTCTTGCGTTTCATCTCGGAATCCACAACAGTTTTGACATTAGGTGGAAAGAATATATTGAAACAATTGCTAAGTCTGCAGCTAAGAAAGCTGGTTCGTGCTAGACAATGTTTCTCTTCCATATTTATAAATCAACCATTCGTTCTTACTTTGAATCATACTGCCACATCTGCAATGTTATTTATCCTAACTTGGCATCTCGGGTTCAGTCCCTTTCCCACCGCCGTAACCTAACTTCCCTGTGACTTTTCTATAAATACGTTCATGTAAATTGTTCTGTTACCGAAACTATATGAATTTGAGCGCAGTAAAAGAGGGATCATCATGTTACAATTGAAATGGCTAGATGTAACCGTAAGTTCTATGCTAAAATATTCTTCTCGCTTGTGGAATTCTCTTCCGGCTTCTTGCTTCCTAATCAAAATCGATCATGAAAAATTTAAAGTCAACGTCATTGATTATCTTCTGTCTTCTTAATCATTGTTCGTTTATTGTCTTTTCTTTTAAATAGTTGTCGTTCTTACATTCTCTAACACTCAGTAAGCTAGTGAAAGAAAAGAAAAAAAGGAAACGATCATTGTTAGCAGGAACAACCATACCCAGAGTAAATCTAGACAATTAATGAGAGACTGTAAACTGAGAAAAGGCCACCCGGACCACCAAACAAGCAGAC
>OZ010572.1:110185559-110213059 GCA_963932145.1 Acanthosepion lycidas | reverse complement strand
AGAAACTTATTGAGAGCTGCAAGGAATAGAGGGAGGTGGAGAGCCATGATCGCCTACGTCCTGAAAGAGCATGCCGCATAAAAAGAAAAACAGTCACAACGAACTGTTGGAATTGATAGGTAACCTTGACATATTTGGAAAGATTATTAAAACAATTCTGAATCTATAATTAACAGAAAACCGCCTACATCAGGTTAGAAAATGAATTCAGTAAATATGCAAACATATTTACAACGTTTCAGTCGTTGTACACTCCGGCGTTCTTCCAAAGTGTATCACCTTGGACTAAATAAAGGTTTCGGTTCGAAATTCTAACAAATGTCATCTGAGGAAGGCCGGGGCATAGAACGACCGAAATGTCGTGAATATCTCAATACAGACGAGGACAAGAGACCGAATGCTGTAAACAGTGTAATTAGTAGTTAACTGTTATGAAATACAGTCCTCCTATGTGACAGAGGAAGAAGAGACTGAAACAACTAAAATATAGTTCAGCGTTTCTTAACTTCGGTAATTGGACGGAAACTAGTTTTTCAACGTGATACGGCTGCAAGCACCAAAATAATCAGGAATTAAGACAAAGGAATTATGGCGGCCACACATGGTACTTGAAAATCACTACTAAATTACTCAACACAGGCATGAAATCTTGGACAGTTTAACCACGACTTCGATCAAAATACACAACACCTTATTCAAAGATTTAAAAAAAAATAAAAAAGAATGGAAAACAATTAAAAAGACTTTGTCGGATTCTTTTTAATCAAATTTTTTTGGATGAATACTCGCAGCCGAAATATATCTTATTCATTTTTTAAAAAAATCATTTCACTCCAAAAGGCGATAAAGCGACTAAGACGCAAGGGATTACTGAGATAGAGAAGACGTTACTGAGGAGAAATCTCTGATCGCTATGTCGTGCTAGACACTCTTTTTTTTCTCGCCAGGATCCATCTTCCATATTTATAAGTCTGCAATTCCTTCTTGCATAAAAGATTGATGCCAACTCTGGTTTGTTCCTTTTGCTATGTAACTAGATATTCTTGACAATATCCCAAGAAGAATGTTATCGGTCTTGAGTTGGTGTCTCAGTTGGTTGGCTGAATTTGTTTAGCGGCATATCAACGTCTATGGGTTATTTAATGATGTAAACTAAATATGCTGCACGTCATTTTGTACTTTCAACTACAGATACTTTCGACATAATTTTAAACTCTCGGAGTAAAGGCATGTTTTTCTTAGATATATACTTTGTAGATCATAAAATGTATTGTTGGATATATATTTTTATATATTTACGTTTACTGTCGCATTAATTGCTATCTTGATATAAAAATGTATTGGCCATTTAATTATGGAAAAATACTGTCCATTTTTTGGGGGGGGATTCACTATTCTTCCACAGATGGGAATCTAATAAGTGCTACCATCCAGGGTCAGGATGGACCGGGAAACAACAGCGGTTAAAAGATTGTTCCATGCTCCTTAAAACCTCCAATCTCCCGATCAAAGACCTTGCTACAGGATGTATTTTGGCGTGTCAGTGTCTTTACTATAAACAATTTCATGGTAATTGTTCTGATGAGTTTTTTTTCTTTGGTATCACGACTTCATGAATTTAAACTCAGAACTAGATTGGCAGTTAGGTCTCATCCTTTTACAGTTGAAATTGCTAATGGTTTCTTCTTTCCTGGAATTCTCTCCGTTTCTTGATTTCCTGTCAACTAGAATGTACACGAATTTAAATGCAACATAAATCGTTATTTTCTGTCGCTGTGAATTCAGGTCATTTTTAAATATATATTTTTGGGTGGTGGGGGGTGATTTTTCACACTCTGTAGCCCCTTGTGTCTTAGTGGCTTTATTGCCTTAATTGGTAAGCTATTGAGAAGTGGATCAGTCCAATAATTTTTCAGAAAACCCTCATTTACTCATTTATTACCTCAAGTTCAGTATGGAACCATTCTCTCAGCACACTAGACGCTTTTGCTGTGGTTTCCGAAGCAAGTTGTTTTTTACCAGGTGGATTTGCTACCAGTATACACACACCCAGTTAAGAGATATATTACTTCTACGCTGTTTTCCAGACAATAATGAAGAGCCCTTCTGCTCTTCAATTTAACCCATATTTTGGGGAAAAGATAAATTCACACCTTTCTGAAAGGTATTGATACGAAAATGAATGTAACGTATTTAATTGGAACACAAACTCATCTGCCCGCTTTCTCGGTCCAAGCGGCTAATCAATATACCACCTACACATTAGCTGTAAGCCAAGCGATGCCCGAAATTTAGTGAATAAAATATTGCTTGAGGGAAGCAAATGTTAAGCATTTTCTAATGTCAGACTCTCCCAAAGAAGCCCAAAAATCTCTTCGCTGTACATAGCATCGAGAAATATAGATTTGTCAAAAGTAAGAACATTTTTTTTTAAGCTGACACCCCAGAATGTTCAAGGGATTTTAGTTTAAGCCGCGTTAGAAAAAAAATATTCGAATCTTAGATTTTTATGAGACACAAATATCTTTACGATGAGGATTGTGAAATAATTTTCTGAAAACATCTGGAAAAATATATAACGAAAAAGTAGAAAAAAACAGTTGTTAAAATTAGATTCCTCGTAAGAATTCATATATGTCAGATATACAGGAAGTCTAAATAAATGGTATGAAAAGCGTCTCTTGAATGATTGCCATTTAAAATATGTATGGTTTTTAGGGGATTTAACTCGGATGATTTTCAGTTAAGCTAAATTTTTAGCCTGTTTTTTTTCTAAATTATTTATAACTAGCTTAAAAGCCACTCTATAGGGTGGCGTTTAAACTAGCTCTTGTGGAGGGCTCTTGATTGGGCCTTCATCACAATAGGTAGGGATGAGTAGATGCCATAAACAATAGTAAACTACAGAAGAACTCAAAATTGATCGCTGCATTTAAGGATTGCATTAATATTTAAGCATAGCTTTTAAATGTTCAATCATAATTCTTCTGACATCACTTAATTTAAAGACGATTTGATGTACGTAGGTCCTTACTTTCCTTACTATTTTTATTATATGGGTGACTTTCGCTAGATTTCGCTATTAATTTCAATTATTCTCAAATTTATTTCCAAGCTATAAAAATTAACCTTACAAAATAATTCTTCGCAAAAAATCACGTACAGAAATCACCGAAAAAAAATCGATGTAATGAAAATTTGGGAATCTCAAATTTCAGGATTGCGGTAACGATTTTGAACCTGGTTGTTTTGAACTTGATTACGGAGTCGGCTTGATTCCAAAATGTTTTAATATATTGGGCTACGGCGTCTAGGAGTTAAAAAAAAAAGTCTGTCACTGAAAAATTGACATTCGCATTTATTATATAGAAGATGACTTTCTGAAAGTTAAAGAGTTGTGTCCCTTTAATTGAATAAATGAGACAGAGTGACGCACTGAGAATCCCATTTATTATATTGATTGGACTAATATCCTCATCTGTGTTATTATCACAATGTTTAGGTGGATATGACCTCCGTATTTCTTAATGTGTTGACCCGGGTACCTTATTAAGAATTTCGAACTGAACCCTTCATTTAATCTATGAAGTAAAAATGTTCTCCTTTAGATACACATCTAGAGATACATCGTCTTTTCTTCTTATTTTTTAGAACTGCTCAATTACTGGAGGCAATGTGGATAGCGGCCTGGATTGGCGAATGGTAGTCATCTGATATCTTGTTAAGGTGACAGCGGCTGGGTGTTTCAGAAGTCGTCTTGACAGTTATCGTCTTGACAAAGAACGTCAACAGAAAGTAGCTGGCCCATGTCAAACGAGACTGACAGCAAACGGTCATTTGAGTGGAGCGAATCGATGAATTACTTTTTAGTAAAACGAAACCTGACAGGACGCTTGTTCGCAATGATACAGATGACCGCTCTACCGTCCGCAAAAAGGATGGGATGCGTCGCTTAGACCTTTGGCCTCATCGCCTCACTGTTATAACTCACTCCTAGTAGTTATTATATCTCGCTTCAACTACTCGCTGTGACCTCACTAGAATTGTCTCCGACTGACTCCAACGGATTTCTCGGATTCACTTGGAGTTCTTTATTTAGGGCGTCTTGCCTAGTTCCCTTGTGTTACCGGGGGTGTATTTGCTCCACAACAATCACTTTTCCGCGCTCACCTACAGTAGGTCCTTTCCAAGAAAAGTGCAAAAGAATAAAATTTGCCTGCTACATACTTGCTTCATGTTTTTATTTCGTAGGTAACTGTTCGATTTTCCAGGTAAACAGGCCACAATTTTCGGCCTGGAAGAACTGAACTCTTCGAATGAACTCGGTGTCTTGTCTGAGCTGCAACGCTATAATTCTATTCGAATTCATTATATTCAATTACTTTTGGGAAAAGTCTGATCTATCTCTTCCAACTCCAACTATGGATAAATAGCTGGGGCCATTGGACCCTATAGTATTGATTTGCAACCAATGAAAACCAGCCTGGAAAGGGTTGGACCCCGTCATACTGTCTTGTTCGAGAGACACCGGTGTGGTTGCATGTGGTGTCCCTACCACGCCAATTATTGCTGGACCTTTTCAACTTAGTCTGGAATACTCCGTTTACGAATTGAAATCACAATTACTATTGTAGCGATAGGGTACCATTATTGTTTATTCCCTACGGAACCACCAATATATGTAGCGGTTGTATTATTGTAGAGATTTAGTTACCAATATTTAACTTTGGCTAAGAAAGATGAGATTAAGGACAATGCGTGAACGCAATGCAATTTATACTTGACGTAAATAGCACATAAAATAAAATAAAAAACTGAACGGAATGATTTCAAAACATAACAATTATTTAATGTTTGATGTACTGAAAAGGTAGGACAGAGTCGTGTCCCTTTGATTAGGTGTTAGTTGTACCGGAGTTCATATTAAGAAAGTTTGGAATAGTTAGTTGTAAAGTTGGTAAAAGTTCAGGAGTGATTTTAGAGTTCATGAATGTTGGTAATTGTCTTTAACGTCTGGCCAGCAATGACTAAGACGGGAGTTCCTGAAGGTTACATCTTGGCACTTGGTAGCAAGGAATAAGACGTGCGAGAGAGATCAATGGAAAGAAAAACTCGAGGAAGTTTAAACGTGTTCGGTTTATATAATGGTCGTATACAACGTGGGAGGCTCAAACGGAGAACGCGGGAAAACAGATTGGTCGCGTGCAGGCGGTTTGATTGGTCGGAACTGACCAATCAGCAAGCAAGATTGGAGGTGATTGACAATGAATACTTGTGATATTTGTATGAAAGTAGGATGTTACTTACCAGATAGGAAGAGTGCATTTCCTAAAAAGAGGTAAGGCTGGTTTGTTGTGGAAGATCCTACACTATTCCAGAAAGAAACCCTGACATTGATCCCCATTGCTCGTGTATGGTTTAATGTCATTTGTAATTTGTAAAGTCAGAGTTGTCTTAATGATATACTTATAATCCCAGACTAGATTCATAATCATTATGATTACATTAACAAAGAGACAATGTGAAGCCTTACATAGTGACCGTCCTTATGAAAATGCTTTCCAAATGTTTCGATACATTGTCACACATAAGGACTTGCTTAAGGACTTGTTTTCAGGCACTTTTCGACTGTACCGGACGTTACGATATATACCAAAGCAGATATTGTCTACGCCTTTACAAGGGCGCGAGCCATGATCAGAACGTTTTAAGCAATAGATTGTGCAGCAACGCAGTCATACAGGTACCACACATATTCATGTTACTTATCCCACGAATAAAATTATTGGCATTAACTTTCATTAAATAGACAATCAAATGAGGGAAGTCTTTGTTTAAAATAACCACGTTTTTCACTGACATGAATCTTGTAAAACAATAACTTCAAAATTAATGAATAGTAGCAGGAGCCGTGTAAATTACACGAATATACGAATAAATTTCTATTCTACCTTCTATACTTTTCAACCTATTACCATCCCCATATAGTTTCTTTTTCATCATTGCAAACTAAGCAAGGCAATAAAGCCACTAAGATGTAGGAGCTTACTGAGTATGAAAGAATATAAGAAAACAAACATACGGGAGAACATTAACTAAGAATAGAAAAGATAACGGTTGATGTTTAAAATATTGAAAATCAAACTTCAGAAAGAAGCTGGAAAAGATTTCCAAAATCGGGGTGTACGATAGAAGAAACGTTTAACATAGAACTTAGGGTTTACATCTAGCAATTTCAAGTGTAAAGTTATGTAGCTTCTAAGTAGCCCAGAGGAAAGTTACTCAGTACAATTACCATTAATGTATTTATAGAAATGGGAGTTGGAAAATGACTGAAGTGGAAATATTAGATTTGGGGGATTTTATCAAAGAGCTTTAAATATTTAACACGAGCATCAGACCATATATAACAGCAACATTCTAAGCATGTATGAATACATCTATCTATCTATCTATCTATCTATCTATCTCTCTCTCTCTCTCTCTCTCTCTCTATATATATATATATATATATATATATATATATATATATAATAATAAGAAAGAAACAGCAAGATTTACAATCCAGTGTTCTTAGCGATTATTTTTATTTAAAAAAACAGTGCTCGATACATAAGCCGTAGAGCATAATATTATATTTATTTACTATTTTCAAAATATGGTCCCATCGCTACACAGGAATTACCATGTTTCAAAACAGAAACTAAAATTTCAAATTTAATCATAAAATTAAATTTAAAATGCATAGCTTCTTTTCCATTTTCAAGCGATTTTTGGCGCTTGAAAATGGAATAGGAGCTATGGATATTAAAATTAATTTTATAATTAAATTTTAAATTTTAGTTTCTGTTTTGAACCATGGTAATTCCTGTGTAGCGATGAGACCATTTTTTTAATTGTAAATAATTGTAATATATATATATATATATATATATATATATATATATATATATATATATATTTATATACATATATATAGCTTCAAGAGATCTATGAGAGGAGAAATTTCGCTTGAAAGCATGAAATTGGCCTTGCCTGACCAACTGTTCTTCGTAACCATGTCGCTAAGGCGTCCCGGACTAAACGGTAGTTCCCTCTGCCGTTTCAATTCCTGTCGGAGAGTACAACTTTTTCCTTATTAATATGAATTGAACATTCAAGCCAGTAGACGAAAACAAATAAATATGCTGTTTAATAAATAAACAGAGCGTCTACTCAAATACGGGTATCCATTAAAAATAACGTGTAAAATTGTCCAAAAAACTTATACAGATGTAAGATAGATTCGAATAGGACGAATATCATTGAAATTTCTTCTTTGGATTTTATGAATTATCTGTGAATATATAGTAGAAAACATTTAACCATATGTGACAGCAATATTCAAAGCATGGACGAATGCATGTACTTATACATATGTAAAATAGATTGGAATGAGTAAAACATCTGGCACGCCACAGGAAACCAATTTCCTGAACCTGGCAATTGAAAAGTGATATAATCTTTAAAATATGTGTAAGCTGCTCTCGAGTCGTTTGTATCCCATTATTTACCATCTCAGTTGCGTCTCTGCAGAGTGCACTCATGGGCGGCTCTGTCAAAGGACAGAGTCGCAACTGAGGAAAATTCTACTTAAAGGTGCTAAACCCTGTGGAATTGCAGCCGGTGGCCGCGCCCTCTCGTTGCACCAGAGATCGGTTCTCGCACCGAGGCGAATGTTGCGGAGGCTGAGGTCAATTTTTGTTCCTGGCCCAGGTGTATGCGCTTTGCTCCCAACCTTTAAAAAAAACCCTGGGTCACAACTCGTCTTAGTTGGGAGACAGAGTAAATACCTAGTTACTAAAATATAGTAAAAATGCTACAATGTTCACAACATATCCTTAGATTATAAAACATGATTTTACTCTTTATAAATAACTGCCTATATCTAAGGTGACAGCGTCCGCCAGTCGTTCTTTGTGGATTTGCTTTCAAAATGTAACTTGCACTCAGGGATAAATCTGTCCTCAACTGATTTTTAGGCCACGAAACAGGATTTAACCTCTCACTACAAATAACTGATTTAACCATGTGCACCTTGAGGCGGTCTAATGTTTAACGAGCTTGCCTCTTTTGCTCATATTCCGACTAATTAGTACTTTCGATCCTCACTGGGCGCCACATACCTTCAACATTGTGCCACATCTAAGCTACGCTTGGAAAATTCTAGGGTACCTCGAGGTAGTGTAATGATTACCAAGCTTGTCTCGATAGAACAATTACAACTGGGTAGTGAGTTCGATCCCCACTGGGTGGCCCATACTTTCGGCCTTGTGGCACATCTAAGCTACGCTTGGAAAATCACAATAATTGATTTATTCAAGATGACTCCCACACCCCTCTCTCTCTCTCATGATAACGTTCTGGCTCTACGTCCCACCCACTCTCTCTTTATTTTACTCTCTATGTCCTGCTCTCCTTCTGTTTGCCTACCGAACAACAGTGATAAGCGTATTAATACATAGATTTTCAGATCTTTGGCAGATCATTCATCATCGACCGGATATCGCGAGGTTTGCGCTACAAGAAAACAATCGATTCAGATCGAAAAGAAGTTTCCATTTTAATTTCAAATAGATTAAAACAACGAATTTCATACATATTGATTCATTATTGCACGATGTAGATTCGATTACACTCGGCATCGATCGCTTGTCTCCAAAGAATCGAATTTAAATTCGAATCTTTACAATGAAATGCGGCAAGATAGGTCTTTCAACGGAAAGGAAGAACACACAGGGCAGTCGTGCTAAGATGGTCATTGGATTCCTCAATATTGGCTCTAACTTGGTTTTGGAAGTATATATATATATATATATATATATATATATATATATATATATATATATATATATACACTTCCGATCTCCTCCGCAATCATCCCCAGGGGTGTATTGCGAAGACAAACTTAATGTATCTGTAATCGTTGGGATCGTGATTTTTGTAAACAGGCGCGAAGGAGTTGGGTCATAATTATTTTCAAATTAACCATAACACAGAATGCTAAGTTGGTTCTGCGTACGCTTAGCAGCACAAATATGCCCGAGCAAGTGTCTACCACATGGATTGTCTAGCCACCCAAGCAGACAGATATGCTCGGTAAACGAGAGTAGCGTGCCTTCATCATTTTTTCATATTTGTCTTTATCAGACATCTTGGAATTGGAATAGCGTGGAGCTGCTTCAGTTTTCAAGTTTTGTGACATTTTTTTTTTATTAGGTTGGTGCAAAAATAATGACGTAATAATGTCGTTTTTTGACGTTAAAAAATACATCAAAAAACGACATTATTACGTCATTATTTTTGCACCAACCTAATATATTAGTTGTGTAGATATGTTTTATTATTGTCGGGGTTAGTCCGTACATATGTTTGCCTATATGTCCTTTTGCCTTCATAAAATACCGCAGAGGACAAAAAGCATCAACTTGGATGAGTATTCATTGTACGTTTATTCACATTGTCCTTTTACAGATATACTCTATCTGAAATTTTTACACACGCACCTATCATACACACACATATATATATATACTGTTTATTAATATATACATAGTAGCTCTGTTATTTAGAATTGAGCACAGATTTTTTTCTAACAACAAAGGATATACAAATGGATGTATTTGTATTTGAACACTTACATAGGCAACTATATATGTACATAAACGCAGAACCTTAAAATTTAAATTCAAACTCAGCGTTGCGACTGCACGTTCCAAAACAATAACACATTTCTCATAGCATTTTTCGGATTACAACTCTATTTTCGTTGTCCATTTATTACTGAGAGTGAAAAAAAGAACAAAATCTATTTCATACATGAGGATGTCTGTAGGAACAGACGAAAGCTTGTAAAAATAATAAGACCTTATACAACTGAAATTTATAAAACAGGATCTTTTCATTCATAAAGAGGTTCGGGGTTTTTGTATATTATTTGAATTGTTCGCGAAGATGGATTTCTCGCCATTTAAATCATTAACCTTTGTATTTGTTTTTTGTATGAATAATTCATGAATTTGTAAATTAATTGCACCTTTATTGAAATTAAACTATTATATATATATATATATATATATATATATATATATATATATATATATATATATATATATCCATGTCAGTATATTCATATATATATATATATATATATATATATATATATATATGTGTGTGTGTGTGTGTGTAGCATGAAATCTAGGGTCACAAAACACATCAATCCAACTAAATATGTTAGATCTAGAACTGATATTGTGCGTTTTCCAATAAGTACCGCGCATATATAATATATACACTACGTGCCAAATTATTATCAAGATAAAATTTTTCTAATATTTCAAAAACCGTTCAATCAATTCCCACAAAATTTTCACACAATGTTGGCAACACAGACTGTGCAATCACTAAAATTTTTGTACTGATCTGCGCAAGGTAAACAAAATGGCGCCATGTTTGTTATTAGCACGGTGATTTGAGGGTGCCAAATTATTAAAAAGTTTTGTAAAATTCCCAGAATTGAGCAAACAAAACGTTTATTAATGTTGCACGTGAATGTTTATGATCAAAAGAAGCTAATAAATAAGATAATCAAACAAATAATGACAGATACAAACAAAGGCGCAGTTTTAAACAAATTAATAGGGAATGTGCTTTCCCTGTTTTGAAATTAATTGAAAAAGTCGACGATTCATAGAATTTGTTAATTGTAGGATGTCATCTGATGTAATGCCGCGAGATATGTCAATAATTACTTCCCATAAGTCAGCGTTGCTCCTGAATTGTTGTCCGTTCCGATGACATACATTCTTCGCTTCATGATGCTCCAATGGTTTTCGATTGGGTTCAAATCCGGAGAATTTGCTGGCCACTTCATTTTTCGAGGTCCATCGAAGTCTAACTATTTCAAATATTCAGTAGTCTTAGAGCAGCTTGTGAGGGAGCATTATCTTGCATAAAAAAACAATGGCCCTTCTGAAGGCAACTCTTTGCCTTTTCATCCACGGTTCAAGATGATCCTTCATAAACGCTATGTGTGCATCAGCAGTCATTTTGACGCCATCTGGTACTCTCAACTAATTTGTTTCCAATAATACCACCCCTGATCATTATGCCCCCACCACCTTGTTGGGGTCTCAAACACAGATTGCGATTCTGTCCGTTCATTACCCAGCCTTTGCACCATCTATCTGGCTCATCAAGTGTTGCTCGAGTTTCGTCTGTGAACAAAACTTTAGAGAAGTCAATCTTCATATTGTCCTCGATCCATTTCAATCGATTTTGAATGTGATTTCTCGTCAATGGAGGCTTCGATTTGACTGTTGTTGCTATTTCCCTCAGATACCGACACCGAGTACTTTTAGACACAGTAGGATCCCCAATACGACTGAAAAGCTCTTGACTGGTAAGTCCAGGGTTCTTTGGTGGCCTCTCGTTTAAGTTGTGACATGATATGAGGTGAAATAACACTCTGCTTGCCTTTATATGCCCTTTTGCGTACTTGTGTAGGGTCGGTGGTGAATTTTTCACTGTTTGATGACACTTCACTATTATTTTAAAAATTTCTAGGGTAGATTTACTTTTTGAGAGTTCTGAGGTAATAGTTTTCTTTTCAGCATCACTTAAACTGCTTTTACAACCCATCTTTTCACTAAATTCTTATACTTTTCTAATAATTTGGCACGCTCAAATCACCGTGCTGATAACAAATATGGCGCCAGTTTGATAACATTGCGCAGATCACTACAAAAATTTCAGCGATAACGCAGTTCAGTGTTGCCAACATTGTGTGAAGATTCTGTGTGAATTGATTGGATGGTTTTTGAAATATTAGAAAAAAGTTATCTCGTTAATAATTTGGCACGCAGTGTAATACATATAAAAAATTGCACATATATATATATATATATATATATATATATATATATATATATATATATATATATATAAGACGATGTATGTGTGAGTGAGTGTGCCTGTGTGTGTCTGTACACATTTCTTCACCAATTTCGGTCAAATTATACATATTGCAAATTTACCAAGTCAGGACCAAATTTTCAGTCTCCAGGCCCAACGGGTTTGACAGAAATATCGATAAAACTTTAGGTGTTTTCGAAGTTTTGCGAAATCCAAGGCAAAGTTACACGCAAACAAAATTTTTGCCGGACGAGCTGATTTTACGAGGTTTATGTGGAGTGCTTGATAGTTTTCCTGCAACATGGGCCTCAAAAATCTGTGAAAATATATGATTTTCGTTCTAGTTAAAAGAAAAACATATCGCAAAAAATTGCCATCATGCAAGAAATAGGATAATGTATCTTTAGGACTTCTCACTTCCCCGCATATAAAGAAAAATCACGAAAGACTGTTAAAAAAGCCCTGTTTTTCGGCCACAACTCCCTGGTTTCTCAGGCTTTCAAAATTTGCCATGTAATTTACATATGACACATTGTCCAGCGTGAAGTTTAGTTTAGATTATTTCAGTTAAGTGGATGAAATCTGCGACAAACTAGTTTCAAAATTGTCTTTTTTTTATATTTAGCCAATAGTTTCATCATATGATTCAACCTAAACTAGCATTCGAGCAATCTTTTATACAAAGATTATTTGAGAAGGATGACTGAAACGTTAAAAGGGAAAGATTCCCGAAGAACCTCTTATTAACTACAGCTTTGCCGTAAACGTGCGAAAAAGGAGGGGCCGTTCATGCGTTTGCACTTTGCAGTTAAATCAAGCTCCGACACTTCATCCTTGTTTTTGTTTGTTTATTAGATTTGTGAACAATGCTATACTATTCGAAATTATAGGAAATTTACTGAATATTTAAAACATTGAAACAATTTAACCCCGAGTAACGACCACACAAGAAGGTTTTTATCGATAGAACTCCTTTATTAAGAACAATGAAACACTTGCGAAGGACATACCGTAAAAAATACGAATGGGGAGCAGATTAGTACATTAACGCACAAAGAGAAAAATCCCGACGCATAAGAACAGATGAAAGCAGACAATTCTCGCGAGAGTGTGTTGGTATACAGATGGGTGCCGCCATACAATTACATCCAGGTACACCCGGGAAACGCTAGAAAACTCAGCTAATATATATATATATATATATATATATATATATATATATATATATATATATATAAAAACCGGACTTAGTTCAACATCAAGTCTGTTTTATGCTTGAACGCAATCTTCAGCCATCTTTGTTGCTTTTGGGCTCAGTTACTTATACATGCTGGCCAATGGGGCAATATATATAGTAAGGTTTTTGTATTGCATTGGGCGGCTGGTGATGGTTTTATCTGAAATAATTGTAGTTTATTCATAGTGCTGTTTGTTAAATTGTTACTCATTGTTTATTATTGATTACTTAATTACATGTTTTTGACTATTATTATTATTATTATTATTATTATTATTATTATTATTATTATTATTATTATATTTGCATATATCTATAAGCATATTTTATAATTACCCGCGCTTTCTCTTTAATACGGAAGACATTTACGCATAAATATAGCCCATCTTAAAACTATACTTATAATATATATATATATATATATATATATATATATATATATATATATATATATATGACAAAAAAGAGGTAAAAAAGAGAAAAGGCTAAGGAGTGGAGAAAAAAGCGATGAAAAAGACAAATAATCACGACATCCTACACGAGAGCACATCCGCGCAGACAGGTGAATGGGAGCACGAGCATGAACTCATACACACGTATACACTATGAAAAAAAAAACAAAAAAAAACGAACTTGCATCATTGTTAAGTTCATATTAAAAAAGTCGTGAACAATAAACAGTTATTTGCTGATAACCTCTAACGAGTGGACAGACGGGTCCGTTTACGAGTCGGTATGCTGAAGTTATGTTCAATCTTAATTATATATATATATATATATATATATATATATATATATATATATATATATATATATATATGTGTGTGTGTATGTGTGTGTGTTTGTGTTTGCGTGTGACTTTGAAAATATACAAATAGGTTATGAAATATCGCAAACCACCTTTAATTTTGATGTCAATTATCCGTTAGGTCTTTTACTGACGATATATTTTGATTACAATGCTTAACTTGAAACTAAACATCTGCAGCAAACTTCTCTTTTCGCAATGTGTGAATATGTAGTATCTCGCACTGTAGAATTTCCGATAGTGATTCCCATAGTTCGATTTACAGTTCCAGCACTTTATAAACACAGAAAATCAATCGTAGTTGTGCACTCTTTCCTGCACTAGAAATATTATCCGCTCTCGCACCTTTCGGAATATTTTGAGATCATATCACATTTATTTTTATCATTTCCCTCTAAGCAAGGTGGTAATGCCACTAATACACAGCACGCTACAGGGAGTGAAAGTCAAATAGAATAGGGACAATTGAGGAAAGGATAAAAAGATGAATGGGATTCAAGAAGACAGAAGATGGCGAGAGACGTTTGCATTTAAACTTTTGAAGCTTGTAGTTATCAGAGAAGCAAGGAAACGGAAAAGATTTATACAGGTGGGAAATGCGAGAAAATAAACTGTTGGAATAGAAGAGGCCGTTGCATTTAACTATTTCAACAGTAAACGGATGGGACCTAGATGACAATCCAGTAGCACGCTTAAAGTCATGTACTCGGAGCATCAGGGAAAATGCTAGTCAGAGCAATTGCTATGAAAATAATTATAGAAAAGACAGATGGAATGTATGTCACGTCGGTGAGAAAGTGACTGAAGTCGAGATGCCAGGTCAAGATCGATTACAGATCTTTCATTGGATGTTATGAAGGATCTCTAGACGTACAGCGTAAACACCAGACCACAAGATGCACGGACGAATGGTAGATTTGTAAATATGCAAAATGTATTCTGACGAGAAACAGTGACCCAACTTTCCTTGCAGTAGATGCACATATTGATTCGATATATTCGCTCCAGTTCATGTCAGCTTAAAATGAGAGGCATAGAATTGCTCTCTGGAGTCTCGCGAGAGCCATGGTGATGGTAGGCAGAAAAGATTCTCTGTGGTGATTAAATTGAAGCAGTTTTGTTTGGAAGGCGTTGAAATTTGCAAGCCATTTCTTACCTTATTTAACCACGGAAATCCCTGATTGGGGGTTCCTTTTCAAGAGCAGCTACCAGATTTATTTTGTCAGATTTGACTGATTAACTTGTAGTGTCATCTGTATAGTAACCTAGTTGGGAATTGAGGACATCGGGGATGTAGATCAGAAAACAGTGTAGGGCCCATGACAGAGCAATAGGTGAACCCCGCTTTCGTATTAAAGGATCCGAAAGCGAGCCGGCTCAAAGCGACATTCATTTCACGGTTTGACAGGGATGATGGCATTAAATCAAATATTCATTCAGTGAGTCCGGAGCCCTGGAACTTGCGTAGAAAGCTAGAATGCCATACTTATGATATCTAGGGCCACAGCAAAAGCTTCGTATACAAATTCAGTAATGGCGTTACCACATCAGCGTTATTTCCGTGAGGAGGTCACGAGAAGTAAGATGATTAACTACTTCAGCATTGATTAGAGTTTTGAATACTTTGCCGAAAAGCGGTAAATGATTAAGGGCGATAATTTGAAAATCAAAGTGTTCACCAGAGTACTTAAAAACGGGAACTACAGAGGAGAAACTGGAAAGCAGGAAGCAGTGAAGTAATTCTTGTAGATTATGAACAGATTTCTTAAAGACGCGTGTCTAGGACCCCGTCACATCTTCTTGCCCTGTGTCAGTCTAGTTTTGAAATTATGTCTGAAAACAGAGACAAGGTTATGTCCATGCCACTGGTTATGTCACAATTCCTTGAGAATCCAGAGTGTGAACCTTGCTACAAAACATATTAACTCCCTAATCATTGGCCTTTTCGATTGTGTTATGTCAACTTTTCATCAAGTCTATCACAAATATAACTAAGCAAATTTTCAAAGTTTTTTATGGATTTGAATAAATTGTTGTTGTGTGATTAAATCATAAAAGAGTCTTTTCAATCATGAAGCATCTTCTGCAAGGAAGGTCTTTGAAGGTCCCCGTTAATGGTCAGTTCTCTGCAGCAGTCGAAATCTGAGCTGGCGTTTGTCACATCATTCTCCTCGGTCTGACACTCTTCCTGCTTTAATATAAAGAATATATCTTAATAACATACTCAGATACGTACTAGCTATATATGCTGATGATATCCAGAAGGGTAGAATCTTTTCAGGCGACCACTCTTAAAAATAGACACCCATATGATAGAAAGAAAGAATAAAGAAAGAAAGAAAGAAAAAAGAAGAAAGAAAGAAAGAAGAAAAAGAATAAAGAAAGAAAGAAAGAAAAAAGAAGAAAGAAAGAAAGAAGAAAAAAGAATAAAGAAAGAAAGAAAAAAGAAAGAAAGAAAGAAAAAAGAAGAAAGAAAGAAAGAAGAAAAAAGAAGAAAGAAAGAAAGAAACAAGAAATAAAGAATCTTTATTTCTTCTTTCTTTTTTATTTCTTACTTCTTTCTTTCTTTCTTCTTTTTTCTTTCTTTCTTTCTTTCTTTCTTTCTTTATTCTTTCTTTCTATCATATGGGTGCCTGTTTTTATTTTCTATCCTTTTTGTCTTCTTTTTTCTTCGTTCTGTTTTCTTTTCTTTCTCTTTATCAATGTTTCTTCCTGTTTTCCTTTACGTTATTGCACACTGAGTGTTAACACTCATCATAACTGATGATTTACAAGTGACAACAAATCTTCTCACTACACCGGCACTCATCTTAATATTCTGTATTAAATAACATCCTGGGCTCTGTTTGATTTCAACTCTTTATTTACCATTTCCAAAAGAAAACTTATTGCAGATTTTCATTTTCATTCATGGCACGGTCTACGTACTGGGCTATCATCGTTCCTTTCATATCTATATTATTATTATTATTATTATTATTATTATTATTATTATTATTATTTCCTTTGATTTCTGGCGTTTACACCTTTCTTTTCGGGTCCCGTCCAGGGACCTAAGGTTAGAAATGGCATCATGAAACTTTATAAATTTCTCACGGTTCGGTTGAAGAAAGATTGGCTTGCATCATTCAGATCTCCACAAAACAACGCTAGTAAAGTTTAATCACTACCAAGCAGGCCCCAAATTGTCTCCAAACCCGATGAGCAGTCTTACCCTTAACGGGACTCTTTGCCTGAAACGCCTATTGAGTCTAAAAATCACCCCGTACCGCAAATGGGACTTGTTTATTCGTGGCATATGCCGAAAGAATGATTGTCTTTCATTAGGGTCAGAAAAGAAAACTCTATCTTTACATTAGTTAAATCACACCAAGAATTAAATATTGCTGCTTTTGGCTACTTCTATGTTTCTACGATAATATTTTACATGAATAATAGTGGTAAAAATGTACATAAACAGAATAACATAGACTGATTGATTTGCAACGACAGATGACATTTATTAAACAAATTTACACGATAAAAATTGTTAAATAATGTATTTGACTGTCTGTGTAGGTGTGTTTGTGCGTAAAGAGTCCTTTTTTGCTTCAGTGTGAAAAGTCGATAGCACACACTTCAAAAAGAGGAAAAACGGGAAGAGAGTGTTACTTAAGAATTCGCTTGTATTTATATACTCAGAACTGCTGCTGATATTATGTTTATTAAGTCAGTAAACTGCCGTATCTGAACAGGCGTTCTTGCTACCCAGAACTAACAATGTTGAAAAGCGATTACGCGGCCTTGTACGTGATAAATCTTTTTCCACACTGAAACCCTTATCTCACAGACAAAACTTTATTTGATTCTCATAATTCTATCTTTAGTACCATGGAAAAATACTCGGACAAGTTACTTTCCTTAGTTCGACTAACACAAACCTTCAGATCTAGCACCCGTCATGTTATCTTCACGGTAGTAAATCATTGCCATTATGTTCGTGTCCCATTCGGTCAAAGACTGTTTCCTTACAAGAACACGGAAAGGATGCTACCCTAGACACTATTATGTCACCACTTAAATTCTAGGGCAGTGGTTGCCAAACGGTGCGGCTCGCCTCACAAGTGTGGCCGAAGAGGATAGCAGGTGAGCCGGAATGACTGAAAGACAATCAAATTATTAGAAAAGGTTTCAAAAAATTCATATACCAAAAAATAAATATGATTTCAAAATTAAAACTGTTATTAAGGATTACTTGTAATTGCATGCATGTGTCCCAGTATAAATAGTTATAAATAATTATTGGGCGATTTTATCATTGTGATATTTTTGTATTATATCAAATATTAAGAATTTAGTACCTAGTGTCTGCAAATTGGAGGAGAGAGTTATCAATAATAGTGTTCTGACTTCGAATCCGTAGTTATCTCCCTTTAACCCTCTCTCTTTTTGAAAAATTTTTAAATGTACTTTTTATCACAAAATTTTGTCAGGTGCAAACAAATTTTCATTCCGAAAATGCGGCCCAGAGAAAAAAAAATTGTAAACCAGTTCTATAGGGTCAACTGCTGACTGTCCTAAATGTTCTCTTAATATGAACACCCTTTTACTCAGCCCTCAGAACAACCTTACTCGGTAAATCTCTATCTTGATTCGGCTTTGACCCTTGTATTGGGTGATCAAATGTAAAAGAAAAAAGATATTAGAAAAGGTGCTGAGAATTTCCCAGGACGACTCACTTCCTAAAAAATTTAATCTTCATTTTTAAGGCTTCGTGGTTGGGCTGAGAAGCTTTCAGCACAACCTTTTCTAGAGTTGGAACAGATTTTTATAGGCTGATTTAATTATCCTTCTATAGATAGATTGATTTGAACCTGGCGGTTGAGACAGTCTGATTTGGATAAGCTTTGGATAGATAGATTTAAACAAACCTCAGCAGTTAGATTTGAATAGACTTTGGTTAATTGACTTGAACAGACATCGAGAGCGACATTGATTTGAAGAGACTCAGATACATCGTTTGAATAGACTTCGATAGATTGTTTTGTATAGACATCGATAGATTCACTGATATAAACAAAATGTTGATTGATTTGGATATTTTTATCTAGATCTGCAAGTTTCATTAAAAAAAAAAAAAAAAAAAAAAAACGACAGACAATGTGCTGTGGTTAAGTTTTCATATAATTTTTCATGTGTTATATTTTTTCTTTTCAAGACATAAATTATATAAAAAATGTCCAAATGTTTATATGTCCGAGCACTTATAAGGATGCATTTTATTTTTAATTTTAATACTACGGGTTGTTTATATATGTATCTAGATAACAGCAAAAATTGAAATATGAGCACTGGTAAAGAGGTTACTGAAGACATTAGGTTTATAGTACCCAGAAATTCACACACAGATGTCCTCAAGAACACATGGCACAGTGGATAAAGGCCTTAGTTAGATCAAGTGACAAAGAGTGTGAGTGGAGAACTTTCAGAGGAGAATTAACAGGAGATAACTGGCAAGCATTAGAGCGAAATAAAGGGTTCAGTTCGACATTCCAACAACCTGAAGAAGACCGGAGAGTACAACAACCGAAATTTTGTGATAAACATGGCGAAAGGAGATGAGGACAATAGTCCGAATAATGTAAATAGTGTCCATAATACTCCATCTCAGAAATATAGACAGATATCTAGATTTCTAGGAATGTTTTATTTTCCGAAAACGGTCAGCAAATTTTGACCGTACCTATAGTTAATATTATTAAGTGATGTCGTTTTCCTTTTCATTAATAATGCTGCCATTACTTTTAGCTTCTTTTTTTTTTTGCATGTGGGAGAGGCGATTATATTTGTACTATCAACGAGTATGTTGCAGATGGAGTTTGGGTAAGTTTCCATGTGTATTTAAATGTGAGTTAATTGAGCTATGCTCAGAGAAATATAACGTGAGTCTTCTTGTTAAACATCCTGTAGTATATCCAATATACGAATTACGAATATTTTTAAGAATTTAGATTGACCAGGAACATGTGAATTAAAGTTTAAAAAAAAAAAATGGAAACATTATCCTTGATAATCGCTAAAAGTATAAACGAAATCACTCGGGTATATAAAACATTGGTCAATTATTATATAAGTTAGCCCTGAAAAGAAATAAAATGATAAAAACACATGAAAAACTACGTAAAAAATAACCACAACACCTTGTCAGTCGTTTTTAATGAAACTTACATAAAAAAGTGATTGCTACCAAAATATATAATTATGTATAGACATCGATAAATAACTTGATTTGCTGGTTTCTGATAGGTACATTGATTTGAACAGCCTTCGATGTATAGATCTGAAAACCTTTCCAGAGCGGGCTGGCGTAAATAAATTAACCGAAAAGATCAGCAAGAGAACTGATTGTAAAAGAGAATGTCCGACGGAGAAGAAACGACTGAACCCAGAGATACTAGCAGAAGAATCTGAGCAAAAAAAAAATTCCCTCAAGAATGTGTAGTGAGTGTCGAACAAAAGAGATCTTTTTTTTTTTTTTTTGCATGTTGCCTTTTTTACGCGTAAGAACGTCGATGGCGGGTAACGAAAATTGGTTGGTCGAGAATTTTTATGGCCAACATCAGGAAGTATCAAATGACGGATTTCGTTTCTGCAGATTCTCTCTTCCGATTAAAGGGTAAGAATAGTCAGAATAAAGATAATAAAAAAAATGGTAAACAAAAATAAGTGTCGTGGTGGTGGGAGGGAGACATAAATAACGGCTTGTCAGCTCTTCAGTGACTTCTGTGACGAGAAAGGGGGTAGATTCTTGAACATCGCCACCCTCATCCATACTTCTGTATTGTTTTTTGGTATTCAAGAGCCTTCTTCATAAAAACATTATTTTTGTCTTTCTTTTTTAATTTTATTTGGGAAACTTTTTTTCAAAGAAAAACTTTTTGTCTTCTTCTCTCGTGCTGCCTATTCGCCTTTTTTTATATTTTTTTCTTTTGTTCACCAACATATTTTATTAACTTTTCACTACTTCTTTATCTTCGCATAATAATTCTCTCTTTGTTGTTCTTGTTGTTCTTCTTCTTGTTCTTGTTCTTGTTGTTCTTCTTGTTCTTGTTCTTCTTGTTTTCTTCAGCTTCTCTTTCTTTTTTCTTCTATTCAATTTCACCTTTTTCCAACGCTCTTCGTTTTCCACATTTTTTCATCATCATCATCATCAACATCATCTTCTTCTTCTTCTTTTCTCCCTCCTCCTTCTCATCATCATCATCTTCAACATCATCATCATCCTCTTCTACATCATGATAATCATCATCATCATCATCATCATCTTCTTTTCTCTCTCCTTCTCCTCCTCCTCATCATCATCTTCAACATCATCATCATCCTCTTCTACATCATCATAATCATCATTCCCTTTATCATCCTCCTCCTCCTCATCATCACCACCATCATCATCATCATCATCATCATCATCATCTTCTTTTCTCCCTCCTCCTCCTCATCATCATCATCTTCAACATCATCATCATCCTCTTCTACATCATCATAATCATCATTCTCTTTATCATCCTCCTCCTCATCATCATCATCATCATCATCATCATCATCATCATCATCATCATCATCATCATCTTCTTCTTTTCTCCCTCCTCCTCCTCATCATCATCATCTTCAACATCATCATCACCATCATCCTCTTCTACATCATCATAATCATCATTCTCTTTATCATCCTCATCATCATCATCATCCTCATATTCAGCTCTCTGTCTTAGCTTCAATTTCTCCTATATCTTCTTCATCGCTCATCTTCTTTATCCTCTTTTTCATCATCATCATCACCACCATCATCATCATCATCATCATACTTTTCTTCTTCTTCATTCTGCTTTTCTTCTTTTTCTTTATCAGCTTCTCTTACTTACTGACGTTTTTCTTCTTTTTCTCACGTTTCTTCTTCTTCTTGTTCTCTTTTTTGCCTTTTCCTTACCTTTTTCCAATTTTTGTTTTTCTTTATCAATTTCTATTGGAGTTTTTCAACTTTTTCTCAATTTTAATCTTCATCTTCTTCTCTAGTTTGTATTAGGTTGGTGCAAAAATACGTAATAATGTCGTTTTTGACGTTAAAAAATACGTCAAAAAACGACATATTACGTCATTATATTCGCACCAACCTAATATATTTGCTGCCCTTCTTTCCTTTTACCTTTTTTTCTTCCTTTTCTTCATTTCACCGCACTTCATCTTCTCCTCAGCTTCCTCCCCTTTTTCTTTGATTTTTTTCTGTCGCATATGCCACTACTTCTTTTTTCTTCTACTTCTTCCTATCCCATTCCTGTTTTTCTTTATTCCCGTTTTTGCGTTATAGAAAATCTTCTCCTGCTCCTCATTCTTCTTCTTCTTCTTCTTCTTCTTCTTCTTCTTCTTCTAAATAATTCCCTTCTTCTCTTCCTTTTCTAATAATTCCCTTCTTATCTTATCATTATTTTTCCTTCTTTTTCTTTATTTCCTTTTTTTACTCACCTGTAGATCTTCCTTCTTTATCCATTTTTTTCCCGTCGACAGTGTTTTCTCTTTTCTCTTCTACACAGGTTTTTTTTTTTTTTTTTTTTGAAATTCGATTCATCCTACGTATTTCTTCCTTCATTTGATTTCTTCGTAGCTGTCTTATTTTCACCTCTTCTTTTCCTTCTCTCTTTTCTTCTCTCTGCAGCTTCTGCTAAATCAACGTTTTCTTCTTTATCGACGCACGATATGGTTCCTCACTTCCGTTTTAGTTATTCACTGTTTTGTTTTTTTAAATGAAACTTTATTTTTTAATTTACTTATATTTTTGTAATGACTTTCTTTTTTTCTTATACTTTCTTTCTTTTTTTTTTACATTATCACAAGTGCATACATCTGATATTTACATATTTGCATCAACTCTCACCCGACTTTTGGCGATTTCTTGCATGAAGATTTAAGAGAAATTCACATGAAGAATGTGACACGAGATGACTTGGTCAAATAGCATATATCAGGTCATGTCACTGGCCAATTAAAATATACAACGACAATGCTCTTTTCGTTTCAAATGAGACTTCTTGCTTTATCTATCTCAGTCGGTTCCTATCTATCTATCTATCTATCTCAGTCGGTTTCTCTCTCTCTCACTCTCTTTCTCTCTCTACACACACACATACATATATATATATATATATATATATATACACATATATATATATATATATATATAAAGAAATATAGTCTTAAGGTGTGCTATATTTATGGAATAAAGTGCTCAATATCAGAGATAGAGCGTGTGTAAATATAAAAGCGAACATAGAAGTCAACACTTAGAGGCGACAGTCTGTTTCATGCTATATGCAATCGTCAGGCCACGTGTGCTGTTATTTTTCTCGGCTATTTATATATATACGGGTTAGTGGTGCATTGTGGGTATTCTGTTATGGCGGTTATTTCACCGGAAGTCGTTTGTTTATCTATTCAGGTCAAATTATATTGCTTGTTTTTATTTTTGTTTCTTATTTTATTTATAAAATAAAACCAAATAAATATACTAATAAGCAAAAAAAAAAAATAGAAATAAAACATAAAAAAATACTATGTTACTTAAAAATCGAAAACCGAAAAGAGAAAATATACAAGTAAAATAAATTAACCTAAATTCATCCAAGTAAATAAATAAACAAACCAATCCCAAATAAAGATAATCTATTAAAAACTGTTCCCGCCAAAATAATACTTAGAATGAACTACAACAATCAACCCCAAAACTGAACAAATAGCTTTAATTAAATTCCCAAACCAAACCAAACTGTTAAATAAGTGATATAAACAAATTTTTACTACGTTAATAAATAAATAAATAAATAAAATAAGAAACAAAAATAAAAACAAGCAATATAATTTGACCTGAATAGATAAACAAACAACTTCCGGTGAAATAACCGCCATAACAGAATACCCACAATGCACCACTAACCCGTATATATATATAAATAGCCGAGAAAAATAACAGCACACGTGGCCTGACGATTGCATATAGCATGAAACAGACTGTCGCCTCTAAGTGTTGACTTCTATGTTCCCTTTTATATTTATATATATATATATATATATATATATATATATATATATATATATATATATCTGTTTCTCTGTCCGTCTGTCTATCTATTAGGTTGGTGCAAAAATAATGACGTAATAATGTCGTTTTTTGTCGTATTTTTTAACGTCAAAAACGACATTATTACGTCATTATTTTTGCACCAACTTAATATTAGGGAAAAAGAACAATTTCGGAAGAAAAGAGTACTGAGATGTTATGGGGTATCAATTCTCTTATGAGGCGATAAATCCTGTATAATTTCCTCGCAGTTGAATAAGAGAATTCAGAAGAATGATGGGAATACGATGGACTGAACATATGAATAACGAGGAAGTCTCAAGGGATGTACAAACAAAAAAGACGGTTATACTTTGAATTAGAGAGTGTTTTTAGGGGCATGATGATGAAAAAAAGTCTTGAGGAATTTGAAACTCCGAGGACATACTGAAAGTGAGACAGGGGCGAGTAACCCACGTACGTCATGAGCTTGTTAAATAGTTGGCAGGAAAGGGATTGAGCGGGTTAGGAAAAATACAGATATTACTAATAGCTACAAATTATAGGAAGTTGTAGAGAGCTATGATTTCTCACGTCCTGAAGGGACACTTTACAAAGATGTAGAAGAAAAATGCTGGGATGTCTAGCAAGATTGCTGCCACTTGATCCCAGTCAAAATGATTGCAAGACTGGGAATTAATAATCATCTATTTAATTTTCAGTTACATACTTGAAATTCACATCGAGAGTTGAATTCAAGAAGTGTTTTATTTATTTATTTATTTTAATCGTTTCACCCCAAGCAAGGAGACAATGCGACTAAGACGCGGGGACTTACAGGGAGCGAAAGAGAATGAAAAAATTTCAGTGAGGAGAAATGAGGAAAAGGCCAATAAAGAAAATAGATTCATGAAGGCACATGGCGATTTGTGTTGCATTTAAATTTCTGGAGATTCTAGATGGTATGAGAGCAATAAATCGGAAGAGATTAACACAGCCACGATTAGCAAGAAAAGAAACTATTCTGCGAATAACTGACGGTTGGATCTAGCTAGTTAAACACTAAAACGGTGGGACCTAAATGCCAATCTAGTAGCACGCTTAAATTCATGTAGTCCGGGCACCAGGAAAGAAAGCACATCAAGACAATTGCCATGACAATATTTGTAGAAAAGACAGAAGAAAGCTTTGTCAATTCGGTGGGAAAGTGAAGATGCCATCTATGACATTATAGATCTTTCTTTGAATTTTGTCCAGGATCTCTTGATATATAGCAGAAGCACAAGCTAAGATATGGCAGCAATATACAAAACACGACGAATGGTAGATATATAAATTATGTAACATCTGACGAGGAAAATTCCCTTGTTCGACATAGCGAACCAACATTCACGCAGTAGACGCAGCAGTTGATTAAATATAATTACTTCACGTTATGTCAGTGAAAATCGTGACTCCAAGAAGGTGGAAAATGTTGATTTTCTGGAGGTTAGCATCAGCCATGATGATGACAGGAACAAATGATTCTCTTTGGTTTGTTAAATGAAAGCAGTTTTGTTTTGCAGGCGTTAAAATTTACACGTCTTTGCCTCTTATTTATTTAATTTGCGATATATGTGTTTTCCCCGGTTAAGGAAAATACAATAATCATACAGAAACATCGCAAAGGTTCTATATTTTCAAAACAAATATCAGGGCTATGGGCAACACCCTTCTCCCGAGTTCGAAGTAGACGGGGAAAAAAAAATATTCCATCAAAGAAAAAAAAATCAGCACAATATGTTGTCGCGAATAACTGAATTACGATTCGACAACCTCGAGAGATGTGCGACAGAATAGCGACATTGCTAATGTTTAGACTTCTTTTTCGTTTGCGGGGGTTGTATTTTTTTTTTTTTTTTTTTTACATATAAAGTTTCTTTTATACTGTTTATGCAGCGTTACTCACGAAATCTGTGCTGACAAAAAGTGCGTTGTTATTCGGAAAATTTAAAATGTCTCCATCTTAGTCACGATACATAGAGCGATTGACACATATGAAAAAATATATGTAAAGAAATCAACACAAAACAGAATAATGAAAACATTAAACCTGAAGCAGGAAGATACAAAACAGATTGCAAAAGAAAAAAATGTCCCATGAAGTCTATCGGTGAGACATGTAGAAATGGAAAAAAAAATTATATAAACATATCAAGGATCTTTTCCAAAACAATACAGCAAACGCATTAGTCGTCAGTCTAAATAATAGGGTTGAAAACATTTTCTTCTAAAAGAATGAGATTTTGATTAAAGGAGAGTTTTATTTTACGATAAAAATGTGCTGCAAGTGTGCTTAGGCTGGTCGGAAAATAATGGCCGACTTTAAAATAAACCTTTTCTTACTTGTATTATTCGGCGGTTATGCTCATTTTCATTGTCATATTCACAGAGCTCCGGTCTTCTTTAGGTGAAATGTTTCGAACATTTATTTCGTTCACCGAGGTAAAGTCTTCTAGTTCCACGTGTCTCAGTTATTTCCCTTTAACCCAGTCAGTCATTATGGGTCATGCATGAGATGCGCTTAGGCGATTATCTCTCATTCGATACATGACTGACGAGGCTTCTTTCTGTAGTAGACCAATTGCCATCCAAAGCTATAGCACCCAGTCTGTCCTGCTATTTATCCAAAGCTGGGGAGAGGAGAATTCATACCTTTCCCAAGGGTATACAGTGAATGTAATGGATTCGACTGGGATTCGAACTCGTACGCCCGATTCCTCAATTCGAGACACTATCCATTACTCCACTATCTCTCCAAGTTATTGGTTCACCATTGCTGTGGCCTGCTATTGAACTAATTTGGTTTTAGTCACTGTGTTCTTGAAGACATCTGTGTATGAATTTTTGGGACTTATATAACTAATGTTTCAGCATCTTTTTTTTTTTTTTACTAGTGCTCATATTTCAATTTTATTGTTAATATTATTGCATTTTTTACCAGAGATTATGTTGCAATTTTTTTCTGTTTTTATTCGTTGCTTTTCCCTAACAGTCCTTAATGCTGGTTCCCATATTGTATTCATTTCTACGCTTGATCGGCTCAGGAAATTTTTGTGGCCAAGCATATGTGCTAATTCCTTAAGTTTTCGTATTTTCCAGTGATGCTCTCTGCCTATTATTTCAACCTCATTCCATAGGAAGAGGTGATCTCCATTTTCCCTCCATATGTGGTCAGCCTGATTTGTCTATTTCCCTTCGTGTTACCGGTTTCTGATGTTCTTGTAGTCTTACCTGAAGGGGGCGGACTGTTTCTCCTTTGTGTTTCTTACCACTGCTGCACGGGGCATCCGGAAGAGGTATAGAACATGGAAATAGAACAAATTGCTCTAGTGGCCGAAATAGAGCGTTCGGGTCGAAATTCCAAACACCTGAAG
>OZ010572.1:110178059-110180559 GCA_963932145.1 Acanthosepion lycidas | reverse complement strand
TTTTTTTTTTGTGAACTTATTTAGATATATATATATGAACATTATACATAAGGCTAACTATGTATTTATATTGTGGACACATATGTATGGTAGTATGGATATATATGTATAAATAGATATACACGTGTGTGAGTATAGATATACTAATATGAAGCATGTTTGAATACTGAATATTTTTTATTTTTTTTAACGTGTAGGCTGCATGGGTGTGGATGTATATGTATAAATGTTTTAATGTTTGTTTTGTATGTATATGTATATTATATATGTATGTACAAGTATATGTGTGTGTACATGTACTTAAACATGTGTGTTTTTATGGTTTTAAACTACTTGTAATCTATATATGTATATAGACGTAATTACCTTAGAATTTATATTTGGTAAGTGTACATATGTATATGTATGTATATATATATATATATATGTATATATGTACTCTTTTTATATTTTGTTTTGTATGTAGGGTTTTGTGCTTATATATAAATGTATATCTATTTAAGGGTGTGTATTTGTATATGAGTATGTCTCTCTCTCTCTCTGTATATATATATATACGGATGATTAAATGGTTAGATTAATTTTTTGATATATAGATTTGTATATGGATATATGAATTGTATATGTATGTATATGTGTATATATGTGTGGATGTATATATGTATGTGTGGATGTATATATGTATATATATATGTATATGTGTGTGTATGTATATATGTGCGTACGTACATAAATTGATTTTAAATGAAATATTGGGTCTTTCTAATGACATTTTAAATTTATTTTCTTAATTTTGTAATGTCCTTCTTTTGTAATATTCTATAGTTTAAATTTTGTTTTCTTCTGAAGGGAGTTTCATTTCTAAATTTAAAATTTAAATTTAAATATACCATTCTTTGACTATTAATAATAGTAATAATATTAGCTAAATTCCTTTAAAATGAAACACTTCCGAAATAACATTGATAAAATTAAATTTTAACTGTGAAATCTATATATATTTCAAATATTAAAATATAGATAAAGATTGCAAAATGTATATATAGTTTATGTGCGAGGTGAAATGAATTTTTGTGTAAATTATCTCAAGTGTTTCTATGGTTTTATTTTTATTTTTTTTTTTAATGATCGTATGTATATGTGTATATATATGTGTGTGTGTGTATGTATATATGTATATATATATATGTGTGTGTGTATGTATATATGTGCGTACGTGCATGAATTGATTTTAAATGAAATATTGGGTCTTTCTAATGACATTTTAATTTATTTTCTTAATTTGTAATGTCCTTCTTTTGTAATATTCTATAGTTTAAATTTTGTTTTCTTCTGAAGGGAGTTTCATTTCTAAATTGATAATTTAAATTTAAATATACCATTCTTTGACTATTAATAATAGTAATAATATTAGCTAAATTCCTTTAAAATGAAACACTTCCGAAATCACACTGATAAAATTAAATTTTAACTGTGAAATCTATATATATTTTGAAATATAGATAAAGATTGTAAAATGTATATATAGTTTATGTACGAGGATAAATGAATTTTTGTGTAAATTATCTCAAAGGTTTTTTTTTTTTTTTTTTTTTTTTTTTTTTACTTGTTAATGATCGTATGTATGTAGGGATTCACATGAATGCATTTGTGAGGCATATATGAATAAATGAAAATTAATATTACCCTCAAATTCTATTAAATAATGAAACCTAATCTTTAATTTAGTTTACCAATGTAATAAATAAATTGCATTCATAAATTAATTTTAAATATTAAAATAGATGTTATATATATATATATATATATATATTCCTTTTTTTTTTTTTTTTTTTTTTTTTTTTTTGTGGAAATACAATTAGTCGGGTGAATAAACTATTAAGATTTTAAATATTTCTTTATGTCCTAGATAAATATGTTTATTACAATAATAGTTATATTTAGTCCTGAAACTACTTACTTAAAAAATTAAATATTTAAGTTAATAACAAAATTTTTTTCAGACATCGAATTTTCTATCAAACATTGTAAACTATCTTTTACATAATTTTGTTAAAACAAAATTATAACAACTCCATCTCTCTTTCCCCCTCCCCCTATCCCTCTGTTTACCATAAGACTCACTTGTATACATTTTCTACAATTCATTTCCTTTTATTAACCATCTAAAGAGGTCAAGTTTTCTGTCACTCCTCCTACTCCAATATAAAACATACTTAAGAGAGATATAAAATTAACCCCTCCCTATACTTTATATTGTCTGGTTAACTACCACTCTCAACCCCCTCTATTAAATTACAAAAATTACACTACCCACCAATTTCTAATCCCATTTTTTTCTCATTTCGTTGTTGGAAGATTTACCTGATGATCCTGAATCCTTAAAAAAAGATTTAGGTGAAATAAATTATCGTAATGGTACATTAAAGTGATTTGTTTTTCATTATATATATATATATATATATATATATATATATATATATATATATATATATATATA
>OZ010572.1:110150559-110170559 GCA_963932145.1 Acanthosepion lycidas | reverse complement strand
CTGAGGGACTTAGTCAAGTCACATTTGCCTTGATAAAGTCACTCAGAGGATGAAACATGTCGGCTAAGTATAGTTTTTCATATTGCCTTTTCATTCGTATACCTGTATATATATATATATATATATATGGGGGGGAGTGTGTGTGTGTGTGTGTGATATTTAATAAATGTTGGCAATTCGTCAATTTTCCATTAGACAAGACAGTGTAATAAACTAACCCAAAGCATCAGAAATAAAAATCTCATATTTTCCCAGACTTAAATATTCTCAACTGCTATTGGTGTACTTGCTAGTGATTCAGCTTGGCCGATGGGCAAGCGGGCTCTTGATGGAGTGTGTCCGCTATATCGAATACATTAAATTCTTTAGTTCTATGTGTTCGGACCATTAAAACTAGAACATCTCATTATCCTCAATTCCAGCCTATTCTAAATTCAAAGAGTATGTTCCACTGAAGCTTTTCTTTTCCCAAGAACTACGACTTGAACTCCTGCAATCTTAATCTGTTCAAGTCAACACACTTATACATACATACATATATACATATATATATATATATATATATATATATATATATATATATATATATATATATATATATATATATATATATATATCCTCCTTATCCTTATAAAATTCACTTCCCACGGCCTTTCATTCATATCAGGCATCATGTATATTTTAAGTGTAACCATCTATCTTGAATAGCTATCGAGCCCTGTAGTGAATAAACCTTAGCATATAGAGAGCATTTATATTTAGTAATAGTCACTTTTAACTGCTGATGCATCATCGTCAAATTTTCTGATTTTTTTCACGAATTAGAAAGAATGAAATGAATAAAAAAACAAATTAGAAAAATATTCTCTATTTAAAGTAACAGATGTAGGAAAAAGCGACCACATTAAGTCAAGATCAAACAACAAGAGGTAGACTTGCAGGACACCTCATCGAACAACTCATAGACGACACCCGAAAATAGATGAGATCTGCTGGGCAGAGGCATGCGTGACAGAAAGCGATCAGATGTCTGCGTTTGGGGACAATCTGATAGGAGTTAGGTATGACATAGTAATCAAAAGTAATCTCTCTTGTTTTATGATTACCTTCCATTGGAGAACACATTCGTTTGCCAAGGACTATAAATAGTCGATACTCTGGTATCAATTATTCTAAGCAGAATAAAGCTTCCTTAAGTCTACTATTGGTCTCTTTTGTTATTACATGACAATCTTTTAGAATTAAAACATTTTAAGTTTGACAATAATAATAATGGCTATTTACGCTCTCTAAAAGCAAAATAAGTCATTTTTCAGTTGTTTTTTCTTTCTCTCTTTCAGTTTTTCTTCCAGTATTTATATAATACAAAAGAAAGAAATAAAATCAGATCAATATATCACAGACAAAGCAGCGAGAAGGTAAAATAGTAATTAGTATAAATAACCCCCCTCCTAGCGGATGTAATAAAGATTTATCTGTAATAAGTCAAGCCCAATGTAATTATAGCAGAAGAAAAATACTTCTTTAAAAGCGAAAACAATCTTAATCTGTGAAAGACCTCGGTAGTTAAAATAGAAATTAATAAAGTAATCTCCACTGCATTGTAAAATAGGTAGTAATGAGTATCCAGAAGAAACCTTGAGTGGTTCTTGGGCATTGTATTGGATGAAGTCCATTTCCATGTTTTTTTGTTAGCAAGGCAGCCAGAAGAAAGCCACTCCTCTAGAAAAAAAAATGTCAACGTTTAAGAAAGAAAACAAACAGTAATTTTTCCTTTCTTTTCTTTTCTAATCATTTCACCCCAAGCAAGGCGATAATGCCGCTAGCACATAGCAGCTTACAGATTGCTTGGTTCGTTGATTTTGTTTAGCAGCATATCAACCTCTTTGTTTATTTTATGCCGAAATCGCAATATTGTAAACACTGTTTTATGCCTTCGACTCCAGATAAAATTATCGGTCATTTTACAATAAGTATGTTTTGTTGGTCATATTTTTAAAATGAAAAAGGTATTGCTGGTCTTTTTTAAATTTCACATGTATTTTTATGCTTTTATAGTGTTTTGTCTCTAACAGGTGTTACCACCCCAGGTCATCGTGAACCTGAGATAAACAGCAATTAAGAGTAGATTCCATACTCTTAAAACTCCCAGTTTCCTGATCAGCAACCTTGCTGCCAGATGAAGTTTATCGTTGATCCCAGGACGGAGGGTTAAAAGCAGTGAAAATGAAATACAAGACTGAGAATAGGGAGGATTGAGGAAAGAACAAAAGATGAACGGGGTTCAAGAAAACAGAAGATGGCGTTGACGTCGCATCTAAATTTTTGAAGATTGTAATTATCAGGGAAGCAAGAAAATGGGAGGAAAATGCGGGAAAGGAAACTGTTGGAGTAGAAGTTGCTACGAAATTTAGTGATTTCAAAGAATAAAAGGGTGGTGTCTAGATGACTATCCAGTCGCACGCTTAAATTCATATACTCAGAGGACCAAGGAAAATGCTAGTCAGAGCAATTGCTATGAAAATATTTATAGAAAAGACAGATGGAAGATACGTCACGTCGGTGAGAAAGTGACTGAAGTTGAGATGCCAGGTCAAGATCGATTACATCACAGAACTTTCTTTGGATGTTATGAAGGATCTCTAGACGTACAGTGTAAACACCAGACAACAAGATACATGGACGAATGGTGAGATTTGTGAATATGCAAAATGGATTCTGATGAGAAACATTTTCAAGGAAAAAGTATTAATGTTTAATATGAATTGGTAAAATAATTTAAGTAGCTTGGTAACAAATATTTTAGAGGTGTGGTTCTAAAACTTTTTGAAATTGGGGCGAACTTGAAATCCTACCAATAATTGTAGGCGTACTATATGCAAATTTCGGAAAAATATGTTATGATGCCGTCAAATATTGCAGAAATGAAATAATGCAATAAAAAAATATAAAATGAAACATATCTTGAGCTTATTCATGGGCACTTCGGTGTGGTGTAATGGTTAGCAAGCTTGTCTTGCTAGATCAGTTACTACTGAAAAGTGAGTTCGATCCTCACTGGCTACCCCATACTTTCAGCCTTGTGCCACATCGAAGCAACGCTTGGGGAATCTCTACCTTGAGTTTATTCGTTCTTGTGTTTACGAGAAACTTGAGCGTGGTAAGTCTTAGACGATTTCTACAATGTTTGGACGTAATGTGATAGACAAAGTCTCATTTCCTCGTCAATACATTGAAGAGATCCTTTCATTTTGCATTTAATTGTGGTGAGAGCAGAAATGCCAAATTCACGTAAATATCAACGAGACGGGTATCGCAATATAATAAAGGAAATATATTTATTTCTTAGAACTGGACACGCATTTCTCTGGAATGCGAAGGCGTAACTAGAAATCTACCAGGGCGCACCAGTGCGCCCATGCGAACCAGTTGAGAAAAACTGTAGTAGAGAGTATAGGAATTAACAGAATACTAGCTGTCTTATATGATTTTCTAAGCATAGCTTAGATGTGGCACAAGGCCGAAAGTAGGGCCACCAGTGACTAGCTATCAGAGCTGACGGAAGAAAGCCATTTTTAATAACATTCATATGCAAATGCAATGTGTATGATATAATGGAATATGCATACACCTGTGTTCCCCCTCACTGGAGTGTGATTGGCTGGTGTCCGTCATAAACACCGACGGACCTGTAGGAGAGTCATAGACTTAGTCTGATAGCTAAGTCTATAACGACGCCCATTGGACTACGCCATTGATCTACACTTCTTACCTGCGACTACGACGCGTACCAGTTGATTACTGTTATCGTATTCTACTTGGTTATAGTAGCCAAAACCACTTAGCTACTTCGTTCAAATATATCCCTTTCCGGGACATATCATTGTAATTGAAACACGAACTACAAAAACTATCTTCATAGCAGAGTGTCCTCAACAGTTACGGTTATTATGGAATTATTTTTTGAAGATTAAAGGTAGCTGAGAAGCTATGGAAGTTTTGATAGGGGACGATCTTATAGGAGAATAACTTATCAGAATTAAACCCTGTCAACATTGACAATAGGAGTAACTGCTATGTTGCTAGGTTGCCATGTTTTTCTCTCTTTGAATTCTTTTTTCCACAAACCGCTTACAGTGGCGTATAGCTTTTGTCCTGTATCTTCCAAGATCATTTATCTAAATTCAAAATGTTTTACTAAGTCTTCACCCATTACAAAGATCATAAGACAGAATGCAAAGCGTTATTAAATGAGATTGTTGGATGAACGAAAGATAGTTAAAGGCAAAGTAAGTATAGATTATATGAGTACGTACAAAAGGTAAGAATTGACCATAGACTTGAACTGATTAAAATAGTAGTTATCAGGAAATAATGTTCTTTTTTAATTATTTCACTACAGGCATTAATGCCACTAGATTGCAAGGGGTTAAAGAGAGTGAAATGGAAGAAGACTCAGATGAGGAGAAGTGAAGAAAAGGAAAATAAAGGAACACGTTTAAGGAAGGTTGATTTTGCATTCAATTTTTGGAGATTGTAGCTGACAGGAAAGCAAGAAATCAGGAGCCTAATTACGAATCTAATCGGGGCAGCAAGGAGGAAAGTACATCACAACAATTAGCATGAAAATATTTGTAGGACAGACAGAAACCACATCATGACGAACGAGAAAATGAGTAAAGTCGAGATTCCCGGTCATGATTGACTACATTACAGAACCTTCTTCGAATTTTTTCAAGAATTTTGAAATATATAAGAGGAGAACCAGACCAGATATGATAGGAATATTCAATGCACGGACGAATGGTACATTTATAAATGCGCAAGAGGCTTTCTGGAGAGGAGAAATGTCTCGCACGACACAGTGAACCAACTTTCCTAGTAAAAGACCTAGCAATTTCTTCAATCTAATCATTCTACTTCATATCAGAAGTGTCCAAGTCGACACAAACAATTTCTCTCCTGAAATTTCATAAAGTAGGTACCATTGGGAAGAATCTGTCCAAATAGAACTTACTTCTTACCAGTGGAATATGATATTAATATAGATGGCTAACACCTGTGTGCAGGGCAGCTGGGGTCGGGGCTTAGTTGTAAACTGTTGAAACTAAGTAATATAGCTCGTAATATTGCATCTTTGGGAGAGATATTATAGGGTGGAAAATAATTCATCGCCTACAAGGCCGCGTAAACGATTTTGAACTGTCTCGAGGCTGGAAAGAGAGGTTTGTTAATCTTCTCCAGCCCCATATGTTACATCATCTTTTTCAGTCAATTCACCTCAAGATGGAGGGTAAAGACAGTGAGGTACAAGTAGTTACTGAGTGAAAAGAATCCGACAAAAAAAAAAAAAATTCTTAAGGAGAGATGCCAATAAACGAACGGCATTCTAGGGGATAGTAGAGGATGATTGACAATACATTTAGATTTTTTGTAGATCAAAGTTGACTGCAAAGAACAAATTCGGAAGAGAGTTTCACAAGCGAGAGGTGCGAGATAAGAAATTGCTAGCATTGAACTTATAGCAATTTCATCTGTAAAAGGAGGAGACATAGCTGCAATCTAGCACTGCGTTTCAATTTGTAACTTCGAGGTAGCAAAGGGAAAAACTCACCATGAAAATATTTAGAGAAATCGCACAATGAACCCACGTCACGACAATGGGAAATTGACAGAAGCCGAGATGCCAGGTCAAGATCGATAACTTTGCAGATAAGTTTTTGAATTTTATCGAGTATCTCTAAATACATAATAGCAGTCACTTCCGGGTAAATACTATTGCAAAGCCATCTCTTCTGTACCGCCAAACCCACAAAATGTGGGTTAAATAGCAGGACAGGAAGAGTACTATGGCCTTGGTTTGTAAACCAGTCTACCGGAAAAAAGGATCGGCAGCCTACTGTGAGAATTATTCAAGCAAATCAGTCATAAACAGATAAGAGACATGAACGCATGAAGCGTGCACCCCCGTCCACTGTACGTAATGAAGAAACCCATGAAAATAAATGTATGTTTAGTTTTCTATCAGTATATCGGTAACTATTTCCAGGTTTGATTAATCTTATCGCACATTTCTTTCTCCATTGATCTATTGCTATTGATTTTGGATTCGTGCTTTTTCGAATGGTACTATAGAAAAGGAAATGTGTGGCTAAAAAAAAAAAAGGTCACTTTTGAAGGATTTTTCAAATAATAATCAGTATACCCACAAATGTAATGACGTTTTTATATCATCGACGTCTCGAACACACTGTAAAAATTAGCTACTAGGGAAGAGAAGAATTCAGGACGTAGGCGATCATGGCTCTCCACAATTTCTTGTCCTTCGTAGCTCGTAATAAATTTTTTTTCGTTGTTATTTCCCCTGAAAATTGTCCCGACGTCAATTTTCTCAATCTCACTCAGTATGTTGCTTTTAAAAAAAAATCAGTCCACTTCACCCCAAGCAATGCAGTAAAGCCACTAAGACATAAGGGGGTTCCTTTTGGTGTGAAAGCATTAGAAACAGAAACATTACTAATGAACAGAAGCAAAAAAAAAAAACGTAATCTGGGGGACAGTAGATAGCGATTGACATTACATGTAAATTTTGGAAGATTAAAGTTGGCTTGAAAGCATGCAGCCGGAAGGAAGTTCCACAAGCGAGAAGTGCAAGAAAAGAAACTGTTAGCATATAATTTACGGTCAGCTCAAACGTAAATTTATGACATCCCGATATCAGTCTAGTACTGCGTTTAAATTCATAAAGTCTTGGTACCATAGTTAAAAACACATCCGAACAATTACCATGAAAGTATTGATAGAAAAGACACAAGGAGGCAACTTTACGGCGGTGGGAAAATGAGTGAAGCCGATCTGACAGATCAGAACCGATAATATTGCTGATTCTTGGAAAATAGCAGGAACATCGGACGATATGTGGCAGCAATATTCAAAGCATGGACGAATTGTAGTCTTATAGATATGTATTATAGATTCTGGAGAGAGAAATTGTCTTGCACATCAGAGTGAACTAAAGAGCAATGGATTCAACATAGTCTTTCCAATTCCTGACAGATGAGAGTGTTAGCCTAAGAATGCGCAACGTGTCACTTTACTGGAAGTTAGAATCAGCCTTTGCCTTTGGATACGCCTTCGGATACGCCTTCGGATACGCCTTCGGATAAGCTTTCGGATACGCCTTCGGATCACAGTATTGCAGTTTCCGTCGTCTGTTAAAACGCTTCCCAGATATTTAAAATGTTGTATTTGTTTGATTTGGTATCCCCAATTTGTAATTCCATGTTGTGCTACCCACTTTGCTAACAACCATGCATTCCGTCTTTTTTTTTTTTTTTTTTTTTGCTATTGATATTTAGTCCTTTCTTCTCGCTTTCCTTCACTATCTGCTGTAGCTGTTCTATTTCTTTCTCTGTCTCTACCAACACTGTCTCATCTGAATAGTTTAGGTAGTTAATATTGTGGCCACCTAATAATGTCTCCTGGTTTGATTTTAAATTTTCTCAGAATCGCATCACACTGATTTGATTTGGTTTGTTTAACGGCATATCAACGCCTTCCGGGTCATTTAATTCCAAATTTTATTTTTGGTGGGGAGAAAACATATCCTCGTCTTCACCTCTTTCTATTGATGTATATCTATGAATATATATGTTCTATACATTAATATATTCTATGATATATATATATATATATATATATATATATATATATATATATATATATATATATATATATATATATATTCTATGATATATATATATATATATATATATATATATATATGTTCTATATATATATTAATATATTCTATGATATATATATATATATATATATGTTCTATATATTAATATATTCTATGATATATATATATATATATATAAAATTTATGCTGTAGTTGAATTTATATTATTAGGTTGGTGCAAAATAATGACGTAATAATGTCGTTTTTTGACGTTAAAAATACGTCAAAAAACGACAATATTACGTCATTCTTTTTGCACCAACCTAATACAATGAATCATTCATACAAAAAGTAGATTAGTATAGTTAATGATATAAAATGGCTAAATCCTTTCGCAAACAATATTTTAAAGTTGCATTAACCTACAAATCACTCGATGAATGTTATGATCCTTGTTTTTAATAACTACAAGCTGTATAAGGTCTTTTTTAAGCTGCAAGTACTTTCAACTGTACATTCAGTCATCCTCAGACATAGAAATTATTTTGCTTTTAGTAAAATCCAGGTAGCATCAGAGACGAAAAAATTAAATGCGAGTCGAAATATTTTTTTGTTTTTAAATGTGTTATTGTTAACGGATAAAAAATTTTGGAGCGTGCTGTCGCAACACTAACGCTGGAGTTTTTTTTTTTTTGAAAATTTAAGAGAGTGCGTTTTTTTTACTAATATGGTAATTTCAGAATACTAGGATGTAAAAACAATAATGTGAAGATTTAACAAACGTTTGTTGCGCAAACTGCTTCCTGTTTTTTGTTTCCTTTTTTTTCTTCTTCCTCGATTTGGAGAATTTTAAATTGATGATTCGCTTTCTAAGAATTTAGAACTGTTGTCAGTTACAAGTTCACACTCTACTTTTACATTCGAACTCAAAAATTGAAATCATTGCCACATCTTTTAAGGATTCATATTAGGTCACTGGGTAGCGGTTTGGAAGGAAAATTCCAATCTAGTTAGAAAATGTATGAATTTGTATCTTCCCCCTCGAATATGAGTGAATAGTTAGAATGATTGAACTCTTCAGCGTATTAGCCATTATATTATTTTCTTCATTTTCCTCGTTTTTGTCTAAGTTCTTTGACTGTTTTGGAATACCAGGTGTTACCTATTTAGGTACTGACCAGGCTCGACATTGCTTAACTTCAGTGATCATACTGGAACCAATGTTTCATCGAGATGTAACCGTAGAATGCAAAAACTTGCTTATTGATTTACTAGAAAAAATTATACTATGTGCTACAAAGGAGATGAAAATTGTGAAGAGACTTCGACAATGTCCAAAAGTAGCACTACAAGAAGAAGAGGAGGAGGAGGAGTAGGAAGAGAGGAGGAGGAGGAGAAGAAGAAGAATAGGAGGAGGAGGAGGAGGAGGAGAAGAAGAACAGAGGAAGATGAGGAGGAGAAGAAGAAGAACAGAGAAAGAGGAGAAGGAGGAGGAGGAGAAGAAGAAGAACAAGAAGAAGAAGAAGAAGAAGAAGAAGAAGAAGAAGAAGAAGAAGAAGAAGAAGAAGATGAAAACAACAACAACAACAAGAGGAGAAGAAGAACAGGAGAAGAGGAAAAGAAGAAGTTTATATGCTCAGTTTAGTTAAGACAGGCAGAAGGTCAATAAAATGGGGAGAATTCTAGGTATTCAAAAGAATAGTGACATGCATTAAATAATGATTTTGCTTTTTTATCATCCAGATTTTAAATTATACAATACCGTGATGCATTTCGCCCGCTGGCGTTTGCTCATTTTCAATCTTCTTTCTATCGATTGACATCAATCTCATTTTTGTATAGCTGCGCGAATAAAGACCTTGGAATGCAAATACTGGACGCTCCCCCTCTTTCAAATATCCTCGTATAAGACTTATCTGCAATTTTCTCACCACAAGGGCGTACATCAGTACATATTTTTAGCAACATTTTATATTTTAATTTCACCATCATATCACCGACGCCCATCATGTTGTCAATGAAACGCAGTCAACCGTGAAACAAAAACCCAGACAAGTGTCGATTTAACCGGTGGGGATTATTGATATGGCCTTCGTGTGTAATGGTCCGGAATAAATGCGGCTTGTCGATGATGCAAGCATCGCTCGTTGCATGTGTTTCCCGCTCACACTAAAGCTTTTTTTTTTTAATTGTAGTTCCCCTGCCACAACTTGCTTCATGTCGTCCAAGTACTAGCATTTCAGGCGATGAAGTGCAAATCGTTTATCAGCTCCTCGCTTTCAATGAATAGAGATTGTTTTCATTTTACGTCACCATCGACCATTAAAACCGGTGACGATAAATAACCAAACGAATGAGTATAATTCTATCTATCTGCCACCATCGCTTCATATCGTGTAAACAGGTGCTTATATCTAGCGTTGATCGCCATTTTCATATCTATCTATCTATCTATCTATCTATCTATCTATCTATCTATCGCAGACATTTTCTGATCTATCTATCTATCTATCTATCTATCTATCTATCTATCTATCGCAGACATTTTCTGATCTATCTATCTATCTATCTATCTATCTATCTATCTATCTATCTATCTCAGACATTTTCTGATCTATCTATCTATCTATCTATCTATCTATCTATCGCAGACATTTTCTGATCTATCTATCTATCTATCTATCGCAGACATTTTCTGATCTATCTATCTATCTATCTATCTATCTATCTATCTATCTATCTATCTATCTATCTATCCCATTTATCAGTGTAGCTACATATATTTGTCTATTCATCATCTGTAATGTCTATTATTATCTATCTATCTATCTATCTATCTATCTATCTATCGCAGACATTTTCTGATCTATCTATCTATCTATCTATCTATCTATCTATCCCATTTATCAGTGTAGCTACATATATTTGTCTATTCATCATCTGTAATGTCTATTATTATCTATCTATCTATCTATCGCAGACATTTTCTGATCTATCTATCTATCTATCTATCCCATTTATCAGTGTAGCTACATATATTTGTCTATTCATCATCTGTAATGTCTATTATTATCTATCTATCTATTTATCTATCTATCTATCTATCTATCTATCTATCGCAGACATTTTCTGATCTATCTATCTATCTATCTATCTATCCCATTTATCAGTGTAGCTACATATATTTGTCTATTCATCATCTGTAATGTCTATTATTATCTATCTATCTATTTATCTATCTATCTATCTATCTATCGCAGACATTTTCTGATCTATCTATCTATCTATCTATCTATCTATCCCATTTATCAGTGTAGCTACATATATTTGTCTATTCATCATCTGTAATGTCTATTATTATCTATCTATCTATTTATCTATCTATCTATCTATCTATCTATCCCATTTATCAGTGTAGCTACATATATTTGTCTATTCATCATCTGTAATGTCTATTATTATCTATCTATCTATCTATCTATCTATCTATCTATCTATCTATCTATCTATCGCAGACATTTTCTGATCTATCTATCTATCTATCTATCTATCCCATTTATCAGTGTAGCTACATATATTTGTCTATTCATCATCTGTAATGTCTATTATTATCTATCTATCTATTTATCTATCTATCTATCTATCTATCCCATTTATCAGTGTAGCTACATATATTTGTCTATTCATCATCTGTAATGTCTATTATCTATCTATCTATCTATCTATCGCAGACATTTTCTGATCTATCTATCTATCTATCTATCTATCCCATTTATCAGTGTAGCTACATATATTTGTCTATTCATCATCTGTAATGTCTATTATTATCTATCTATCTATTTATCTATCTATCTATCTATCTATCTATCTATCTATCTATCTATCGCAGACATTTTCTGATCTATCTATCTATCTATCTATCTATCTATCTATCTATCTCTCTATCCCATTTATCAGTGTAGCTACATATATTTGTCTATTCATCATCTGTAATGTCTATTATTATCTATCTATCTATTTATCTATCTATCTATCTATCTATCTATCTATCTATCTATATATATATATGTGTGTGTGTGTGTGTGTGTGTATTATCAATTATTTCTCTCTCACTCTCTATCAATGTATCTATCTACATATCTATCTTTCTCATTATCTGTCTATTAATTTTCTCTGTCAGTGTCTTAATTTTCTATCTATCCTGGTCTGTTAATTATCTCTGTTCTCCCCTATCACTCTGTGATCTATCTATCTATCTATCTATCTATCTATCTATCTATCTATCTATCTATCTATCTATCTCATTACTACATCTGTAATTACACTATGTAGCTATCTATATTTATATGTTCATTATCTATAATCTCTATCATTATCTATCATTCTGAATTAGTTTTCCTGATATTTGTCGTTTACGCAATTAGCTTTCGGGAAAAGGTTTAATATGTGAATTAATCATAGGAAAGACGGAGTTGATGATATTAAGAACTGTATTTCCGTCGTTATGAAAATGTTATCATAATGGCCTTAATATTTGTATTCGATTCACTCATCTAATATTATGTTTGAGTTCTTAAAAGTGATCACTTTTCTGCACCCCATCAATCAATGTTATAAAACTGTTCACTGATATATGCTCCATGATTCTTCAATGAAGTCTCGTAGCTAATTATATTTTCATTCACTGATATAGATCTTGCAGGTGAGTAGGTGTTGACTATAATTTCATATATATATATATTAGGTTGGTGTAAAAATAATGACGTAATCATAATTATTTCTTAACGTCAAAAAACGACATTATTACGTCATTATTTTTGCACCAACCTAATATATATATATATATATATATATATATATATATATATATATATGTGTGTGTGTGTGTGTGTGTGTAGCTGTGCGTGTGTGCAGTGTCTATATGTATGAGACTCTAAACAATAAACGTTTTCTTTTCTTCGAGAACATGTCTTGTGTCATGCTCATATACAGAGAAAAGTTTATTCCTATTGTACTTTTATAGTTATATTTGAAAATTAATATCTATCTATCTATCTATCTATCTATCTATCTATATGTATGTATGGCAGACAGATATGCATATTTGTCAGACAGACAGATAGATAAATAGATTTAAATTAATAAATTTGCATTTTTTTACAGAGAGTATAGAAATTACACTCACCCAACCATATTCACAACACGAACACATGCATATATATATATATATATATATATATATATATATATATATATATATATATATATATATATATATATAATACATACATATATATTTATATATATGTATATACACACACACACATATATATGCATATATACATATATATAAATATATATATATCAATAATTATATATGTATTATATATATTAAATAAATATTTATATATGTATATATATATATATATATGTATATATATATATATATATAATTTTTTATTTAAAAATATGATTCCATCGCTACATAAGAGTTCTTATTCTGCGATATATATATATATATATATATACCGTTTTATACTATGCTATATTTATGGGTGACAGTCAGTTTCATGGTAAACCCATTCGTCATGAGCTAGCAATTGCGTTTTCCATGAAAAATTTTTGCCTTTTGTTTAATCTCCAAAATATTTGTATAAACGGATAGATAGATAAATAGATAGATATAGAGAAAGACAAAGAGAGATAGTAAGAGTGATACTCGAATTTATATATATATATATATATATATATATATATGTATGTAGGCACATTTCATTGAATATGACAGACAAGATGCTTTGATTTAGTTTTTTATAAAATTTCTCATGTGATCTTATAATTTTAAGTAATTTTCTTAAAATGTAAATCAAAGCACGCTGTCTGTCAGGTTCAATGAAACGTGCGTGAAAAGAGGTTTGCTGCATAAATACACACACACACAAACACACACACACACACACATATATATATATATATATATATATATATATATATATATAAACAGTATTTACTTAAATAAAGTGTATCTATAAATATAACCTACAAATATAAAATATACTGAGTCCATTTTATAATATTTTGTCAATGTTTACTTTAAGGTACCATTTCCTGAGGACATATGACTGTTCGTGAAAGATCAGCGAAGCTTTGTTGTTTATAAACTGTAATTTCGACTTTGCTAACCTGACGCATATATATATATATATATATATATATATATATATATATATATATATATATATATATGTCTGTGCCCTAAAAAGTTGTGGATAAAAAAATTCTAACATCATTTGTAGAAACAATTGTACTAACCAGAAGAAAACCAGGAAAATACCCCTCAGTTCAACCAAATGGTTAGTATTAAGCTAGGACATAAATTCCTAGCTTTAACTGAAAAACACTTTCCTACCAATTGTAGACTTAGTAAAATATTTTATAAAAATACCCTAAAATAAAGTTACAGTTGCACTGAAAATCTAGAATGTATAATAAAAAAACACAATAATAAAATCCTGAATAAACCCCCATGCCAGAATAGCATTAATAAAAAACCTACACTTAAATTAGACAAAAATAGCAAAACAAGACTGCCCATTGGCAAATATATGCCGCGTAAAATCTGTGGTATACCAATGTACTATTTCATCCATTGAGAGTCCTAATACTAATATGATATACATTGGGTCTACGAAGAATGAATTTAAAACCAGATGGAGGCAGCATAAGTGCTCTTTCAACGATATTAATAAAAGAAATCAGACATCTCTATCTAAATATTTTTGGCATTTGAAGGAAATGAATAAAACACCTAAAGTAAAATGGAAACTTATAAACAAAACTAGAACTTGCGATGACCCATGCCTACTTTATGCCTACATGAAAAACTACACATTATCAAGTGTCTAAATAATGAAAATTCATTAAACAATAGACATGAGTTAACGGTTTTTTCCGACATCATCAAATTTTCGCATTGAATAATTAGCATAAAAAACAAACAATAAAATAATAAATACAAATTTTAAACTCCATAGTCTAAATACAAAGTTTAAATGCCGTACCCAATAAAAAAAAAAAAAAACCTTTATGAAGTCGTCAAATAAACAAATGTTAGGAAATTATGACAGTATTTTTTATATATATACACAAAACCCTTTCAGGTAAAAAATAAAGATTAAAATAAAAAAAAAATAATAAATAAATCTCCATAGACACTTGACCAGACTAGACGATGTCATCATCCGCTTTGAATTTAGACACCACAACTTTAACCTCACTTGTCCTCTTTGAATGTAACTGAAATATTCATTCAAATTATTAACCGTTACGCCCCTATTTTCAAATACTTGCTCTAGCGGTTACCATAATAATTTTAATTTTAATAATGAATATGCTTATAAAACGCGTAAATTTCAAGAATTAGTTATCCACCCCCCCCGAAAAAAAAAATTCGCTTGAAGATGGAACAGAGCTTGGTACTTTAATTCAATTTAATTCAAATAATTATATTGAAGTTTTCGGCTCTTGCTTTGAAACATGAGAACTCTTATGTAGCGATGGAATTATATTTTTAAATAAATAATTATTATATATATATATATATATATATATATATATATATATATATATATATATATATATATATATACAATATGTTTTATAATATATATAATCTCTAGTCGTAGTTAATTCGTATCACCCAGGATTTTATTAATCAACATTAAATATAAATCAATATTTCCAACAACCTTTTAAAATTTACAAAAAAGAAAAGAAAAAAAAGGAAAATTAAATAAAAAAAAACAAAACACAGAACACAGTATTGTCTATTTGCTCAATGAATTCCACGATCCTTCCTTATAGTGAAATATATTGCATTACCACAGAAGTGTTCCTAACCTTTTGTAAATTTAGCGAAATGGAATTATATTATTAGGCAGTCAAACTGAGGTAAATTATTTTCAGATAAAACGAAATTAATTCAAATCAGCTATCATTTAATAATGCAAACCTGACAAATGCATAGGTTATTTTCTTGTTGAATAACTTCGTCAACCTTCTGTTTTCCCCGCCTATATTTTTGCTCTTTAACGGTCCAGTTGAGGGCAAAATATCTACCACTGCAATAAGCTCATTGAACGTTAATGCTCTTAATGCTAAAAAAAAAAACGCATTTGTGTTTTGCAGTTTCTGCCTGACTGAGAGCGCTTCCTAATCCTCGACAATCCGCTGACGATAGTCTAAATCTTTTCCATATGTCTTTTTTTTCTTTTTGGCTTTATTTCTTCTGTTTTTCATTAAAGAATAAATAGGCGGTGTCTGTATTAAAAACTCCCCCATCGTTGTATTTGACGTCAGCACCACCCACGATACATTTTCTCTGTTGTCACCTCCATCGATGCTAAATAACTCGAAATCCTCGCTGCATGAGTTGCAAATGGGAACACACGAGACAATAATCCAAGGATTTAGAGTTTAATCCCTTAATACCCTACAATAAAAAAAAGGAAATTATCCTTTCTTTTTAACTTTTTTTATATGAAACTGTCGCCTGTAAATAAAAAGTCTAACCGTGTATTCTTAACAACTTTAGTTATTTTATTTGAAGTCCTCATCTTTATTGTTATTATTAGGTTGGTGCAAAAATAATGACGTAATAATGTCGTTTTTTGACGTTAAAGAATAAATCAAAAAACGACATTATTACGTCATTATTTTTGCACCAACCTAATATCATCACGTTCCGGCTGCTGTGTTCTCCGTTCTTCATCAAAGGAACTTTGAAATGAACCCTTTATTTATAGTAGAATTGTTCTCCTTCCGCTGTCCGTGTCTAGGGATATCGTGACTTTTTCTTATTTATTTGATGCTCAGCTATTGTTCATCGCCTTTCCCTTGAGCCTAAGGGATCGGCTCAGAATTTCCTGTAATGTAATGTAATAATGTAAAAAAAATAAAAATAAATAAATAATAGCTTCTCGTCCAAGAAACTTAGAGAGAAAATTTGAGTTTTTATTAAGAGCATCGTTTCCCACTCTTCCTACCCTTGCGTAACATTTGAAATTGGTCCTACGTCTCAGGGCAGAGATTTTCTAAGTTTAGTTTAGATGCGACACAAAGCCGAAAATATGGGGAATCTAGTGAGGATCGAACTCCGATTTCAATATTAACTTTTCTAGCAAGACAAGTTTGCTAACCATTACACCACGCCGTGACACCCCACCCCGACGTCTCAGAGTAACTGTAACGTGATGTTACTGACTGACGGAAAGGAGTAATTTTATAATGACCTCACATCCGGCAGTGGCCAACAAAATGCCAGTTATATGGTTTTCTCCTCCAACTGATTTTAAATCTTTCAGCTTTTTTTTTTGTTCTAGCTTTAGCTGCTAGTATCCTAAGTAAGGCTTGCATTCATGATTATCAATTGATCGTTCGGCTCGACAGATATCGGCAACGCCATTGTAGTTGAATGTAAACTACTTCCGTTGAGTCAGTAACACTATACTATAGTAAGCCAGCGTAAAACATATTATATGGCGTTATTGATTATCTTTCTTTCTATCTATCTATCTATCTATCTATCTATCTATCTATCTATTTATCTGTCTATCTATCACCCTTATCTTTTTATCGTAGTTCATATGGTAACGAATATATGGACACTCGTTATATGCTCATTTGAATCATTCAATGATACACGAATCCGCCACGTGCAAGTCATGTTCATTAACTAACGAAGGCGGTTGCTTACTGACGCCATACAGACATCGCTAACTACACTATCTATAATTATTACAATTTTAAATAATGCTAGACCCATTTGGTCACTTATGATTCAAGGTTATAAAACAATGAAGTTTATTTCAACATAAAAAAAAAATTGTCTGAAGAAACTTGCAATAAAAATACTTACTGTACAAACAATTCATATTTTTAAATCATTCACTTAAAATTTTTTTTTTCAAATCAGATAAAGTTAAAAAATATTTTTAATATGCCAAAAATATTTTAAAATCATATTCAATTGAAAATATTTTTTTAAATATTTCAAACATTGTTTGAAGAAAGCTGAAATATAAATAAGCAGGAGGAGTGGAGAAAGGGAGAAAAGCTTGAAAGAGAGAGGTTGGAAGAGAGAGGTGGAAAGAGAGGTTAGAAGAGAGAGGTGGAAAGAGAGATAGGTTGGAACAGAGTGGTTGAAAGAGAGAGGTTGAAAGAGAGAGGTGGAAAGAGAGGTTAGAAGAGAGAGGTGGAAAGAGAGATAGGTTGGAAGAGAGTGGCTGAAAGAGAGAAGTGAAAACAAACTTAAGTCATTATGCGCCCGATTCTCAAACTTTCAGCATTATATATATATATATATATATATATATATATATATATATATATATATATATATATATATATATATATAGATAGATATATATATATATAGAGAGAGAGAGATTATATATTACTATAGGAAAAAAATTGACGACATAAAATTAAACAAATTTTACTCAAAAATGCACTCGCTTATTTATCAGTTTCTCGCAATATCACTAACCACCTCTTATCGAACCATTGAGTTTTGGGGAACACCGTTTGAGGAAAATGGTTTAAAGTATTTATTTAAGTCATAATATCCATTCACTTCTTATCCATACAGTTTTCACAGAAAATAGCAAAGGAAAATAAGGATTTTATTGTAAGAAAATGACAGAAAGTGTTTGCTGTACAGTTTAACTCGGATATAAGAGAAACCCGGATATAAGAGAGATTTTCTCTGGTCCCAAATTAGAGCCATACTTACCTAAACGAAATAGACCAAACCCGGATGTAAGAGACTTCTCCGGTCCCGACAACTCTCTTATATCCGGGTTACACTGTAATAGGCAGTTTGAAATATTCCAATTCCCTTGAATTTTTTTTTATATTCTTAATCACTATTTTTTTGCCATCATCATTGGAGCACTTATAATGAGAATCAGGAAAAGGTCGCTTATATTTCTGGGGTTGAAATCCCACAGAGCGCATACTGAGGACAAGAAAGATACGAGAAGCCAGCAAACCACGTATCTAATGAGCTTCTGTTAACAGAGAGCAAAATGGTGGGTACAAGCCTTGGGAAAGGGAGACAATCTGTTAAGGGCCTGAAACGATAGAGACCCGTGATCGCTCATGTCCGAAGGGACCGCGACACATAGATGAAATCCATTTTAACTTAGTGTCAGTTTAAACCGATCTCTTCGTATTCCCGAAGTAATTCTGTCGTTGTGTCGATTACTCAAGACTTCATTTATAATATTTAACATCACCTGTTATTCAATTCCTAATTAAAAGTGTGTTAGTGTGTCTCTGTCTGTATGTATGTTTATTGTTTTAAAAAAGCAATGATTAAAATAAAATTGGTAAAAAAAAACTAAACATATGATCAATGAGAATTTATACATTTTTGTTCTTCAGAATTTACAACAAAAATATTAAACTATTTATTTATTGGATTGTTTATTTACAAGAATAATTTTATATGTACAACATTCTAAAAATTAATATAATTAAAATGAATACAAAGCAATATTTATCAATTTATAAAGAAATAAATATGAAAATAATTTTTTATTCCCAAATTTATAAACATTTACTAAATTTCTGTCTATATTTCTGAGATAAGATATTATGTATATTTACATTATTCGGACTATTGTCATCCTCTTTGTCGCCATATTTGTTACAACGTTTCGGCCGTTGTACGCTCCGGCCTTCTTCAAGTGGATGGAACGTCGAGGACACATGGCACAGTGGATAAAGGCGTTGGTTAGATCCAGTGACAGGACCCAAAGAGTGTGAGTTCAATACCCGGTTAAGGCAGTGGAGAACTTTCAGAGGGAAACTGATAACTGACATCCATTAAACATGGCACATGGAACTAGAACAGTCTACACCAGTGAGCGAAATAAAGGGTTCAGTTCGACATTTCATCCACCTGAAGAAGGCCGGAGCGTACAACGTCCGAAACGTTGTAACAAATATGACGACAAAGATGAGGACAATATATGTAAATAATTTACTGAATTATTAAAATATGAACCAACTATAAGGAAGTGCTTATTTTATAAGGTTTTATAAGGTTTGAATCATTTGGCAATTAGCCGATGTTTTTCCAGTCAATTAAAATAAAAAAAATAATATTGTAAATAAAATTCTAATAAATAGTGCTTATTATCTCTGAAAATGTATGAATTTACTGTCATATTTTTAGGGTTTATTACAATTTGAAACATCATTTTTAAAACAATATCACTGAAGATTGCAACTAGTTAAAAAAAAGCAGTGT
>OZ010572.1:110053059-110145559 GCA_963932145.1 Acanthosepion lycidas | reverse complement strand
TCACTTTTATATTTACACACTCTCTATCTCTGATATTATCCCATAAATATAGCACATCTTAAGACTTTATTTCTTCATATATATATATATATATATATATATATATATATATATATATATATATATATATATATATATATACTGTCTTATTATAAGGAATTAGTATACACATATGTACACATACACATACACACACTCATACATACACATGAAGAGCAGTTGGTATATAATCCAAGTGAATCCTATTAATAAAACATAAAATATCAGCATTGATTCACACACACACACAGATACAGAGAGTGAGAGAGAGATCAATATTTTATTCAAACAGAGCATATTAATTGTAAACAATAGGAATTAGGATTTCTCCATAACACTGATCATCATCATTTCACTTTATAAATTAAAACTAATTTATAATGATTTCAAAATACATCAGGTTAACAAGTGTTTGATGTTTCGTGTCATGGAGTAATCCTGATTCTTATTGCTTATGGGAAGGAAGTGTGAGTGTGTAAACAGTGATTATTTCTGCTAATAACGCAAGACTCTTCGGTAAAACGAATCAAGTTCACTCAGTCACCGTGTGTTTATCTACAAATAAATACTCTTAAATTCACCTTCATCCCAACCGGGCGCCAACGGCTTAGCTGTAGAACCTCAGACTGACGCCAATTCAGCGGGATTTCGATCGTAGCTAGAGGCAGCCGGAAGTCTAGCCATACTAATCAGCTGTGATACAGCGAAACAGTCTGTCTGTAGATGACAATATATATATATATATATATATATATATATATATATATATATATATATATATATATATATATTGTCTTCTACAGAGAGACTGTATATATATATATATATATATATATGTGTGTGTGTATGTGTCTGTGCGCGTGTATGTGTGTATATGACATTCTAAAACTCTCCCCCTGAGAGCTATTCCGTTCCGTCAGTGAAGTACGGTGTTATTATACCACGGATATAATGGGGGCAATTTAAATAGGAGTTTTGAATTTGTTCTTCTCCTAGACTGATTGCAATCCAGGCGTCTATTGTCCAGCTTACCCTGCTATTTAAGTCATGGATCTAGATTAATAGTTAAATTACATCAACGTGAGTAAAAGTAATCCGTTAAAAGATTCACTTTTAATGAATTGTTTCAATTCAGGGTTTCAACATCGTGATGCCAATTTCGTGACCAAACTCGTACGGAATTTAAAATTCAACATTGGCTTCAAAAATAATTTTAAATAAGTAAAAAAAAAAAATCGCTAAAATAGATCAACGCAAGTAAAAAAAAATATAAATAAATAAATAAAAGGTACTCACTATTGATGAATTGTTTTAACTAGGATTTTCATTCCTGCCATGCCTGGTTCGTGATCAAACGACTAGGAATACACGTTTATTTTGTTTTCTACAAATTTATTTCTCTATAAAGCTTAATAACACGTAGTTCTTTGCACGCATAAACATAACGTCATTTCATGGTTAGTAAGATTTTATATCATAATTACATATTTTTATTTGTTTTCCTTTTTCCCTGTTAATATCACTTTCCTTTAAGCTCTTGTAAAAAAAACACAAACCCCAAAATAAATTAATTGGATCGTCTTCAGCCGAGTGAGATTAAACAAAGATCCCAAATTATTAATATTGCAAATTGAACTGGAAATTGTATTTTGACGGTATTGTACAAAAATCTCGTTTTATTATCTGGGATCGGATCATATGAAGATAGATAGATAGATAGATAGATAGATAGATAGATAGATAGATAGATAGATAGATAGATAGATGGATAGAATGTTAGATTTCGATAGATAGATAGATAGATAGATAGATAGATAGATAGATAGATAGAATATTAACAGATATAGATAGATAGATAGATAGATAGATAGATAGAATATTAACAGATTTAGATAGATAGATAGAAAGATAGATAGATAGATAGATAATTAGCAGACTGAGTTAGATAGACAATTAGCAGAATGAGATAGATAGATAGATAGATAGATAGATAGATAGATAGATAGATAGAATATTAACAGATTTAGATAGATAGATAGATAGATAGATAGATAGATAGATAGATAGATAGATAGATAGATAGATAGATAGAATATTAACAGATTTAGATAGATAGATAGATAGATAGAATATTAACAGATTTAGATAGATAGATAGATAGATAGAATATTAACAGATTTAGATAGATAGATAGATAGATAGATAGATAGAATATTAACAGATTTAGATAGATAGATTGATAGATAGAATATTAACAGATTTAGATTTATGAACAGACTGAGATAGATATAAACACATAGATAGATAGATAGATAGATAGATAGATAGATAGATAGATAGATAGATAGATAATTAGCAGACTGAGTTAGACAATTAGCAGAATGAGATAGATAGATAGATCGAATATTAACAGGTTAAGATAGATAGATAGACAGACAGATAGATAGATAGATAGATAGATAGATTATAAGACTGAGTTAGACAATTAGCAAACTGATATATATATATATATATATATATATATATATATATATATATATATATATATATATATATAGATAGATAGATAATTAGCAGACTGAGTTAGATAGACAATTAGCAGAATGAGATAGATAGATAGATAGATAGATAGATAGATAGATAGATAGATAGATACTCTGAACGTTAAACGCTTATCATTAAAGGTGTAATGGAAGTAAATGAAATCTTGGCTGATATATTCGCCATGCTAATATAAATTAGCGCGCTTCATTATCTATCTGAGTGTCCTGTGTTTGTACGATATTTTTCAAAGCACAAAATTCATGTGCGATTACACTTTAATTTGTTTCTGTACGTCTACGAATTAATGTTTGAATTCATTCTGCGTTTTTATCTGTGTGAATCTTTCTTTGTGGGTATATCTGTCAATGTCTGTGAATGTATATCTGTAAGATTTTGCGCACGTATGTGGTTGTGTGTGTAACTCTGAAGTTTCTATTAGGTCGGTGCAAAAATAATGTCGTTTTCTCACATAGTAACATATGTGAGAAAACGACATTACTTTTGCATCAACCTAATATATCCGTGATATTGTGAATGGGTGTATCTCCATGGTTATACGTTTGTGCTTTGAGTAAGTGAGGATGTGAGTGAATGTGAGAAAATCGAGTGGCAGTGGATGGGAAAATTAAAAAAAAACTAAAGGAAAAAAAAATAGGAAGACGTTTTCACAATACATAATTAATATAAATGTTGTTTCTCTGTTGGCTGTAATCGATTCTGCCGATCAGATGAATCGATTATTTCCAGTCTGCTTCATCGAAATGCAAATGCTATCAGAAAATATTTTCTCCTAATTTCATTGTAAGGAAGGCTTCGTAAAAATGCACGTGTTAGAATATGCGCCTCATCAAAATTTGCGATTGGAGCCGGACAGCCTGTAAAGCGTCTTTCCATCCCCGTTAATTTCATTGTTCGAATTGGCTCACATCTTTTTGTAATAAAAAAAAGAGACCCTATGCAGAACTTTATAAAAGTTAGACATAAAAGAAATGATATATATAGCGAATGATAAGTTCTGCTTCTTACTTAAAAATAATTTAAAAAAAAAATAGAGAGAAGATTGTGTTGCGCACATCTTCAAAACCATGGAACATTTCTTTAGTTTCTTTACGAAATATAAAAACAGAGTATTCTTAGGAGCTTCCTGCTTCGACATCCATTGCAACATGACATCGACGAGATACGTGTATTTGGGAGATAAGACATTATTGCTTAGGGAGGACAAGTAGCCGGAAACGAAAATCGAACTCCATTTCGCGATTCCGAATTACTTGTGGCAACATATATATATATATATATATATATATATATATATATATATATACACACACACACGCGCGCGCGCGCGCGGTACTTATTGGAAAGCGAGCAATATCAGTGAGAGAGCTAAAATATATTTGTGACCCGTGGGTTTCACGATTTTGCGATCGTCAGACAAACTGATTAATTTTTAAATTTGGGATTTATATTGGGTTGCATATATCGGTGGTTTTATGGAAGTGGGAGGGAAAATTATTGTCGGGACGCCTCTCATACATCCGCATACGTCAGTAAGTGAACAGGCTTGTAAGTATGTTTGCATATATATAGAGTAACGAGGAGGATTTGATAATTATATTAATTGATTCATCGAGTCTGATAGAAACCTCAGGAAGCAGCGGACGGCCGTTTCGTCCTATATTTGGGACTCATCAGCAGTGCGCATCCGAGTGAATCGAAACCACGACAGTTAGGTTGGCAAGCGAACACTAGACCAACTGCTCCGCCGGGCCTCGGTGACGAAGAGATTGCAAATCAGACTCTAAGAAGCGCCGCTCACTCCCACATTCCGTGGTGGAACTCAACTGAGATTCTCTCTGACCATAGGACTGAGCCTCCTGGAGCCACGACTACTCTCACCAAGCCGCTCCAACTGGAGCATTAGAAACTGGTTCGAGCGATGATAAACACACATAGTAATGAGGAGGATTTGATAATTATATTAATTGATTCATCGAGTCTGATAGAAACCTCGGGAAGCACTGGACGGCCGTTTCGTCCTATATTTGGGACTCATCAGCAGTGCGCATCCACAACCGAGGGAATCAAAACCCCGACAGTTAGGTTGGCAATATATATATATATATATATATATATATATATATATATATATATATATATATATATATATATATATATACACACACACACACACACACATATATATATATATATATATATATATATATATATATATATGTATATATATATATATATATATATCGTTCAGTATGCGGTAATGCTCGGCAGGACACATTTTAAGCCTGATCTTTCCATCAAATGTCGTGTCGGTGGTATCGAATCAATTCAGATGGACTGGTCATGTCATCAGAGTTGTGTGATGATCCTGTTGCCAAAAATCCTCATAAAATAGAGAACATTGCCTTCCAAATGATAAACAGATGCAGGAAATTTTCATTAGGCACAAAAGAGTGCTGCATGTTTATGCCATATCATTCTCCGTATATGATAGTGGGGGCATACGGCCAAGTCACGTTGAAACACCGGTACCTGTACGATCACCGAAGTAAAGCAATATCAAGCCTAGTCAATACCTAGATGAGTGACCTCTTGGGAATACCACATGCTGTAAACTTGGATTTGCCAACTTTTTCATGGCAAGCGTAACGTAGTCCGTCTATGGTTATGTTTCAAGGGCAAACGTAAATGCAATTTAATTGCTGCAAACACCGCTGAAGAGGATCTTGCTGTTAAAAACCGATCAAACTGGAGAAATACCTGCTACCGAGGTAGAATTAGATTTGAAAAGAATCTCCTCAACCATCTGAGAGAATTAAGAACCAACATTAAATCGTAGTATAATATATCAGCCTATATGACGTTCAACTCTTCAGTATGCGCTTTGTGTGGATTTGTTTAAAATCCCGGACAGGACACTTGTCTCATAAGAAATATAGACATAAAAACTGAATTGAAAGATACTTATACGTCGAAAAAGACAGGAGAGTGCATCCTGTATATATATATATATATATATATATATATATATATATATATATATATATATATATATATTATTTATTTAAAAAAAAAATTATAACATAAATATGTTATAAAATCACTACAAAAATAGCTATTTTGTTTCAACACCCACGGTGTCTTATCAAGTGATGACGTTGAATGTAAAATAAATGGTTTTAAAAGTTTCAAATTAATTAATAATCCTACGCAAGGGGAAAACGTTGTAACAAAGGCTAGATGGACCAATCAAAACACAAGTACAGGAAAATTAAAAAACTCGATAAAGAAGTCATGTTATAATATCTATTCAGATGTTTAGTATTAAAAAAGAATTTATTCCAACGAATAATTACTAAATTATATGATAAAATTTAATATTAAAATTTAAAACTGCTAATTACAAAATCAAAATTTAACATTTATTCGCTATTAAGTTTACAACTATAAAATTACTGAGGAGAAAAGAAGAAATATATATGTTATTCAATTTATTTTTACATTGAAGTTACTTTAGCTATATTTAACAAAACACCTACGAAATATACACCAATCATATACTTGGGTATATATATATATATATATATATATATATATATATATATAGAGAGAGAGAGAGAGAGAGAGAGAGAGAGAGAGAGAGAGAGAGAGAGAGAGAGATACATGACAATTACATTAAACTATATAAAGCAATACACGGATAAGACAGTGATGGTAGTTTTTTTCTATTTAAATGGAAGATTACCAAGCAACGGCTCGTGCATATAAGACGCTGGAAGCGAAAATCGCCTATGCGTAATTTCCTCCAGTTGGTCCGGGATAATTATATCCTGTAGTTTATCATAAATGTCCTGTTTTTTGCTGTTAAGGGTGTTCAATTTTTCTTCGACTATTTCCATTTGCCTTTTCACAAGGCCTCATTTATAATTCCAAGTGTTGATAGTTTTGTGGGCTGCTGGATCATGTAATTTAAAATATGTGTATTTAGGCAGCATTTTTTCATTGATACATGTTTCATTAAATAATATTGACAAGTTTTGTCTATTTATTTTATGTAAATTCTATTCATAGCGTCTGATAAGCTTAATAACATTATTATTAAACGAAGAAAGTAAATCACAATATTGATACATATTTTTTAATCCAATCTAAGCTTTCGGCTTACATAAGCCATTATCAAAGATAACAATTACACTACAACATATTAAGCAATACATGGACAAAACAATGATGATAGTCTGTTTCTGTTTACATGGATGATTTCCAAGCAACGACAAACTCGTGCATATAAAGGCTAGAAGCAAAAATCGCCTATGCGTAATTTCCTCAAGTTGGTCCGGGGTAGTTGTATCCTTTAGTTTATCGTAGATGTCCTGTTTGCTGCTATAAAGGGTGTTCAATTTTTCTTTTGCTATTTCAATTTGCCTTTATGCATATATATATATATATATATATATATATATATATAGAGAGAGAGAGAGAGAGAGAGAGAGAGAGAGAGAGAGAGAGGAGAGAGAGAGAGAGAAAGAGAGAAATAGAGAGAGAGAGAGAATGAGAGAGAGAGTAACAGGAAAATTTTTCAAATCGTGCAACAGCATAATTGTCCATCCCACAAAATGTTTTAAAAAAACACTAAACTAACTGAGGTATTTTTCCAGATTTTCAAATAAGACGTTTCTCCATTTTGATATCATTTTCATAAGAATCATTGAAAAACTCTTTCTTTATTTAGCTAAGAAGAGAACAGGTAAAAATCATTTTGTCTCAGCACCACTATATCTTCCAGACTGAGCTATCGTGAGAGTAAAAAAGATTATTATTTTTAGAGAAGTGCTCTCTGCTCGGAGTTCCTGAGTTCGACCTTAGGTGTCAGAGAGAAAACAAAACAAGGAAGTCGATTTTGATTGAGTTAATGGGAAAACGATAGAGATTGCGAAATGGTTTTCAGAGAGTCAAGAGATAACAGTCAAACAATGTAGACGTGGTTTCTTTCGTGTGCTTCCCTGTGGAGGGAGAGCGACCCCACTGGATCCATAGAGAAATATACGTCGAGGTTAATCAAATAGCTAAGTTAAAATTCCCTGTGTTGTAGTTTTTTTTATCTCTGAACTCATTACAAATAGCGATCACCAGCCGAGAGAGGAAATGCAGCTCTATTATTATCGAGAGATCCCCAAAACGATGGCGCTATACAAGAACATCACCTGCATTGGCTTCATATGCTGAGTTTAAATTTTCATCATCAGATGTTCAACAGTTTCAGAAATGTAGTAATATTATGTTGTTTTATTTTCGTTAAAAATATATTAAATTCTGGTTCAAGTCTAAATACACTGGGGAAGTGTTTTAAAAGGTAGACGAGAATTTGACAGCGAACTGGAATAGAGAACATTGCCTTCCAAAAGATAAACAGAGTATTAGGATGCAGGAAATTTTTGTTAGGTACAAAACAGCGCTGAATGGTTATGCCATATCATTCTCCCTATATGATAGTGGGTCATACGGCCAAGTCACGTTGAAAGACCGGTACCCGTACGATCAGTGAAGTAAAGCAACATTAAGCCTAGTCAATGCATAGATGGGTGACCTCTTTGTAATCTTGAATTTCTGAATGGTGGAAATGGCTTACAACTACTTCACGTGAAACAGCGGTCCCTGTACGATCACCGAAGTAAAGCAACGTACATCTAGTTCAATACCTAGATGGGTGACCTCTTGCGAATACCAGGTGCTGTAATCTTGGATTTGCGGATGGTGTAAATGGCTTGCAACTACATCACGTGAAACACCGGTCCCTGTACGATCAGCGAAGTAAAGCAACGTGGATCTAGTTCAGTACCTAGATGGGTGACCTCTTGCGGATACCCGGTGCTGTAATCTTGGATTTGCGGATGGTTTAAATCGCTTGCAACTATATCACGGGAAATACCGGTTCCTATAATATCACCGAAGTAAAGCAACATGATGCCTAGTCAATATCTAGATGAGTGTTCTCTTGCTCTAAGCTTGAATTTGTGGATTGTATAAAGGGCTTACAACTATATCACGTTGAAACACTGTTTCCCGTACGATTACCGAAGTAAAGCAACGTTGAGCTAGTTCAGTACTTAGATGAGTGACCTTTTTGCTATACATAGCAGGTGCTGTAAATTTTGATGTGTTCTTGGATTAAAGCGCTTACAACCATATTCCGTTCAAACACCGGTTCCCGGATCATCACCGAAGTAAAACATCATCGAACCGCGCCACTGTCTAGATGGGACACCGTTTGAGGATACCAGTTGCTGAATCTACACCTTCTCCCATCCTGTGAATTGAACATGAGAATAATGAAGAAAATTAAGGAAGATCGAAACGAAATGATTCTTATACGTTGAATCAGAAATCTTCGTTGGCATTTCTAGGATATATAATGTAACTGAATTATCAAAAACAACTTAGAAAAACATAAGTGGTTTAGTAACAAGTTTATTATTATTTTGTTACAGGGAAGCATAATATAGAATAGAAACTAGGGAAAAGAATGTTTAACCATGAATGGCTTACTGTTTTCAACAAAAAGCTACTATTGCCCCTCCCACTACTCACTCCTCTTCGTTTAGGTGTGTTTTTTTTATGTTTTTTGTTCTACGGTCGAGTCCTAACTTGTAGGTAAATATTCTCCCTCACAGCATATAATAAGGAAAGAAGGATTGGATAATTTGACACTTACAGGGCGTACTGCCTGTGAAAGGGACAGAAGGGGAAGGCGAGCAATGTAACCAACAAGGTTGTGTAAATATTAGTTTGGTGCAAAAAATAATGACGTAATAATGTCGTTTTTTTACGTATTTTTAACGTTAAAAAACGACATTATTACGTCATTATTTTTGCACCAACCTAATAGATGGCCGAAAAGGAGAAGGAGGGATAGTTAAATGACAAAACGTACTGACAGTAATAAATTATAAGAAGTTGTGGAGTGCCATGTTCGTCCACGTCCTGAAGGGACACAGTACAGAAAAGGTGAATGTTGATAGATATATTGTGTAATGTTTCTTACAATTCTTTTTCTGTATGTGTCGTGTTACCTCGAGATGTTGGCCATCATGGCTCTCAACAATTTCCTGCTCCATGGAAATCTTAGTAAATTTTGTCTATTTGTTATTTCTCCTAAACCCTGTTCAGCCATAGACTTACTCAAGCTTACTAATGTTGTTTTGTTTCCCTTCGTCCATCTTGCTTTCAATCTGCCCCTTGAGTATCAGATTTTCTAAGCCCACTTTCCTCATTATGTTCTATAGAAAATTAAACTGCTTCTTCCTGATGTTAAATATCAGTGTGCTTTTAGTTTACATTTTCTCTAAAACGTTGGTAATTAATGCTTAATTTTACGGATTTTATAAGCGCATCTCTTTTATTGGCTGCAGTGGAGTTACTTCTTTAAGTTGCAAGTCATTATTGTTCCTTATGAAGCTACGACCAGGCACTTGAAAAATTACTACGCATTATTTACTGTAACTAAAAATAGAAGCGATAGATAGAAAACGTTATTACCATAAACGAAAGAGATTTCCTATATGGTTCATTCTATTCCACTGAGGATTACAACAGCAGCGGAGGGGTACGTGTGTAGAAATGTTCAGTATATCAATCTCTCTGTATGTATGTATGTATGTATCTATCTATCTATCTATATATATATATATATATATATATATATATATATATATATATAAATATATATATATATATACATATATATATATATATATATACATATATATATATATATATATACATAAATATATATATATATATACATATATATATATATATATATAAATACATACATATATATATATATATATATATATATATATATATATATATATATCATTGTGCAGGTATGCAGAAAATAGAAAAGAACACGCTGGGTGCATAATCCGGGGTTCCTTAGTATTTTTGTTTTTATTTTTAAGAAGACAGTGCTCCATACAGAAGAAATACACGTAAACCGAGAGATAGCTTATTCCTAAAATTTCGCTTGAAGATGAAACAGGACTAAACACCACAACTCAACTTAATTTTAATAATTATTTGGATGATTTCGGCTCTCGTTTTTGAAACATGAGAACTCTTATGTAGCGAAGGAATCATATTTTTAAACAAAAAATATTATTATAATAATATATATATATATATATATACACCAGGCATAACAGAAAATCCAAATCATGTACCAGCAAAATTTTCCATATTTTAGTCTAAGATTTGAACTGTTGTATCTTAGAAATGATTCATTATATTTTACTGGAATTCTCTCGGGTATTTATAACACTACTGGACTTTCCTTTGTGCAATAAGAATGCATAATTACTCTCTAAACCTAACATCCTGATGAAATCCATCATAAAGGAAAATATGTTCATCGTTAATCATATCTAAGGATCGGAAGCTCATAAAATATTGATATACAATTCATATATATATATATATATATATATATATATATATATATATATATATATATATATATGCAAATATATTGAAAAATAGGAAAGAACAGTTAGGTTAATAATCCGAAGTTCTTTATTATTTTTGCTTTTATTTAAAAAAAACAAAAAAACATTGCTTTATACACAGGTAGAGTCTATATTACAATTATTCTTTTAAAAATATGATTCAATCGCTACATAGTAATTGGAATGTTTCAAAAACAGAAGCTAATACTTCCAATCAAACTTGCAATCACATTTAAAAAAAATAATTATAATACACACACCCACATATATATATACATATATATATATATATATATATATATATATATATATATATATATGTGTGTGTGTGTGTGTGTGTGTTTCTTTGGGCTTTAAACCTGTATCTGTGCGATTTTCTTCGACAGACTTTCATGTTTCTAGCTCTTTCTTTTTTTAAAACCTTTTTTTCCTTCGTGATTGATTTGATTATTGGCAAATCAAAAATTCAAAATTTTTTCGAAACAAGTATAGTTACACACACACACACACACACACACACACACACATATATATATATATATATATATATATATATATATTCCAGGATTATTTTCCAATTTATTCAAGATGATTTCCCACTCTAACCTTCTAATCTTATGTCCTGAAATAACAAGGTTCCTCAGAAGTTTCACATACGATTTCATTTTCAAGTCTTTCTTTTTAGTGCTCTTTGGACTGTCATAGCTGAAACTTCTCTCTCACATACCCAACTTTTTGTGGATTGAATTGGATCTTTCTAATTGATCGCTTAAGCTCTAAGTTGAAATGATGATCCCTCTTCCTGTTGTGACATCCTGATCCGGTTTTTTCTCTCTGCTGTTCTCTCTTCGTTTAAAACTTATTCACTGTTCACTTGATGATTCATGAGCGGACATTGAAAAGGGAAGCCAGAGAATGAATGTTGGTAGCATTAATCAAGGTCTGAATGATCTTTTGCCTCTCACCATTGTTCATTTGGGATGACAAGTAGGATTAACACAAAATAATTTTAACCCGTTCTCTTTCTAACTCAATACATTAAAGGGTTTCTCAGTGATCCTTACGACAAATGGTGCCCAGGTTGCTAAATGTCTTATCTGTTAATGTGTAAAAATGAGTTTAGTGGTTTTTTAGTTGTTACACATTATATGGGATGGACAATTTTGCTGTTCTTCTCGTTAAATATACAAGGTGTATCAAAAATACTTTTACAAATTTCGTTGGCGTGTTCCTCACAGCAAAACTAGGGTATCAGTCTATATAAAGATATGTACGCAAATCATTCGTTTATAAAATACTAGCAGTAGAGCCCGGTGTTGCCCGGGGATGTAACAGTAAGAGGCAGATCAAGTATCGACCATCATAAAGACTGAAAAATAAAATTGACAAAGATTATTGTTTAAGGTTGACGGACACGCATGTCTTAATTTGTTTTTTTTTGTTTTTTTACCAATTGGTCAAACCCAAACTCAAACAAAAACATTGTTTTCAATCGTTATGAGTCTACCGATTGAATAGAATTTTATTATAAATAATTGTCTTGTCAAGAGAATTTTTAAAGCATTCTGAATGTTAAAATAAAGAAAAAAGTGTGCAAGACAATAAGAAACACTACCTGCCAAAAAAAAAGTGATGTTTTGTTGAAATCGGTTGAAAAATGTAGGAAATCCGATCCCATATATAAAGGAACACACACACACACAACCAACCTGGGTTTTATAATAAGTATAACGCGATATGAGTTGTTCCCCTTTCATTCTCTCGATGCCTCTTAATCGTGTTTTCAAATTGATTTCCAAATGATTTGGCGCTGTCAGAATCCCCGCAAGGTAATTTTACGTAGTCATGTGAAGTTTTGTTGAAATCGGTTGAAAAATGTAGGAAATCCGATCCAATATATAAACGTACAGACACACACACAACCTGGGTTTTATAATAAGTATGATATACAGCATAAAGAAAATGTAATCAAATTACTTTAAAAATTCTATTAATAATAGAAAAGACACGTACATCGGCTAAAAATAGATTGCATATCACACTAGATTCATTGATAAGAAGCCCAAGTTACACCGAAAAACTGTGCGCCTTGAGAGGAACTGTCTGTATCTTGTTCTATGAGAGAAACTACTTCTTGAAGAGTGCTGGTACCAATTTGGCCACGGTAAATTACTTGAAAAAGCGATGTTCAATTAATCGATTTAACGAAATGTACAACTCTTGTTACGACTTCTCGGAATCTTTAACATAAACATCGAAAATTTAAAAATAATTTTTTTTTAAACGGAATATTTTTATTATCATTAAGGTTATTTACGCGTGTTTGATTTGCTATCCCCATTTTTTTGTTTTATTTTCTTAAACATTGAAATTAATAACGACCAGCCTAGAACGAGAAGTCCTACCGGAGATCTGACAGGAATCGAAATTGTATCCATGTTTACACCAGGGAAAACCGTTTCTGTAACCGAAATGTGCGGCTACCAGCGTCTGTTTATTTATTTAATTTACTAATATTTATTTACAAACACAAGGACCGAGTATGTTACAGATAGGGTTTGGTAGGTTTCCATGTGTATTAAAAAAAAACCCTAATTGAGCTCTGGTCAGGGAGATAATAACGTGAGTCCTATTGTTAATCCCGTACTTTATCCATTGTAATTATTTATGAATTTAGATTGATCAGGAACACATTTCTTTAAGGGATATGTAAATTCGTAAATAATATTGGTTCTCTTAATGTAGATCTTGCAGGTGAATTATTATTTTTACGATAAGCTTAGCGGTTTTATTTTATTTTATTTTATTTTATTTATTCTTTTATTTGTAATAAATAGATTTTTTTGGTGTTTTTATCGACTGGAGCTGTGTATTTATTTTATGTTTGTAAGTGAAGATTAGTCTTGCTGATAGTTACTATTTATTTGATTTTTTGTAGAATATTTTAATGGTTTTGTTTTTGTGTGTTTTGCGCTGCTATTCTTTATTTTAGAAAGAAAAAAAATCTAATATGGTTATCTATAGGGTGGTTTGGAAAACCGCTATTAACAAGCGTTTGTTTCGCGTTAAATTCTTTAAAGAAAATCGGACGAGAGGATGAATTCTCGTGTTCATGCATAAGGACATTTTATATCAGAGAAGACATTGCCTAGTAAACTTAAGATGGCAAGAGTTTTTACTTGTGGGTTTATTATGAAACGCAGCCGGGTGCTATGGATTCCCTGGACGGTCAATCTTTTCCTTTCTTTTGAAGGTGGGCATCAATGGCTGGAACCTAAGGCGTACCCAGACCACAGCTCAATATGCATCGAGTTGAGCCTCGTCAAGATCCAAAATAAAGTTAAAGAAAACCATTCTCGCAACACAATGCGTCTTCCTATGTGAAACACATCTATTTACTTTACATTCTACTAATTACGGTCGCTACGAGCGAGTTGAAAAATTCAGTTGCACTTGTCATAAACAATCGCAAGAGATTGACACGTATTCAAAAACAATACCCTGTCCGGTGACAAAAGCTTCTGGTTGTCCTAGCGGTGATAGTACCACCTTAGCCACCGAAACTGTGTTACCTCCCCTGGTTGGTGGCTGACAAGATCAGAGTATAGCACTTGCTTTCACTCGTTGTAGGTAGAGAATAGACTCCACAAGAACATCCGAGTATGGGAGTTTTCGACCGATTTTTTACATGTAGTTTTGAGATTATCGATGTCATTTTTGTTCTCAGCTAAAATAAAAATATCCTTTCCATAGCGGACGTATATTTTTCGGTTTAGTAACCTTTTTAAAAACCTTATTTCCTATGTGGTACATGTAATAGTTAGACAAGTAAAGACCAAGAAGATTTTTCCCAGACTTTGAGTGCAAGTTTATTTTCCGTTATGGCCATAGAAGGGAACTTCACTAGTGCATATATATAATACTTTTATGCGAATATTGGGTTTGATGGGTGAATTGAATTATTGTTATATACGGAATTAAGAATTATATCCATGGTTTCGTCAACAGGTATATTTGTGAATAAATATTCTACGTCAAATGGTGATTTGGACGACGCGACTGGAGGAAGTCTTGCGAGGCGAAAGTTTTTCTCATCAGGATCTGATCCGATTCTTTGAGCATCAGCTCAAGATGAAAATTAGAACTGATAGAAAACGCTTGAATTCGACAGCCTTTAGTGGGTGACTGAGGCGAGCTTGCTTCACTTGAACGGGACTGGCCTTGATTGTCTCTTTTAGGTCAACCTATATCACATCGGGGTGGTTTCCTGTGGAACCCTCTCCTGGTTAGGCTAGACAAACTTTTGTGTACCTAGTTAGTGTGAGTAAGTGTTGTTCCTGGCCTGCTCCCGTCTAAATCTTTGGTTATGATCCAAGTTGAGATTCTCAACTTCCCAAGTTGTTTTGGTCCCCTTTCATCTCGACAGCGTCAACTTTATTGATTTCCCATACCAGTGTATATTTTCACTTTTCCATCTTCCTAAGCGAGATAACCTCCAAGGACAGAATACAGCAGCTTCTCTTTTTCGAAGGGTTGGAAGTGTCCTACTGACATCACCTATGTTTATTTTGGGTTTGTTTTGATATTCAGTTCCTTTTTTTGGGATTCACTCCTCCCCTTTCATGATCATTCATCCGATTTGTATATATATATATATATATATATATATATATATATATATATATATTGTAAATAATATCATCACATTGGGATTTTTTTTTTTTAGCCCCAAGAGAGGATGTGGTATTTTATTGTATGGAAGATTGATTGACGACGGATGAGGTTTTATGGTGAATAAGGAAATTATAACGAGTGAATGGGTCTTGAATCCGATTAGCTAGGTATAAGATAGTTAGTGAAGACCAGCCTCAACGCATTCCACCTTTTCGGCCTTGTGTCATAATTGTATTAATTTACAATAAATCTCAATATTTTACGTCAAGTGAGCCTAGAATACCTTTGTTTGGTTTTGTAGTTTGAAGAATTTGGAAGAATTCATGGGTTGATTTGATGCTATGGTAGATAGATATGGATTAATAATATAATTGAGAATATTTGAAAATTGATATATGGATCTTTGGTATTTGTGAAATGACAGCTCGTAATGGTATCCGGGTTGGTATATTTTAACATTTTCGTGTCGGTATCCTAATTAGTAATCACTAATAATTTTATTGATTTTCAAGGATCCTATGTTAGTATTGTTGATTTTTTTTTAGTTTGTTTCCAGATTTTTTTTGAGTGTCAATGGTATTTTTTATTTAATTCTGTAGATTTAGATCGATCATCAAGTAAGAGCTGTAATGCTCTGTAATAATCCAATTTGTCCAAAATTACGTAAGTATTGGATTTGTCTTCTGAAAATTCAAAATCACCGCTAAAGAACTCAAAAACAATCCTAATAACGTCATCAGAAGAGCTGATAAATCCAATAGTGGCATCAGAAAAAAAAGCGGCGAAGGCAGCAGCGACAACAACTGCCGAAAGAACAGGTGCTTTTGAAATTTGATATGTGGGCGGAAGAAATTCCTTTGCCTCGGTCCTCTTCCTTGAAAATGGGGAGAGGAAGACGACGATGATGGAATAAAGTAATAAAGTCCAAAAAAAGAAAAGAAACCCGGGCAAAGCAGGTCGGAACGTGCCATGGAATCGCCCCTGTTTCGTCAGCCAGAAAAGAAGACCAGAACAGCGGTAAGTGTAGGGGCCTACTTTCCTCATTAGGACTCTGCGAGCTTCTTCTTGTTTCACCTCTGCCAACCCATCCCAAACATCAAACCCGAGGGGGATGCCATTTGTTTTATTGACAGACAGGGCCGCGAGAGGGAACTTACCTTTCAAAAGAAAACCCTCTTGAAGCCTTTATTCAAGTTTACCTCCATTGACGGAACACCTCCAGAATTTCCTGGAATCTCCGGAAGGTATCACTTTAATAAGGAATTCTGAAGAGCAGGTCTGAGATTGAAACAATCGCTATCGATCAGCCGAGGTGTTGGATGCCTTGGACGATCATGGAAGGTGTTGAGCGACATTGGCAGCCTATGACAGTCAGCCGTATCTTGTCACACAGATATCCGTCTAGTGTGTTTATAAAATATATCTAAGCAATGTCAATCAAACTGGCATGCTTCAATGCGAAGGTGACCTCTTGACGTTCGGCGTGGATGTGGCTGCGATCGAGGATACTCGCATCGTTTGCGACGTCGATGCTAGTGTGTTCTCTAGTGAAATTGTTGTCTATTCAGCATATGGGGATCGGCAAGCCAGAGGTATTTGCTTGCTGGAGAAACGTACCCTGGCGTGAGGGTGGATCTTGTCCATGTCGATGCTGAGGAGAGGTTGATCGTGGCCGATGTTGCTGTGAAAAGTAGTTAATTTTTGTTGTGGTTTATGCGCTCAACAACCGGACAGAGCCTTCCCTTTTTTCCGTCAGCTGTCGCCGTTACTGGTGACTCCCGGGTGCCTAGTCTTATTGGGGGACTGGAATGCTGTTCTAAACTCTAAGTTGAATAGGTGGCGGGGAGCTAGCGAGAAGGTGAATAATCGATCTGATCGGCGATTTTGGTCTCGTCGATTGATACTGAGTCGATCACCCTGAGCGGAAGATGTGGATATGGGATCTTAAGTGACCCTCTACCCAGATGGTCAGCTACCAGGATAGAATATTAGTGAGAATAGTTATTACCAATCTGCTAGATTGTTCATGTTCCAATGGTTAGGCTCTTTGGTCCATAAAATTGTTTATTCCGGGATGTCGTTAGACTCTAAGCGTACATTGGCACGACATTGGAAGTTCAACTCGTTCTTACTGGACAGGCGGAACTTTCGGCAACATGTGTTGACTAGGTTAGTGCAGCGGGAGTTTGGGGGAGCGGGTATTAGGAATAAGTGGTGGGAGCGGCTTAAGGATTGCATTAGGTCTTTCACCACCGAATTTAGCCAAAGCCTCGCTCTAGATAAGTGTAAGAGGTTGAATGTAATTAAAGAGTCTGACTCGGGCGGAGGCTGGGGATGATTCCCTAGATATACTTCTAGCTAGGAGGACTCTGGATTAATCGTCTAGCGAGGGCTACCAGGGTCAGACACGCGTTAAACAAGATGTGTAACGAAGCTGTGTGTATGGGCGCAGAATTGTACAAGGAGGAGTTACGTCGGAGATCCTATCGCTATATTCATTAGGTCGACACCTCAGATGGACGCCGTCTGCGGTGGACCAACATGTGGGAGGTGTTTAGACAGTATTCCGAAACCGATTTACCAAGGAGTCTGCTCTTTGTGGCGACGAGTTTCAGAGCTATTTAGCCGACTTTCCTCGACTCTCTGAAGTCACTGGCTGCAATGATGAGATCCCAGAGGGCGAAGTCCACTTGCCATTTAAGAGGTTCGGACTGGGAATATCTCCGTGACTTGATGGTCTTCCCTACTTGTGGCTGTTGCAGATGTTTGTTTCGATTTTGACCGTTGTGTTCAACAACTAGTTCAGGCAGGGGTGCATGCTTAATTGGGTCTCCAGGGGTGTGATTACACTGTTGAGAAAAGCCAAGCATGGTGTGCGTGGGAAGCATTTAGACGATTACACGCTCATAATTCTGCTGAACACAGATTTTGGCCAAGATCCTGATAGAGTGCTGGCAGTCAGATGCTGAGATTTTGTTGAGACTGGAACAGACTTGTGCTGTGAAGGGACGAACAATCCATAGCAACCTGCAACTGATCTGCACGATTCTAGAGGGCGTAAAAGACTACGCTGAAGCCTCGCTGATCAATTTGAATCAGTCCAAGACATTCGATAGGGACGACTATCGTCGTACCTAGCTGCTGTCCTACAGGCCGCCAAATTCAAAACCGACTTCTGCAAGTGAGTCTGCTCGTTCTATCGCTCCCCCAGTGATGTGGTGTAGGTGAATGGGAAGCGGTCGGACGTTTATGCGCTGTCACGATCTGTTCGTCAGGGTTGTCCGCTATCGCTCCTATTTATGTTTTGGCGTTGGAGTATGTCCTTCGCCAGCTGAGGTATAGGGTGTGCAGAGTGGTTCTATATGAAGTCGCTGTCTCTCGTGGAGCTCGAGCCAGGGTTTCTACGTACGCCGATGGCGTATCCATTTTCATGCCGCGCTACAGCAATATTGGGATGTTGCAGAAGGCGCTTGAACGGTGCGAGAATGTAATTGAGGCCAAAATTAAACGCGACAAGTCTTCCGGTTTGCGGTTAGGTGCTTGGTTAGGTGCTCATCCCGGGCGCTTCAGTTAGACTGATCGTGTCAAGCGAGGCTGGGATTGCCGCAATTGAATCCCCGGAAGCATTTCGAATTCGTCAACGAGCGTCGAGAGTCCTTGAGTGTTTCTCCGTGGTCCAGTGACCTTTCACGCCGTAGAGGCACACAGGACCGGGAACTAGTGGAGGAGGTCGCGTCAGACACAATCTGTGAGCATGTCGGCGTCTGAATTGCGCTCTTTCTGGTCCTGAGCACCAGAGGCTAATTACTTCAGTAACACTGAGTTTTCGCTTAGCTGGTGATACACACAGAACGCGCTATCTCTCAATGATGTAGTCCTCAAAGTGAGCTGGGCAGATATGCTTGACTGTCATTGACGTGACGTTGGTTTGGACAGAACGGCTGCGCACGCCTTCTACCATTGACCTCAGGTGCACCCCTTCTGACATCATGTCGACTCGTATCGATTCTGAACATCTTGTGCCCATTGATATCGCATACACGTGCGATAATGTGTTCTGGGCTATGACGGATGTTGTTTCTGACGCTGTTAGCTGTAGCAAATATGGTGGTAATGACGCCGAGGAAGAAATATTACGATATGAACGCTATTTTCATCAGAATCTTGTTGTATTCTTCCGGCATCAGCTTAGAGCTGACAAAAAGTGTTTGTTACCAGCAGATTTCAACCAAAGATGGGTAAAAGCCAGACGTGATTTTCTTTTTGTGTTGCCATTTGAAACATCGGGGCGATTTCCTGTTGAGCCCTTCCCCTGGTTAATCTAGACACTTTTGTTTACCTAGTAAATATGAGTAATTGTTGTTCTTTGTCTGCTCTCGGCATTTTCTTTCATTACGATACATGTCAAGATTCGCAACTTCCCTACTTTGTTTTTGTCTCCACCATTTTTTTTTATCTTGACTGGATCAGATTTTGATATTTCTCCATCCGCGAAAAAAAATTGTCACTTCCTTACCCCTTCCTTGCCGTTAATTTCTTTCTCCGTGTCTTTTTACTAAAGCTTTCGCCTTTGTTAGTTTGTTTGTTTCTTTCTTTCTTCCTTCCTTTCTTTCTTTCTTTCTTTCTTTCTTTCTTTCTTTCATCGTGTCTTTCCACTGAAATATCTTCCTTTATTTTCTTTGCTTCTTTCTTTCTTTCTTTCTACGTGTCTTTCCACAAAATTTTCTTTCTTCGTGTCTTTCCATTGACCCTGCTTTCTTTCTTTCTTTCTTTCTTTCTTTCTTTCTTTCTTTCTTGCTTTCCACTGATCTTTCCCCTTCCTTGCTCCTAATTTCATTCATTCTCCGTGTCTTTACACTAAACCGTTCTTTCTTTCTTTCTTTCTTTCTTTCTTTCTTTCTTTCTTTCTTTCTTTGCGTTTTTCTACTGAACTTTCTTTCTTTCTTTCTCTCCACTGATCTTTCACCTCCCTTGACCCTAATTTATTTCTTTTTCTCTGTCTTTCCAATGACCATTCTTTCTTTGTCTATGTTTTACACTAAACCGTTCTCTTTCTTTCTTTCTTTCTTTCTTTCTTCTTTCTTTCTTATATCCCACTCAGTAATTTCCTCCACTCTTCCTTGCCCCTAATTTCTTTCTTTCTCCGTGTCTTTCCACTAAACATTTCTCCTTTCTTTCCTCTCAACTTTCTTTCTTTCTTTCTTTACCTGTATTTTTGATTCTCTACATTTCTTTCTATTCGTCTTCTTCCATAATTTCTAACACATTTGTTGAGAATACCTCCTACGCACAACGCAATCGGCCATGTCATTTTAGCTATGATAGCAAACTTATCATTTCCACTTGTTTTCCTCATTGTAAAATGCATATCGGCTAAAATAGTTGCACTGAAATCTTTCTCGCATTAATTCTTCACCGCGTCACACAGTCGGCGAACGCTGTTCCCAGTGAGTAAATGCGGTGTAAAAAGCCTTTCTTTTTACCGTTAACACTAAACAATGAAACTAAAGTTGAAACCGCAATATATTGCCTCTACAGTATGGCGGCGATGTAGCGTAACAATTATTAACACAGGAAATGGAATCAACAAACCGTGTTCGAATCCCGGCCTAAGCTGCTTGAGGCCAATTAGCACTTATACCGCTGGGGAAGGCATACGCAGATAGTGTAATTGGTAGTCGCTCGGAATGAGAAATCCGACTTCGATTTCTAGGCGGTTTCATTACATTCACTTACGAACCCTTCGAAGAGATACGAATGTATCACTTCTCCCCCCAATTATGGGTTAAATATTAAAACTTGTATGTAAAAAAAAAAAAAACATCATTTTTATCTCCTGAAAAAGGTTTATGCCGAATTGGTTAAGCAACTTACTACCTCTATTCATCCAAACAATTTGACGCCAGGTCTACTGCCGACGTGCTAACGACCGTTGCTGAATTTGTCTTTCAAACTTTAGATGAAGATGTCTCTAGATATCTCGAATGCGTTCGACAGGGTTTGGAATGCTGGTCAACTACGCAAGCTCAAGGGCTACGGTGTCATGGATGGAAATTTTGCCTAATCCAATCGATCCTAACCTATGTAGTAATTAAGGTCGTGTTGAACTAGCCCGCTTCCAGGTCCTTTTATACCAACGCAGGGGTCCCCCATGGTCTATCCTGGGACCTAAGTTCTTTCTATTCTTCATCAGTGATCTCCACGATGCCATCATTTCCTGACTGGGTATTTATACAAATGACAGAACCATTTACTCCAGTCTTAGTCGCAAATCCGTCAGGCCTGACAAAGTAAACCTGGCAACTGCTCTTGAAAAGAATCTCCAATCAGTTGTTAACTGGGGAAAGAAATGGCTTGTAAATGTTAACGCCTCTAAAACAAAACTGCTTTTAATTAATCACCACAGAGTGCTTTTCTGTCTTGCCGTCAGGAGAGCAACACTGTACGCCTTCTTGGGCTCACGTTTTCCAGTCGAATGAAGTGAAGCGGCTATATCGAATCAACCGCTATGTCTACTAAATTTTAATTTCTTCAACATAGCAAGTTTAATAACAACCTATTGATAATTCCATATAAATATTTATATTTTAGCTTATTTGTGGCACATTGAAGTGGCGGGCCGGATGAACCTACGCCTGTGGCCAGATCCTGACCGCGGAACGTAGTTTGCTGATCTCTGTGCTAAACGATCCCATACATATTCATAACTAGCAGCATGGCCCGGCGTTGCCCGTGCTTGATTCAAAAATCGTACGACTCATACAGCAATCGCTATCACTTGACTTAAAATATTTTTGCCCTCCCTTGCCTTTAAAGGAGTGCCCTTTGCCGTGCTGATGTTGCTACATGCCTTACTTCTTGCCTACCTCACACTGCGAATTTTCTCGAAGCTCTATACTAAACATTAAATCTGTTACGAAAAAAGAACTAAACACAATGAACACAAAACGATCAGCTTTAAAAAAAGGACTCGTAAGTGGAAAATCCGAATGAAAAAAGAATGTTAACAACAAATACTTTTTCACACCCAAACCAGTTCTGCGGAATCCAAATCAACGTTGAGTTTAAGCAAGCGAATGAGCCAATTGGAGTAAAGTGTCATGCAGATTTAAATTTTTCCCAGTTGTGACGAATGCAGCTATCAATTTTTTTTGTATGCTACCATTCGTGTCAGCCAGCTGTTGGCTCTCACGCTGGCTAATAGAATCTTCCTGCCTATTTGTGGCAGCCAGTTATAGGCTCTCACTCTGGCCAGTAGAAAATGGCTGCAAACTACATGAAAACTGCCGTAGAAGCATGAAAAAATCGATTATTTCCACTATCGATTTGCAGTTGGGAAATACAGAGTCGATCTTGTTCTTCCCGCTAACTTGGAGCATATGCATGTAAATTTTGGTGCAAATCCGTCGAAAATTGCGGCCGTGCGTTCGTTACACAGACACGCACACACACACACACATTCTGTCTTTTATAGATAAAGATATGCGCGTTTTATTTCACACTGCTTAAAAAACTCACCCTCAGTAACTCAAATTAGAGTTTCTGTAGGGCTTTCTATCGTGCGAATTATTTTTTTTAAAATGGGAAATCCACACAATAAATAACACAGTTGCTCAGTCAGTAGCTTCTCTGCAACTTTTACATAGAATAGATCAACACGTGTTCGTTTGTATGTAGGCAAGTTATCTAAAAAAAATTAAAATACCCTACTTGACTTTAATTCAAACCGCATGGATGTATATGTTTGCTAATCCATAGAGTCAGTGATAGCCTACGGTTGCTGTCACCACATCAAGCTGAACTTCTGTGCGTTTACAAGTATAATTTGTTAAAATTTTCACAAGTAGAAAAAAATGAAATTGTTGAATTTCGAGTTTATTACAATATACAACTTAATACAAGATAAAGAAAAAATCCATTATCCTATTGTTATTATTATCATATATGAATAAAGTGTTGCTGCTGACGCTTAGGTTTGAACACAGATCACCATTTCTATTCTATCATCTATTACTATACCGATCAATCTATACTATCCTCTATCTTTATACTATTCACTATACTATTTCTCTATACTGATCACTATACGGATTATTCTTCGGATCACTATTCAATGGTTACTTTCGAGCAAGCATTATCGAGCAAGTACTATTAGTGCGAGTGATATTCAAAGGCGTCTGACACTAGTATTTTCAACGGCGTTACTATAGTTGTATCTGCGATCACAAAGTCTCTACTACAACGAGCATTACGAAAGTGACAGTGAGTATTCGTTGGCATTACACAAGTGTCAACGAGTTTTCGTTGACATCACAAAACTATCTAAAATATTTTTCTAACCTTTAGATCTGCAAATCTATTCAAGGCACTTTCTCACCTATCTTCTTTCCAAGATCATTTTCTATTGAAAAAAATAGCCAAAGAATTTAATGCCTTGAGTCATGGACGACTGCAACTATGTTTCTATAAGCTTTAGTTTTGGAAGATCCCAAACACATGACCGTCCTGGTTATGACGTTAAACTACATCCACGTCCTGGGTAAGACGATAAACTACGTCTAGCAGCAAAGTCTATGATCAGTAGGTTTTGAGGAGCGTGGAAACACCTCTTAATTGCTGGCGTTCCCAGGTCCAACTTACCCGAGAGGTAGCACCTGTTATCGTCCACGCTATAGGCAAATAGTTAACTATTACCAGTAATATTTTTTGAAACAATTTATTACCAGCAATACAATTTTGAAGGAAAAATATTACCAGAAACAGATTTGTAACAAAACAAATATTACCAGAAATGAAAAAAAAAATTGTCGTCATTAAATAACCCATTGAGGTTGATATGCTGTAAAACAAAATAAACCAAACCAATTTAAACCAAAGAATACATATTCCATTCATACGAATCTATTCTAAAAATGTTGTCGGCATTAAATAACCCATTGAAGTTGATATGCTGTAAAACAAAATAAACCAAACCAATTTAAACCAAAGAATACATATTCCATTCATACAAATCTATTCTAAAAATGTTGTCGGCATTAAATAACCCATTGAGGTTGATATGCTGTAAAACAAAATAAACCAAACCAATCTAAACCAAAGAATACATATTCCATTCATACGAATCTATTCTAAAAATGTTGTCGGCATTAAATAACCCATTGAGGTTGATATGCTGTAAAACAAAATAAACCAAACCAATCTAAACCAAAGAATACATATTCCATTCATACGAATCTATTCTAAAAATGTTGTCGGCATTAAATAACACATTGAGGTTGATATGCTGTAAAACAAAATAAACCAAACCAATCTAAAACAAAGAATACATATTCTATTCATACGAATCTATCTAGCCCTGTCGGCTGGGGCTATAAAATACGCCGACTGCACCTCTGTAGAGGGGTAAGACCCCCCCCCCAATGAGGCGTCCTGGGTATGACGTTAAATTGCATCCAATAGCAAGGCCTCTGATCTGGAGGTTTTGAGGAGCGTGGAACCACCTCTTAATTTCTGGTGTTCCCAGGTCCATCTTGACCCGGGGTGGTAGCACCTGTTAGGGTCCCAGCTATGGGCAAATAGTGAACTCCTAGTTTTCCAGGTTTTGCTCACGTCCTGGGTATGACGGTAAACTACATCCGCGTCCTGGGTATGGCGATAAACTGCATCCAACAGCAAGGTCTCAGATAATGTTTTCAGAACAATAATGTTGCCAGCTCTAAATTTTTGAAACAAAAATGTTGCCAGCTCTAAGTTTTTTTTATAAAAAAAAAAAAAATAATGTTTCCAGCTATACGTTTTTTTTTTCTAAAAGAAATGTTGCCAGCTATAGGTTTTTTGTAAAAGAAATAATGTTCCCAGCTATACGTTTTTATTGTAGAAAGAATACTGTTGACAGCAATACGTTTTTTTGTAAAGGAATAATGTTGTCAGCTATACGTTTTTTTGTAAAGGAATAATGTTGCCAGCTATACGTTTTTTTTTAAACAATAATGTTGCCAGCTATACATTTTTTATTCCATACAAAATAGGCATTTCAAATTCATATAAACTGGGTTTGGCATTAAATAACCCACAGTGGTTGATATGCCATAAAAACCCAAACAAACAAGCAAACAAACAAGCAAACAAACAAACAAACGAATCAATCTAAAAATGTTGTCGGCATTAAATAATCCATTGAGGTTGATATGCTGTAAAACAAAATAAACGAAACCAATCTAAACCAAGGGAATACATATTCCATTCATACGAATCTATCGTAAAAATATTGTCGGCATTAGATAACTCTTTGAGGTTGATATGCCTTAAAACATAATTAAACCAAACCAAACCCAAACACATGACATGTCTGCCTGATGGTACCCCCGGCATTGATGATGTCCTGGGTCACTGTCCAAGTTGCCAGTAACTTCAGCCGGCCCTGCGTAAAGTATAGCTGTTTTGGGGCGATGTTCGCTGGTTTTTAAGCAGGAACTGTCTTCATTTTTTATTAATTTCTTGGTTTCGTTATTATATTTTCGTGTCTCTTCTACGACTCTGTGTTCGTTTATTTTCTCATAAATATTATTGTCTTCAAGAAGCAGTACCATTCTTTGTTGATAAATGTGTTTGGCCATAATTACAATTCCACTGACCTTGTCGGAAAGGGGACATAAGAACTTTTTTGCTATTTGAAAAACAAATATATGACCAGTTTAGATTAAAAAAAACAAACCTTTATATAGATATGTTCCCATACAAAAATGTTTAAATTTGTTAAAACACACATTTAAAAATTCTCTCTTCCGACACATAAGTTCACAAAAATGTGCCACCTAATCACTAAATAATGTTTTTTTTTTCATCTTTGATAGCAATTTTTATAGACAAAGTTTAAATTCCGGGCTCAGCCGTTGCGTTCAATTTCATGCAAATTTCCTTGGGCATGGTAACAATCTATCTCTCTTCAGCCAGCTACTGGTTAGATAGTAATGTAAAGTGGATTCATTAGCCTTGGTTGGCATCCACTCAAAGAAAAGAAAATCCGTGGAGAAACCAATACATCTCTACTTTTCCAAACAATCCATGTTAATCTACATATAACGAAATATCGTTGCGTCTATGATTAAAACATTTCGCCATTCTTGGCAGATCTTTTTTTTATCACAATTAAGCATACTTAATAGCGAATGTGATAAAAACATAAAAAAAAGAAACAAAATGAAATTGACGAAAATATATATCCCAACATATATTAGATACAAAAGAAAAAAAAAATTCAAATTTAAAAGTTGAAAATTTCAGCGTTCCTTCTCCTTTGAACGCATATGTATTTATATTTAGGCAAACATCATTTTACTTCGACGGTGTTTTAACGGTCGAGACGTGTCACACGAAAAAGTATTCACATGTCATTAATTATCCTAGTAGATAATAAATAAAGGAATCTGTCGATAGTTTTGAATATCTACGTCCTGCAACTTTCTAAACAAAGGGCCACAGTATCAGAAAGAGATGCGAAAAAAAAAAAAATATTTAAGTCATCAACCCTATCATCACTTTAGTAGGTACCGCCAAAGATTCGCTGAAGAAAGAGTATACCATAATGAAAAAATACACAACAAAAAACAAACTTAATAAAAACAAAATTTTATCGTCAAAATCTTTATGTTATTGTTAAGAGGAAAAACTAAAGTATTTTTTATTATTAAATTATATTTTTAGAACGTTCGAAATTTTGGTTGAAAGCTCTGTTTTTCTTGCATCAGCGCGGGACTGTAGATTAGTACAGGGAATTTTAGCGTCTTTTTTGCGGTGGGAAACACATTGAATCAATAATGCTTGCAAAAATGAAATAATTGTCGGATTTTGATAAAAATTATGATATGAATAAAATTATTTTAGAAATGTTTCTTTTTTTAGAAAAATTTTGTCATTACATTTTTAGTTGTTACTCTCCTCCTCGCTTATTTAATTTTATGAAATTTCAACAAATTAAATTTTGCATCATTTAATATTTATAAAAGTTATACGAAAAACTCTTTGTGAGAATTTGAATCATCAGTTTTTTTGTAAAACAGGACCTCCAGTTACTTAAAAAGGACTGTGAATCGTAAAATAAAAATATGCAATAAAATGAAGACATAATTTATTAGAAAAGCATTTAATTGCTTTTTATGAATAAGATATATTATAGACACTAATGCGTCAAGAAAAAAACTTCGATGAACTGTAAAAGTTTACAATAATTAATTTATTCTTAAAAAAATTGGAATATTCTATATTTTACTAAAAAAATTACAAATATTTAAGTCGTCAACCTTACAATGATTTCAGTAGGTACCGCCAAAGATTCGCTAAAAAAGGCGTATACCATAATGAAAAAAACAACAAAAAACAAACTTAATAAAAACAAAATTTTATCGTCAAAATCTTCATGTTATTGTTAAGAGGAAAAACTAAAGTATTTTAAATATCTGTATTAATTTGTACTGGCTGGCTGATATTGACATTAAGTAAAAACTATATTTAGTAATCAGATATACAAAAGCTTACTATAATTCAGTGATCACTAATATTTAAAAAAAATCATTTTGAACATTTTTGTGTGTGTATAAATGTGACAACTTTTGTAAATACAGACGTCCATTCGCGATACTATCAGAAAATAAGAGCATTAAATATAGTATCTAAAATTCAATAAAACATTAAATCTCGAAGAAGTTTAAGAATTTTTTATGATTATTTGTTAGTTGAAAAATATATAAAAAATGTTATATTCCTCAAGTATTCTTTACAGTTATGTCCCCAGTAGAAAAAAATTAGATGGACTTCCGCTGTCAGTTGGGTTAACAACTAATCAAACACCTACGTTTATATTAAAAATAAACATTTCCGTGATATTTTAAATTTAAAGTAAGTAATATTTTTTTTTTAAATCAGATTAATTAAACTTTGAATCGGCTAATATTCCTCAAATAAACTTTCAAAAAACTATATTTTATTTCTAAAATAATTTTTAATAAAGAGAATTACATTGTACCGACTATAATTCGACGGAAATCATTAAGAAAAGCCCTTATTAAAGCAGTACACGACGACATACATGGTTATTTGTTGAACACACAGTTAAGATTGAAACTCCAAGCCTGGTGGACGGTGTATACGAAAGATGTGGAGGATTATGTCAGAAAATGGCTTAAGAATGCAAAGAACTTTAATTAAACAAAGGTTTATCCATGGTCAAAACAGAAGGAGCCATGGATAAGAGTACACGTGGACTATGCATACATTAAAGATGCAAGCCTGTTCCTCATACTAATAGGCGCATATTCAGGTTGGCCTGAAGTTTGTAAAGTTTCAGACAGAAAAACAAGCAGCTGTTAAGTGTAGTATTTTCGAGGAACGGAGTACCTAAGACATTGGTGTCAGATAATGCACCAGGGTTTGCTGAAGAAAGTTTGTGAACGTAGTTAGCACGTATTGGATCTAGGCCATTCAAAACACCTCGGTGCCATCGTCAGTGAAACGGATTTGGAGAGAGGATGATCCTGGCGATAAAAGTGGGACTGAAATTATTCTCTCCAGTGAATTGCAGCCTAGAAAGTTATCCTTTTAGATTGCTTTTATGTTGTAGAACCATCCCGAATACACGAAGCCACTCAGCATTTATGGGAATGTAAATTAGAGCTCCAATAATCATGTTTTTCTCAACAAATGGGAATGTGTGGTACTAAAGGAAAAGGGATAAGGATTCGATTTCTGCGAAAGCAAAAAGATTTTAATACAGCAATATTAACACAAAATGGACAGGGCGTGTTAGCTCTTGAAGATTAGTTTAGATTGCGAAGAGAGTCAGAAGATATTGAAATGGTGCAGAAAAGCGGGATCAGGATTATCATCCAAGAACTGGAGAGTGAAAGGGAAGAGAGAATTAGTGTATTTAATGATAATGAACGTGAGGAAAATTCATATGAAGAAAATCCGGTAAGATAAAGATCTCGCATAAAGTGCCATCTGGGCAATCACCATGAGCCAAGCTGTACACCTCCTGGAGTGGTTCGTAGAAATGGCAGAACAATTAGGATGGTGCAAAAATAATGACGTTTTCTCACATAGTAACATATGTTAGAAAACGTCATTATTTTTGCACCAACCTAAAACCAAGGACATAAAGTCTCTAAGTTTCCTGATATGGTGATATGCAAAAGAGGTTGCATATAAGTGGGAAGATTTCTACACCGGAGAGGTAGTTATCTTTCTTTGAGTAAACTGCGTACACGACACAAAACTGAGAGATAGATAAAAGGGCTTGGGTTGGGTTTGTTTTACGGCATATCGACCTCATTGGTTTATTTAATGCTGACAGAGATTTTTATTGCTGGTAATATTTTTCCAAAAAATGTATTGCCGCTAATATTTATTTTCTTTAAAAATATATTACTTGTAATAAAGTATTGCTGGTAATAATTTTTCCTCCAAAATTTTATTACTGGTATTAAAACCTATTTTTACACTTTCATAGTGTTCCGGCCCCAGTCCAGGGGTCAAACATCCACCCACAGTTGGGACCCAACGGGTGCCACAACCCCTGGTAAGGGCGGACCCGGGAACACCAGCAACCAAGAGGCGGTTCTACGCTCCTCAAACCTCCCGATCAGAGACCTTGCTGTTGGACGTAGTCTATCGTCTTACTCAGGACGCAGATATTATTTATGGCCTTACGCAGGACGCAGGTGTAATTTATCGTCTTACCCAGGACGCTGATGTAGTTCATTGTATTACCCAGGACGCGCATATAGTTCATTGTCTTACTCAAGACCTGGATATAGTTTATTTTCTTACTGAGGACGCGGATGCAGTTTATTGTCTTACTCCGTACGTGCTAAAATGTGTTAAATCAGTGATTTTTAGCGATTAAAAAACAAACAAAAACATTCGTTCCAGTCAATTAAAATCAGTTTTGCAATTTAGCAAAACATTTTGCATATTGGAAATATTAAATAGAATTTATTAGCTTAAAATTAAAAAGAAATTAAAAGCTTTAAGAAATATTTTTAATTTTAAAAAATTAATTAATTTATGTATCGCGTTTCTTTAAAGGTACCTAATCATTAGCAATTAAATGTTTTTTTATTTATTTTTTTTTATTACTTTTGGTGAAGCGTTTTGCGGGCTCCTAAAACCGACAGAGCTATCTTGGCGAGTGTTTATCTCCTGGCAATTCCAACCTGACCAGAAAGATCAAATGGGTAGAAGCCAGCTGAAAGCCCAGCAACTTCGAATCGAAAGACTCAATGTCTTACAGCATCTTTTCAGTTGCATAAATAGGCAAGCATGAACAGACCGATACATTGACTTGAGAAGGTCAACGATCGATTGGCGGATGATTAGCGACACAGTACTAAAACGTCATGGATCAACCAAGTCTAGTTAGCTGAATACGGCGCTTGACAGTACCAGCCACGACCACTAGTACTAAATCAGGCTTCAAAATTTGTCTTTTAAAGACCTTGATGTGGTGGATTTGCTTACGGTTCCACGACACGGAGATAGCTATGCTGACGGGAGTTTATCTCCTGGCAGGTTCAACCTCATCAGTCAGATCTCTCTCTCTCTCTCTCTCTCTTTCTCTGTCTGTATGAACCTTTGTATTATCTTGCGTTGAATTTTGCTATTCGCTTACTTCATTGAGCAAGCGATGGAGTGGTTAGTAATTCTGCTGACCATAAGACACGTGTTCGGATTTCACCAGTGTCGATTTCAAAATGAGTTGAAAATTCTTGGCAATATCGACCTTGAGAGACGACTTCAGCGAGAGGCACAGCAGGCGACTAACCAAAAATCATGTAACGAATTGAACCATACATTGTTTTGGGGGCGGGGAATTACATAATGAAAAGAAAATAATGAATACGATTCAAAAGACATCGACGGCTTTGCTAGGAAATTACAAGTCATCGTGACAGAGATATTCAGCTCAGTATCCTTATTCAACTACTGACCACGCCAGATTATATAATCTCTCACGCTTTCTCTCGCTCTTTCTGTCCCTCTCCCTCCCCCTCTCTCTCTATCTCAGAATGTAAGGTTTGGTATGCATCATTTCCTATATGCCGTCCCCACTCAGGACGTGTGCGGTCATGGCTCTCCGCCAAATCTTATCCTTTGAAGCTTTTTATAGAAAATTATACCTTTCCATGATCCCTCCCCACCCAGTTCAGTAATTAATTTATATTTACCTCGTTAGGTAGGTTACACGCTGTACCATCCTATCTGGACTGCCTTCCATATAGCATATGAGTTTTACATTCGCCATGGCTTCTTTCCTCATTATGTTTCTTAGAAATGTCTCTTGTTGATTCTAAATGTAAGCGACCTTTGTTTCCAATTTTCTTAAACTGTTCTCCTTACTCACTTAAGCATAGTAGCAGTATGAACCATAATGTGGGTGTTGAAGTAAGGCAATGTGCCTGGAAAAAGAGTCTGTAAGCGGGATTAGATAGCCATCCATGCAGAATCCAGTCTTCAGAGACTGGGAGTTGTCTACATGTTTTCTTGTAAACTGTTTTTTTCCGTTTGCTACTTTATCCAGAAATGCAATATTTATGATGGCACTGGTCGACCATTTGTAGACGCAATTCTGTCCTTGTCTTCATTAATGAAAAGTGCGATAAGGAAACTGTAATTTCAAAGACAGAATAGAACAATACATCCTCGTTCGAAATTTGATAATTCTTATCCTTCAACAGTGCGAATTTTTTGTGAAAATGATTATGCGCCTGTCACTCTTGTATTTGTATCGGAGATTGCCAAAGAGAATCAATTAAATGTCCAATCTGAGAAAAAAAAATGATGTCTATTAACTACGTCTTGTTTTCTCGTTATGCACACATACACGTGTATATATATATATATATATATATATATATATATATATATATATTATATATATATATATATGAAAAACAGTATATTTTAAGGAATCTTATACTGATGGGTAAAAGTTCTCAATTTCTCAGATAGAGCGCGTGTAAACATAAAAGTGTAAGCGGGAGACAACAGTCTCTTGCATGGCTTAAATTGTAATCTTTACGTAATGTTCCATGAAGATTGCGCTTAAGCATCAGCCTATATATATATATATATATATATATATATATATATATATATATATATATATATATATATATATATTTATATATATATGTATATAAATATATATATATATATATATATATATATAAACATATATGTATATATATATATGTATATATATATATATATATATATATATAGATATATATATATATATATTTCTGTGTGTGAGTGCGTGTTTGAACATCGCTTGAGGTGTGCTGCATCCTGTACTCACTCTATACGAACAACATTCTCAAATTATAACATGTTTTAAACAATATATATATATATATATATATATATATATATATATATATATATATATATATTCGTCCCAGAAAAGTAGAAGGTGTGATTTTCGGAGGGTTCGTTTACGAAGCTCTGGTGTCGGATACTGAATTTATTAACAATCAGCGAAGTCACAAACCTTTTACTTTATTAATTATATATATATATATATATATATATATTATAATAATATTTTTTGTTTAAAAATATGATTACTTCGCTACATAAGAGTTCTCATGTTTCAAAAACGAGACCCGAAATCATCCAAATAATTATTAAAATTAAGTTGAATTGTGGTGTTTAGTTCCGTTTCATCTTCAAGCGAAATTTTAGGAATAAGCTATCTCTCGGTTTACGTGTATTTTCAGGCACGGTCCGTTGCAGAATTTGTTATTGTGGGAGTGGCTAGACTATTTTCCTTCGTTAAGTGGTCAGGGAGTTAATACTTATCAATAGATTCATCATCCTCTGAGAGGTTTTGGTAAGGTTGGGTAGGGTATCTATTTCAAGGCTAATGTTTGCGGTCATCCTTTAGTTGGTTCCCAGAGAAGGTTATTTTTATGGCGCGTCTACAATCGTTATGTGTCTGGAGAATTGTCTTTTATTATTGTCTATCTGATTATCTATTTATTTATTTGTTTATTCAAGTGGGTGTTTTATATACAGATCGCATTGCACTGAATTTCAATTTGTTTTTTTGTTTTTTGACGACTACAAAAAGGGTTTTTTTCTATTTAAAGGTTTGGCTAAGCTTTTTAGAATTTTATTTAGCTATGTTTTTTTTTGTTTTTTTTATGCTAATTATCTAATGCGAAATTTTGTTGATGTCGGCAAAAAACCGTTAACTTCTGCCTATGGTTTAATAATTTTTCCTTATTTAGGAATTTAATGATGTGTAGTTTTTCCTGTAAGCATAAAGGGCATGGGTCATCCCAGGTTCTACAGGTTCTTGTTTTATTTACTATTTTCCATTTTACTTTTGGTGTTTTATTCGTTTCTTTTAGATGCCAGAAATATTGGGATAGAGATGTCTGATTTCTATTTTGAATATTTTTGAAGGAGCTCTTGTGTTGCCTCCATCTAATTTTAAAATTATTCTTCTTTAACCCTATGTATATCCTATCAGTGTTATTGAGAGCCCTAACACTGATAGGATATACATAGGCACAACGAAGAATAATTAATATGTATATATATATATATATATATATATATATATATAGATAGATAGAGATAGGTATATGGATATATAGATATATGTAGCTGCATCTATTGAAAACGACACAAATATTTTTTTAAAAAATTACCAATGCTTTCAAACAAAGAGGAAATTCCAATAAGAATGTAGTCTAAGCTTTTGATTGCATCAAGGTAGTTGGAAGAATATCAAAAGCACGGATCTTATTCAGTTTAGTTTTTTTCTGAAATCAGTTACTTCAGTGTTTCAGAAGAATTGTTTGTAATCTAGAAAAGACGATCATTGAAATTAGAAAGATTTGCTGCATAATTCCATTAAATTTATATATATATATATATATATATATATATATACATATATATATATATATATATATATATATAAATATATATATATATATATATATATATATATATATATATATATATATATATAAAATAAAAAGGTTTAAACACTAATATTCTATGGTCATAATTTATTCCATTGGAATCGTAAATACGATCCAATTCATTAGACCTACAAATTCAAAAAGAAAACAGAAAAAACAACCCCGGAAATAAAAATAGAGTTTAGAGAGAGTGTAAGCATGAGAGTGTGGGACGAATATTAGAGCTAAGAGAGGGGTAACATAACGAGAGAAGGTGGGAGATTAAAACTTAACAGAGAGAAGATTTAGAGAGGTGAGTGGAAGAGGTTTAAGTGAGAGAAATATGAATGTTGTCGGATGTCTAATACATTAAAGATACATTTCGTGGTGACACGCACACACACACATTCACACTCTCTCTCTCACACACACACACACACACACACACACACACACATATATATATATATATATATATATATATATATATATATATATATATATATACACACACAAATGCAAGAAAGGACAGTTCATAACATATAATTTTTTTTAAGTTCTCGGTACAAAGTAGCGCAATACATAATTATTTTTTTTGTTATAAGAGATTAGAACAAAAACATGTTGAAATCGCTACACAATGGCTTTCGTGATTTGGCACTACGTAATGCCTCTTCAGGTGTTGGTAAGTAAATCTTACTTACCATCGTTAGTTACTATATATATATATATATATATATATATATATATATATGTAAATGAAGAGTTAGTTGTCATCGCCTGAAGAGGCACATTATAGTGCCGAAATACGAAAGCTATTGTGTAGCGATTTCAAAATGTTTTTGTTCTAATCTCTTATAATAAAAAAAGTACACATACACACACACACTCGTATAATATCAAACATTTTAATATGTATTATATACAATAATAATGCTTATATATAATATAAAGAATTCACATTTAGTTCAAGTGCACACTTTTAGCGCGCCTGCCTAGTAAAACCAATCAAAAAATCCGTGGCAATGGCTTTGAGCAGTGGGCTATTTCAACTTTGAATAGAAGAAGCTTATCTTCGACCTATCAGATGTGTTCAAATCCAGAAACAAATTTAACTTTTATCAAAGCTATATTTAATTCTGGAGTGGTTTATTCGAGAAACAACTCTTTGCAATTTAAAAATAAAAATTTATCTGATAAAGTGAAGTAAACTGCGACATTATAGGAAAGGAGTTAAAAAATATATATATGACCATTTTCGACAAGCACTTGTAAATGCGTGGTTATCCGTTCATTTTTAATAAATTACTGTTTTACATAGCGTCGAAACTTATACGATCTTCTAACACACGCCAACTCACAAACTCTACATATGCTGACAGAACGAAATACATAGTTAATATTTTGTTCCAATATGGCGGCCGCTGAAGATTTCCGTTTTGATCAATATCGTTAATCAATGGTCCTGACACTAAAATACTACCGGACAAACTGAATCCTAATTAGATATGACAAAAAATGTCTACAATAAACAATAAAGCCAAAAATATTGTTTTTAAATTACCATTTTTCGCTTTCACAGCGAATTTAAGATGATAATGACGTAGCCTCGTTTTCAAGAGCTCTACAGGGGTATTCAGTTAGGTTACAAACGATAACAATGTCTCGTAAGACAAGCAAGATATGACTTACTAGGAAAGTGTTTTTTAATCGGTTATGCTGAATCGGCTAGTCTGGCATAGGATCACAAAGCACCAAGTGAAATATTTTATTAGAATAACACAAGGCTACAATTCTAAGAAGGATCGAAAAAGTAAACAATCGCTTGCAAGATGAGCTTTATATTAAGCGGTTCGTACGTAGGTATTTACTAATCTTACCATGTAGCGCTGCACCATAAAAATAGGAAACTCGGTTAGGATCGAACTCGCTACATTCACAATCCTCTGAGAAAAGAGCTGGTTCAAAAATAATTTAGATTAGTATGGCACAAGGCAATTGATACCAGGCACCCATTTGGTATTTTCTGGCTTTAAATAACCTGCAAAGTGTTGATAAGTCGTGAAAAAACAAATGAATGAATCAAGCAATTAATTTCTGAGAAATTGATTTATTCAATCAATTAATTTCTAAGAAATTAATTGCTTCATTCATTCATTTGTTTTTTTCCGCGGTTTTGTCAACACTTGGTAACGAGGCTGCGTCATTTACATAACTTCGCGGCGAAAAAAGAAACAAGGTAATTTAAAAACAATATTTTTGATTTCATTTTTAGTGTAGACATTTTTTGTCATATCTAATTAGTAACATTCCACCATCGCCGTGCAGACCTTAAACTTTCAACTGTCATGGCGAATGGACCTTGTCTCAAGGAGGCGATTCGTCTTGAACGTCTATTGGGAATCAAACTATTCCATATCTCGTGACATACGACCATATCACGGTGAAACACCAGTTCCCGTTCGATCACCGAAGTTAAAAAACGTCGAGCTTGGTCAATTCCTCGAAGGGTGACCACTTGGGAATAACACGTGCTGTAAGTTTCGATGTACGGATTGTGTAATGGATTATAGCTGGAAATTGGAAAACGGACAGCCGAGATCCAATTTCAGTCTGGTGCGTCAAATTCACTTACGCAAAATATCTCTTCTCCTCCAAGGTATGGATTAAATACAATCGGTAAATGTATATTAAAATAATTCATGCAGCCGAAAAATATTTTCTGACTTTAAATAACCTCCAAATAAACAAATAAACTGTAAAAAACTTTGAAAAAAATAAACCGTAAAAAATAATAAAATAACTTATGCGTAAAAAAAAGCTTAATAAAAAAATAATCCGTAAAAAAATGAATAAAAAATAATCAGTAGAAAAAAAATGAATACAAAATAAAGCGTAAAAAGAACAAATTAATAAAAAAAATAATCCGTAAAAAATAAATTAATAAAAATAAACTGTAAAAAAAAAAAAAAACAATAGCAAAAATAAAGCGTAAAAAACAAAGTAATAAAAAATAAAGCGTAAAAAAACAATAAAAAATAAACCGTAAAAAACAAATTAATAAAAAATAAACCGTAAAAAAAAAGTAATAAAAAATAAAGCGTAAAAAAATTGATAAAAAAATCCTCATATATACGATCTATAGCTAAAGATAATGGGGAAATAGTCGGTTAATTATACTGATCCACTAAATATCTGACTCCCCCTGCTAGAATTATATATATATATATATATATATATATATATATATATATATATATGTATGTATAATAACAATGAAGATGATGATATTAGCCTGAGTGTAGACAATGTAATATTTTTTGTCTTATTATTGCTTTTCCTCGATGTAAATTCTAGATTTATCCGAGATTCTCACTGTTTCATTAGAAATGTTTTTTAAAAAATCACAAAAATGAAAGAAAAGCACAATTAAGAGTAGATAAATTTGACAAAACTCTATAATCTTGTAGTACCAAGTGTATTCAATTTTTTTCTGAAACCTTAATATATAAGATATTACCTTATCTGTAATAATGGTCGATATATGAGCTCGTTAACAAGTACTTTAAAGCGAAGCACATAAGATGTTAATATTGCTGTACATTCTTCTTTTGTGTAATGTATTCCTTCAAAATTTGGGTTATGATGACTGTCCAGTGTACAATAGAAATGGAAGATCTCATTGATACTGGGAGACTTCCAGAGTCAGACATTGGAGAACATAAATTACCTCCTCCGGTGTTATATAAACAGTTGAGTGGTCAAAGATCGGGTTTATTTTGTATTGGTACGAGAATAAAGTAATTCAGAATTACTACTACTATTGCCTTTGTGGTTATTTTACATGGCGCTTTGAACAGGATCTGATGACTACGTAGAACTATCTTAAAAAAATAAGACATGGCATCTGCACCAGCCTGAGCCTCATGCAACTCACGCAAAAAATCATAGCTCTAACAGGGGCAACCATCGCTCTTCGGAAGGACGGTATCCCTAACACGGCGCAAACGTCCATCACAAAGAAAGAACAGACCGTCCATTATTGAACCAAACGCAAAAGACAAACGACTCGACATTATTCCTTGACGCTTGGACTAGGTATAAGGAGATGCGGAAACTTACCAAATACAGTAGAAATATGCAATGAATGGAAAACGACATGCTCGTCCGAAGTCAACAGGCTTTTTTTCCGACTTTATCGGGACTGAAACCTTAAATTCGGCTGCGGAAGAAAGGCTTTTGTCAGACACCAATTCATTGCTGTAAAAGGTTTGCACAAGGAATTACACCAGCAAATATTTAATTTCAAACGTCAGGCGGATGGTGAGTCGATTATTCATTTTTTTTTTCTTTAGCAAGGCTACGAGCTCAAGCCAAATTTTGCTCGATCACAGTTGATTGTCCCAACACGGAAGGCTGCTGTGAGCAAGTCAACTAACCGTGCAACATGATAGCTGGGAAGATGATTGTCGGACTCGTCAACTAGGAGCACGAGAGTCGAGTTTCCTTCCGTTTCTCTTATTATCACTATGTCCTGTAAATGGCAAATTCTCCAAATCTCCATTCCACACAATGTGTCTTAGAAATCTGCTTCTTATTTTAAGTATAAGTATCCGTTTTTTCCCCTCTATTTTCCTGAAACTTACTTGTTACTCACATATTCCGAATACTCTCAGAATACTTCTCTAGAACCGCATCTCTATTTACATCGTTTCGACCTTGTCCTCATTTTTATGACTACATTCACAACGCTTCGGCCATTATACGCCCCGGCTTTGTTCAGGTGATATACGTTCGGATTTTGAAACGAACCCTTTATTTAGTGCACGAGGTTAAACTGTTGTAATTCCACGTGGAATTAGAAACAAAGAAGACAGAACAGTAATAATTAAGCACTTCCAATTTCGGAGCAATATCGGAGAACCGAGTTCGAATTCCATTCGAAACAATTACATTCACTTACGTGCTAATACCCTTGAGAAAAGTATGAAACCTCTTCTTCTCCCTCCAGCTATGGGTAAATAGCAGAACAGACCGGGTTCTATAGTCTCGGATGGCAACTAGTGTACCGCAGAAGTAAATGTCAACCTACTGATGAAAAAAATTCTGCCTCGTCAGTCATGTATCGAAAGATACATGATCACCGAAGCGTGTATCACGCATGGTACATAACAGACTAACTGATCTGTTGTTATAAAATTGTCCAGCGAGTATTTACGTTATTTGTGGTCTTCAATATGTAGCTCGGATTTCAGCAGTTCCATATTGTTAACAACCATACATTCTATCTTCTTATAATTGATGTTTAGTTGTTTCTTCCCCCATTCCCTTTATTTTAGACTTGCAGCCGTTTTCTTTCTGTGTCTGCTATCGTCGGATCTTATGCTGTTAACATTATACTGACCAATAATAAATCAATGTCCCTCTTCTCGTTCTCACTGTAAAAGGTTATTAGACTCACTAAATATTCACATCAGCTCAATTTCATTTCCAATCGTACATAAAGAGATTTCTGAAGAAGTAATGGATTGTTTTCCTTATACGACAGATTTTATCACTTTAAACTTTATTTTTAGTGGCTATTCATATTTCAAATAATCTCAAATCTAATTCGTGTCCTAGCAGACGAATTGGTTTCAATAGATTAATTGAGTGTATCTGTCTTCTCTCTGTGTAACATGCATGTAATATGCATGTAACATATTATACACTTCCAGCAAAAATAAAATAAAAAATAAGTCGACATAGGGAGAGTCGGATTCATGCCTTTTCCAATAGTGAGGAAGTCGAGAATAACATGTTGACTTTCAGTTCGGTTCTGTTGATTTAGGTTGCTGTTCATTTAATAGTTTACCTCGTTATGTGAACTAGGAAAGAATTCATGCCAGTCCATATTGCAGACGCCTACGCAGGCACATCTTTCTTTGTTCAACACCCACATAGCTCACCGGTGGTTCATCCTGAAACTATGCTGAGTGGATATTACAGTTTCAAGGAGGGAGTGCATCATCTGCGGTGATCAACCATCTGAACAAAGCTCAGTCAGTTATGTGACACGCATTAGGCGATCATGACTCTTTCTATACATGACTGTTAGATTCTTTTTTCCCGAAGTAGGTTGTCATTTCTTTCTGCGGTGCGCCAGTTGACACCCAACGCTATAGAACTCGGTCTGTCATGCTTTTTAACCATAGAGGGAGAGAAAAAGACGATTCATACCTTTCCCAGGGGTATTAGCTAATACTGATATCGTGTGAAGAATTTACAAAAATACAAACTGACTCCAAAATTGTACTATTTCAAGAATAAACCCGAATAAAGTTGATATCTTTTGTACTTAATACATTGAACGAGAAATAATTTCAAACCAAAATGAGGATTATGAATCACCATGAGCAAAATATATCAATTTTAAGTAAAATCTGTGTAAAAAAAATTGTAAAATATTACAAAAATGGCTGCTCAGTGAATAAGATTTGTTAAATCATAATTAATAAAAAAAATGATAGTTAAAGGTGCATCAGTTCAGTTATGCGCCATGCATGATACACGCTTAGGCGATCATGTATCTTTCGATACATGACAGACGAGGAAGATTTTTTCCCGCAATTGGTTAACATTTCTTTCTGGGCTAGACCAGTTGCCATCCAAGGCTATAGAACCCGATCTGCGTAGCTGGGCAGAGGATTCATACCAGTGTCTTAGCACGTAAGTGAATGTAATGGATTCGCCTGGAATTCGAAGTCGGCGCCTCGATTCCTGAATCCGAGCCGCTATCCGTTACTCCACCGTTACGACTCCGTTGCAAGCTCAACCATCGACAGCTCCCAAATAGTTCCCCTTTAATCACATTCAATGTTCGTCCAACAATCTGCCTTGAGAACGGCTCTCAATAGAATGTTAATCACAGTATAATGTTAGTCACAGTATAATGTTAGTCACAGTATAATGTTAAATCAATAAGTATCCTTGGCTTGCACCCCTTTCTATTTTTGTGCACTTATTGAATACGATTTCTCTCCGTATGGAGGTGATTTTCTCTAAATATATATTCTCTTTTATTCTCATGTCTATCCGATATAAACCAAGCTTTTCCAGCAGTTACACGTAGATCTTTCTGTCGGAATTTATGATATCATTTTGCGCTATCTGTTGTTAATTGGGGCAAGAAATAGTTTGTTTATTTCAACACCTTTAGAATGAAACCTATTATCTATAAATCATCTTATAGAACTATTTTTGCCTTCCATCAGCATGGCTGATGCTAGCCTCAAGCAGTGCAACATACTGTGCCTTCTTGGTCTCACGTTTTATACTAACATGAATCGAAATTTATCTAAATAAATAAATTTAAATTCTGCCTGTCCACCTATGTGTCTGAAACTTCTCTGACTTGGGCCACACTTGCTCTACATCAGTGGTTCCCAAGCGATTTGGAGCTATACCCTAATTTTTATTTTAAAAATTCTGGTACCGCCCCTGTAATATTTAATTCTTACATATTCAAAATTTTACAGCAATTTATATGAAGGAAGCTTAAAAGCCATTAACTTGGTTTCTAAACAAGCCTCCAAGGACGACGGCGTCCATGAAAGAGAAAAAAAAACCGTTAAATATATATAGTTTCTAAACATATAATAGAGAACTGAAAAGCAAAAATATAAAATATTTGAATGAAAGCTTATTCTGTAATATACTTTGATCATTTTAATCAGGAAATAATAATGCAAATTGACATTTGAGCTCACGTAGCTATAGTAAGCCGAAGGGTGCACATCCTACGCATGCCCCACTAAAATATTACCATACCTCGCTGGTGGGGCATGCACCCCACGTTGGGAATTTCCTCTATATAGACATATTATGACTTTTTAGAATTAGAAGGTTCCCGGGGGTGAAAATCTACCCTTCATGTGCTGCTTGAACATCCAGCATTAGGATTTCAGTACGGATGAGGATAGAACATTTAAAAATTCTTAATGTTAAAATAACTGAAAATAAAAATGATTTTAAAATTTTTAATTTATATTGAGTTTAAACCTTTGTAAATATAAAAAGAATTGCTTAAATTCGGTTTAAATTATCTCTTTTTGAATGAGTAAATCAATTTTATTTCTTCAAAATGTCAAGGAATCCGAGTTAATATGCGAGGCTTCCTGATGTGAGGTTTCAAAGTTCTGTAGAATTTATGATTTCGGCGCAAATCGGACTTTTGGATCAAATTGGTCTTTTGACAGGAATTGCGCTTATATATCGAATCAGAGTTAAAATGAGGTTTTAAAGGTTTATGCAGTGAATTGATGAATTTAATATCTCATAAAAATTGTCTTTGCTGTTTTCTAAGCTGGAACAGAGGTTCCTTTATTTTGGGGTCGGGGTCCTAATTAGTCCCCAGTAAGAGCTAGCTTAAACGTCCGCACGGAGTGCGGCTTTTAAACTAGTATTGAGTAAATTGAAAGAGTAGGTAAGTTGGTTGACTATATAGTTTTTCTCGCCATCAAATATAGCTGCTACATCTGCTCTGGACCTTCTGTTTTAGATTTATACAAGATACAAAGTAGAATCGGCAATGTTATGATCCCTGCCCTGGCATCTCGGTTTCACTAATTTCCCCATCGCTGTAACGTAGCGTTCCCTTTGCTGCTTCTATAAATTTTTTCACGGTAATTATTCTGATGAGATCTCCTCGTTGGTACGGTAACTTTATGAACTCAATGGCAATACTAGATTAGCAGTTAGGTCTCATAATTTCACTGTTGAAATTGCTAGTTGTAACCGTAAGTTCTATGCTAATAATTTCTTCTCTCGTACTTCTTGCTAGTGCAACCACCTTCCAAATTTCTGCTTCTCTCTGAACTTCTTATTTTATGAGCTGTGTCCGTTCAAGACCTTTGTGATCATGGCTCCCCGCAAGTATTCTTTCTTTTATAATTCAATAAAAATTGTCTTTTCACAATCTCTCCTTATCACTGTTCTGCTAACCATTTACACAAGCGTATTAGATCGTTGATACGATGCTTTCCTCTATTCCTTTGGCTATATCATGTGAGTGTCAAATTTTCCAAGGCCCCTATCCTCATTATGTGCCCTAGAGATTTCAACTGTCTTGACACAGGGACACACGGAGACGCACAAATGTATTCACACTAATATATATATATATATATATATATATATATATATATATATATATATATATATATATATATATATATACATAAACACTTCTGTTTCTATCTTTTGAGATAGTAGAGTCTATAGTAATCTATATAATTCTCTATCAATCGATAGACACGTTTTGTTTCCTCTCTTACAGCGTCAAGCATCAACTTTCAAATTGAGTGCAATGCCACAGTTCCCAAATCCACCTGCTCTACTGCTCATGCGTTAGTGGATGTATATGTATATATATATATATATATATATATATATATATATATATATATATATATATATATATATATATATAACTTTCCTTTTTGTTTAGCTTTTCTCTAAAACTTTGTCGCTGCTCACATTTTCGTCCATGGTAATCTTAGTATGCTTTCATAGAACCTATTTTCTATTGCCTCGATTCTCTTCGTCTGTGACGAGGTGGTCTATGATTCACTGTCATATAGGAAGAACGATATTACATAACTATTCAGTACGTGTCAACGACAATTCTCAAAAAGTTAAATATAATGTCAAATCTCATCTCCTAGAAATCCGTTCTTTTATTGTCATCTTTTTACTTTCGCTCTCAGTAACCCCTTACATCTTATTGTCTTGATTAGCATAAACTGATTAATAAAAAGAAATAAAGGAAACATATGTTTACACCATTCTGCACAGGTATTGCTTCTGATTAGGACAGGTTGATTTATCATGTTTTTTTTTTTTAAGTAAATCAAGATTTCACTTTCATTGAAATATCAGGTTTAATATGGTAAGTATTAAAACTAAAGATTAGATTTATAGCCTTTACCAATTTTTGAGCATTTAAGTTTAAAGACCATCTGAAGAATGTAAAGAAAATTCCTAATTTCCGCAGGTTTTTCCTTATAAACTATCTTCAAAATATTCCTGTTTCAAGAATAAACCCAAATAATGTTGATATCTTTTGTATTAAATACATTAAATGAAAAGTAAATTCAAACCAGAATTCTAATTATGAATCGCCATAAGATAAATATGTATTTTTTATTTTATTCAATAAGTAAAATCTCTGTAAAAAATTGTAAACTATTAGAAAATTGGCTACCCAATGAATAAGATATGTTAAATCATTTGTTAGATCATAATTAATAAAAAGAAATATAGTTAAAAGTGTATCGGTTCAGTTATGTGCCATGCGTGAGACACGCTTACGCGATCTTTTGATAAATAACTGGATGAAGTAGATTTTTCCCCGTAGTAGATTGCCATTTCTTTCTACGGTAGATTAAATGACATCCAAGGCTATAGAACTCGGTCTATCCTGCTATTTAATCATATCTTGTGGGGGGTGGGGAAGAATATTCCAAACTTTCCCAATGTTATTAGCACGACTGGAATTCGAACTCGCCTCCCCGATTCATCAATCCGAGCCGCTATCCATGTTGCCTCCTTTTTTTTAAAACTACGTATAACGCCATATTACAACTGGGCACAAATTATAAGAGAAAATGTTTTAACATCGCATTGTTTATTGAAAATTACACTGAAACTACACTGTATAATATGACTTCATTTTTCAGTTTAATTTCCCTGTCGAAGTGAAGGTCTTATTTGATGACATAATGGCTTCGTAATAATGTTCTTGTGCTATGCATCTTGTTCATATACAAACTTTCAATAAAAAAATACATTTATAAGGCTGTGCTATAAGGCTTTCACTGATCACCGGAATGAAATTCCAGCTCTACGATATTTAACCTAAACTCGTTTCCTCAAAAGCAGTAACAATTTGGAAAAAAACACATTTTGTTTCGTTTTAGAACGTCAAACCTCAACTTTCAAATTGAGTGCAATGTCACGTTTCCAAAATCCACCGGCTCTACTGCGCCTGTGCTAGTGGATATATATATATATATATATATATATATATATATATATATATATATATATATATATATATATATATATATATATATATATATATGAGAGAAACTAGTTGTTTTAGCGGGTAACTGTGTGGGCACGACTGTTTGCCATTTAAAACGTTTCTGAAAGATGTAATATTAATTAGTCTCTGGTGTATCGCCATTCATTCAAGTCCACATTTTGTATAACACTAACAATAACATCTTATTATAGAAACAGAATTCCAGATAAGAAATTGAAAAAGTAGTGGGGGGGCGTTACCCCCGCCCACCCGATAGCCCGAAAGAACTTTTTCTTTACGATTATGCTGAAACCTTTTCCCGATATTCAGGTTTACAACAAATTAGGACCCACAGGGAAATTGATTTCATTCAGGTGTCCATGCAATCAATTAATACTTATTCTTTCGACGGGGAGCGGAACTCTGGATACGGCACCCCACCGTTATTGGATATTGTCTTTAAATATTTTTGATTTTTCTTCGATTTCATTGCGTAAATGTCTTTTTCTTTGTGCAAAGAGAAATGCAGAACATATTTCAAATGTAATAAAGACAAGTAATTTGCTTGGAAATATACAAAGGAGACAAGATGTCTGGTCCTTTCAGGGACACACGGAGACGCACAAATGTATTCACACCAATATATATATATATATATATATATATATATATATAAATACTTCTGTTTCTATCTTTTGCGATAGCAGTGTCTATAGTAATCTATATAATTCTCTATCAGTAGATAAATAGATAGAATACTCGAATAAATAGAAAAATAGATAGAAGTGGAAAGACTAGATTATATATATATATATATATATATATATATATATATATATATATATATATATATATATATATATACTTCTGTTTCTATCTTTTGCGATAGCAGTGTCTATAGTAATCTATATAATTCTCTATCAGTAGATAAATAGATAGAAGACTCGAATAAATAGAAAAATAGATAGAACTGGAAAGACTAGAATATATATATATATATATATATATATATATATATATATATATATATATATATATATACTTCTGTTTCTATCTTTTGCGATAGCAGTGTCTATAGTAATCTATATAATTCTCTATCAGTAGATAAATAGATAGAAGACTCGAATAAATAGAAAAATAGATAGAACTGGAAAGACTAGAATATATATATATATATATATATATATATATATATATATATATATATATATATACTTCTGTTTCTATCTTTTGCGATAGCAGTGTCTATAGTAATCTATATAATTCTCTATCAGTAGATAAATAGATAGAAGACTCGAATAAATAGAAAAATAGATAGAACTGGAAAGACTAGAATATATATATATATATATATATATATATATATATATATATATATATATATATATATATACTTCTGTTTCTATCTTTTGCGATAGCAGTGTCTATAGTAATCTATATAATTCTCTATCAGTAGATAAATAGATAGAAGACTCGAATAAATAGAAAAATAGATAGAACTGGAAAGACTAGAATATATATATATATATATATATATATATATATATATATATATATATATATATATATATACTTCTGTTTCTATCTTTTGCGATAGCAGTGTCTATAGTAATCTATATAATTCTCTATCAGTAGATAAATAGATAGAAGACTCGAATAAATAGAAAAATAGATAGAACTGGAAAGACTAGAATATATATATATATATATATATATATATATATATATATATATATATATATATATATATATATATACTTCTGTTTCTATCTTTTGTGATAGCAGTGTCTATAGTAATCTATATAATTCTCTATCAGTAGATAAATAGATAGAAGACTCGAATAAATAGAAAAATAGATAGAAGTGGAAAGACTAGTATATATATATATATATATATATATACTTCTGTTTCTATCTTTTGTGATAGCAGTGTCTATAGTAATCTATATAATTCTCTATCAGTAGATAAATAGATAGAAGACTCGAATAAATAGAAAAATAGATAGAACTGGAAAGACTAGAATATATATATATATATATATATATATATATATATATATATATATATATATAGAGAGAGAGAGAGAGAGAGAGAGAGAGAGAGAGAGAGAAGTAATTGTTCCCACAAAGCCTACGGTAATATCTAGCAATGTGAAATACGGAGTATGCTATTTAATTTGTTCAACTAGCTAGCTAGATAGATAGATAGAGAGACTTCAGTAGATAGATATATCGATAATCTTACTATGCTAACAGAGTCTTGTTTCGAGCCTTTTGTTTTCCAGTTAAATTTGATCTTCAAAGATACAAATGCATGCCATTTGTCTTTCTCCATGTACAACAACAAAAACAACACATTTTTTTTAATCATCTCCCCCCAAGAAAGAAAATAAAGCCACTTTGATGAAAGGAGAATTACTGAATATAAAAGAATATGAGAAAAAAGAAAAACGTTATTAAGGAGAGGTAACGATAAGGAACAGGAATGAAGAAGACAAATCTTGTACTGCTTTTAAATTCGTTAAATCTATCTACTAAAGAGAAAAGTACAATTACCATGAAAATATTTCGAGACAAGTTAGAACGGAAGGAAATTGTCTCAAGCCTAAATGTTCTTTCACTTAATACTCACTTCACATGCCTTTTTTTCTTTAAGAAACACTAACACTTCGTGTCTTACTGGATTTAACCCCTTGCTTGGTGTGAAATGGTTAATAAAAATCTATCTATCTATCTATCTATCTATCTATCTATCTATCTATCTATCTATCTATCTATCTATCTATTTATCTATCTATCTATCTATCTATCTATCTCAGCCTTTTCATTATCTATCTATCTATCTATCTATCTATCTATCTATCTATCTCAGCCCTTTCATTATCTATCTATCTATCTATCTATCTATCTATCTATCTATCTATCTATCTCAGCATTTCATTATCTATCTATCTATCTATCTATCTATCTATCTATCTATCTATCTATCTATCTATCTATCTCAGCCTTTTCATTATCTATCTATCTATCTATCTATCTATCTATCTATCTATCTATCTATCTATCTCATCCTGTTCATTATCTATCTATCTATCTATCTATCTATCTATCTATCTATCTATCTATCTATCTATCTATCTATCTATCTATCTGTTTCAGTCTGTTGTAGGTCGACTATGCTCTATTTTTACAATTTTACAATCAGTAAAAAATGGAGTACTGCTGCAATATTTGGTCCTGAACTGCACTGTCCTCAATTTCCAGTCTCAACGGTGCTCAAACTCACTCCACGGCCTCGTGGGTGATGAATTATTTTTCACTGTACAGCTTCTTTCCGGAACAAACGTCGCAGACCTCTCGCTACTCTACCTATTTCAATGTCAACTCTTCTGACGAGCAACATTTCCACGAGTTCAGATCTTCACAGCTAAAAACTGCCATGCAAACTTACACTGGGCAGACTCGTACCATTTTCTTTCTTATTCCATTACTAAGGAACAAGTTTCCTTCAGACATCTTCTTCCTGGAAACCGCTACTTTGTGGAACAGACTCCGAAAGGATGTTTTTTTTTTCCGATCACTGCAATATTAACGTCTTTATGTCTATGGTTAACTGTTGTATCAATCATATAAACCTCACTTCTTACTTCCTCCTCTCATACAACAACATCATCCAATAACCCCTCTATCTTGAGTGGTTCTTGAGCCTTATATTAGGTGAAAAATTGGTTTACAAATAACAATCTGATAATAGACAAATGTGTATTAGCAACATTTATGCCAGACACATATCTGGACAGAAAGTTGATAACACCTAAACTTCAAGTAGATTAAGGTACCCAACTATTCATTTCACTGACTACTTAAGTATCGATCAGTTTGGTCTATCAATTAATGAAATGGATCTCGTCCTGCAACGATTGGATTTTACTTCATTTGATGACTTGATCTATTGATCGATTTTTCTTGTATATATTATTCAACAGGGGAATGAATCTATAAATCGATTGTTACAGTTTCTTGAACACTCGTATATTGCTCGTGTCATGCTCACGTGGTCGAGAGGTGAGAACTTTCGCTTTCAGACCATCAGATCCCGATTCATATCGCAATATGGCCGATTTGTCAGGTAGGTGAATTCTTGGTGTTATCGGACTGTAGATGCGATCACAGCGTGCGACATCTTAGGAAAGTGCCTGAAAAACGATATCACGTGTTGGCGAAAGACTTGTGAGTAAAATTTGGTAGACGGAACTATTTGGGAGCGATCGATGGTTGAGCTAGCAACGAAGTCTCAAGTCGTCGTGGTCGAGAATTTGAGATTACTGGCGTTGTCCAGACTGTTGATCGTAGCATATAATGCTCCTTCTACGAGTAACTGTAACTAATATCTGTCCCGCAGACTCACAGTATACACCACCAGTGTACTCGGTGACTTTTGAAAAAGCAGAAATGTGCCTGAGCAAGCGTCTGGAATAGGGATTGGCATAAGTTCTTTCCTAATGCACATAATAAGCAGCCACTCAAATCGACTTCACATTACAGAACCTCACCATTGGAAAAGGCATGAATCCGATTCTCTCTATGAGTCGAGTTATTTTTTTCTTTATGACGGATGTGATTAACCCAGGATAATCAGTTACATGCATGTTATATGCAGTATCTGTCTATATTTCTGAGATGAGGTATTATGTACACTATTTACATTATTCGGACTATTTTCCTCATCTTTGTCGCCATATTTATTACAACATTTCGGCCGTTTTACGCTCCGGTCTTCTACAGGTGGTTAGAATGCCGAACTGAATCCTTTATTTCGCTCACTGGGGTAAACTGTTCTAGTTCCACGTTCCATGTTTAATGGATGTCAGTTATCAGTTAGATCCTGTGACAAGACCCAAAGAGTGTGAGTTCAATACCCGGTTAAGGCAGTGGAGAACGTAGAGAGAGGAATTAACATGAATTAACGGATAACTGACATCCATTAAACGTGGCACGTGGAACTAGAACAGTGTACCCCAGTGAGAGAAATAAAGGGTTCATTTCGACATTCCAACCACCTGAAGAAGGCCGGAGCGTACAACGACCGAAACGTTGTAATAAATATGGCGACAAAGATGAGGATAATAGTCCGAATTATGTAGATAATGTTAAATGCACTTTGCATGGAGAGAAGACGGTACACTCAAGTCCTCTTTTGAAAACAAGTCATCAACTAGGTCACGATTTAGATTTTAGTTGATTTCAAACATGATTATACTTTAAAAATAACGTTTGAATTGATTAAATCTGTCGGAGTATTAAGTAAAAAAAAAAATCTATTCTTTAGAAATCGCTTTGTTTATGTTTGTATACGAAACTGAGCAGATATAATAGTTTCGACAGACAATGATTAGATCGACTTCGCTTAAAGTCTGTGTTAAGACTACCTTGATCGGCAAAGATTCTTCGTAGCTGGGTTGATTAAAGCATGTTGGCCCTAGCGACTGCTCCCTCTGCCTAGGTATACGCACGTTCGAATGCTGCCGGAGAGCGCATATATTTTCAGGTCAATCGACAAAAAATAAATATACTGTTTAAGCAACGTCTACACGTTTATGAGTAGACGCTAAAAATAACGTTTAAAATGAGTATAGATTGACAGATAGAAAAAACAAATTGAAAATGTAACCGAAGTCTTTCATAATATTTATTTAGTGTTACGTTACTGTTTTAACAGTTCTATGATCTACAAAAGTTAAATTGTCTCGCATCTGACAAAAGTTGGAGAATACTTTCCGTTTTATGCAGGAAAAAAGGGTAGCTAAAATTGCTATCTGTTAAAAATTCAATCTGACTGGTTGATTACGATAACCTTATCAGGTATTATTGTCATTTTTGCGCCATTTTTGATGATCCCAAAATGTTGCTGTCAAAAGATTGGAATGTCATAGTTTAGTTACCGTGGCTAATGACAGCATAGTGTTATGTATTTCATGACAACAAGTTGTTAAGTAGTTCAAGAGTCAGAGACTGATATTTACCCAACGCAACGCGCTGTGGCCACTTATGATTGAATCTTATTGATTGGTTTCAATGTTTGTTTGTGTGTTTTACGGCATATTAACCGCAATGGATTATTTAACGCCGACAAATTTTTATTGCTGGTAATGTTTTTTCTTCAAAAATCTATTTCTGTGAATAGTTTTTTTCTTCAAAAATCTAATCTGAGAATATTTTTCGTTCAAGAAATCTATCGCTGGTAATTTTTTTGGGGTTTTTTTTTTTTTGCTTTTTTTTTTGTTTGTCAAAAAAATTATAGCTGTTTGTATTGCTGGTATTTTTTTAAAGTATTTCTGGTATTGAAACCTATTTTACACGGAGAGAAGACGGTACCCTCAAGTACCCTTTTGAAAACAAGTTTGGGTGTTAACTATTTGCCCATAACCGGGACCCTAACAGATGCTACCTCTCCGAGCCAGGGCGGACCTGGGAACACCAGCAATTACGAAGTGATTCTACGCTCCTCAAAACCTCCTGATCAGAGGCCATGCTGTTGGACGTAGTTTATCGTTTTATTCAAGTTGCAGATGTAGTTTATCGTCTTACCGCGGACGCGGGTCTAGATTATCCTTGTACCCAGAACGGGTGAGGGTTATTGAATGATGTTGCATGATAAGTGAAGTTTATAAGGTGAGATAGCTGTTAATGTTAGACTAGATGAGGTTAAGACATTCTCTTGTGAGTTTGTTCAACAAAATTGCAGATCTTGGGAAAAAGCTGCCTGAGTGTAAAGGGTGGAAGAGAGAGAGAGAGAGGGGGGAGAGAACGAGAGATTTAAAATTCATTATGAGACACGAATAGACAATTGCTTGAAAAACTGATTTCATTGACGCGTGAAGAAGCGATATTAAAAAAAAAACGATAAAACTGATTCAACTTTCAAAATAAAATCGTTTTTAATAATGGTTTATAGAAGCCGAAAATGCTCAGATATTGTATTAGGTTGGTGCAAAAATAATGACGTAATAATGTCATCTATCTATCTCATTACTACCTCTGTAATTACACTATGTAGCTATCTATATTTATATGTTCATTATCTATAATCTCTATCATTATCTATCATTCTGAATTAGTTTTCCTGATATTTGTCGTTTACGCAATTAGCTTTCGGGAAAAGGTTTAATATGTGAATTAATCATAGGAAAGACGGAGTTGATGATATTAAGAACTGTATTTCCGTCGTTATGAAAATGTTATCATAATGGCCTTAATATTTGTATTCGATTCACTCATCTAATATTATGTTTGAGTTCTTAAAAGTGATCACTTTTCTGCACCCCATCAATCAATGTTATAAAACTGTTCACTGATATATGCTCCATGATTCTTCAATGAAGTCTCGTGGCTAATTTTATTTTCAGTCACTGAGTAGGTGTTGACTATAATTTCATATATATATATATATATATATATATATATATATATATATGTATATATTAGGTTGGTGCAAAAATAATGACGTAATAATGTCGTTTTTTAACGTATTTTAAAGTCAAAAAACGACATCATTACGTCATTATTTTTGCACCAACCTAATAGAATTGATGTTTAGAATTTTGCTAAAGAATAAAAAATGTACGTATACCTCCAACCAAACATTTTGGAGGAAATGATAACAAAATATATATATATATATATATATATATATATATATATATATATATATATATATATATACAATCCATAACGACGAATCCAAACAGTGATTTCATAGTTTTTCCTTCATCAGAAAAAAACAGCACTGACACAAAGATGATATATTTGAAAAAATTTTTTTTTAAATTTAAGACACTAAACGCATTTTAATAAATAAAAAAAAAAAGCAATATTTCTATGACAATGCTTTATGAACTCTGAAAGCGGACAGTCTTATGTGGAAATACCCTATTTGTCTAACAAGGAAACACTGTTAACGACCGCTAGATGTCGCCACAAAAGCAGTATATAAGAAAAATGACACCAAATAAAATCCTTTGTTTTCCTTTCATGCTTGAGGGATAAGGCATGTCTCGTTTTTCCCTCTGGGGTTACCTTTTGGCCACCAGCCAAACAGATGCGGCATTGAACAGAGAAAATATCCCCAGAAAATGTCCTAAACTTATTTCTTTACATATATAAGAGTTCTATCAAACAAAGGAAGCCTCTCAATATTCCATGTGTGTACAAAAAAGGATGCCATAATATACATACATCCATTCGCCCTTTTTCAATGGGTGGTTGAAGGAATGCGTTAAACTGTTGTTTCATGAGCGCGTATACTCTTCATACACTTGTTGATCAAAGTCCAATATACGTTGACTATTATATCAACTTCTGTTACCCTAAATATCACTCACTAAATACGCTATTTCATAAGTCAATAAGTGAACTGGAAATTTCAAATCAATTTAAACAATATTTATAAAAGACACGTTTAATAACTAGTTAGAAATAAAGAAAACTTTGATAAAAAAATCCTTAACAAACACATATAGTTGGCATTTAATAAAAGTTTATTGTGATGTCAACGACTGCTCTTTGTCACTTTCGTAATGCTTATTGAAGTAGAGACTTTGTAATCGCAGTTTACAACTTTATTAACGCTGTTGAACAATACCTTTGTCAGAAGCCTTCAAATAGCACTAGCACTAATAGTACTTGCTCGATCATACTAGCTCGAATAGCAATCACCGGATTGAGCCGAATAGAGGATAGTTTAGAGAAGGGACTAGAGAATAGCGGGCCGTATAGTAAGAGAGGATAGACTAGAAATAGAGATCTGAATAGTAATAGAGAATAGAATAGAAATAACGGTCAATTAGACACACGCTACTTCCCACATTTGCGTTTCCTCTATGATCACCTGATCTACTTAATTCAGTATTGGGATCGCCCGTGTTTGCTCACCGACCTGAAGATTGCATCGAGCATGAAACAGCCTATCGCCTCTGAGTGTTGACTTCAATGTTCCCTTTAATATTTACATACGCTCTAGCTCTGATATTGAGCACTTTATCCCATAAATATAACACACAAGAAATATAGTTTAATTTCTTCACGCACACACACGCACACACGCATTCACACACACGCACGCATACACAGACACACACACAAACACACACACACACACACACACACACACACACATATATATATATATATATATATATATATATATATATATATATATACCCTGATTTGACCTCTTTGAATGTAACTGAGATATTGATACACAATATTAACCCTTACGCCCTCTTTTTTTTTAAACAATTGCTCTAGCCGTTACCATAGTAATTTCCGTTTCAATTATGAATATGCTTATAAAATGCGTAAATTTCAGGAATTAATTATTCCCCCAAAAAATTCGCTGAAACATGTAATAGAGCTTGGTACTTTAATTCAATTTAATTTAAATAATTATATTGAAGTTTTTGGCTCTTGTTTTGAAACATGAGAACTCTTATGTAGCGTGTTGGAATCATATTTTTAAACAGATAATTATATTTATGCTCTACTTTTTAAAAATAATAACAAAATATTAAATAACTTTGGATTATTTACCTAAGGAGTTATTTCCTATTTTCTATATATTTTACACACACACACACACACACACACACACAAACAGACATACATATATATATATATATATATATATATATATATATATATATATATATATATATACAAGCACACACGCACAGAGAGAGAGAGAGAATTAATATGTTTGTCACTTAGCTTATTGATACTACCTTCAGCAATACGAATCTAGAGTTTCGTAGACGGGACCCTCTGGGGATTACACGGTCCACGCATCAATTGACTGCTTTTACTTATCAATTTTTTTTTTCTTTTTTATATGCACTTTCCATTGGTTTAAGTTTTTATGGGAAGAGGAACACGTTTTATTTATTTGCTTCATCCCAAATGTAGAAATATGTTTTGTTTCGCATTAGTTTTCCCATCCTGCGCACTTGAGAAAAATAATAAAGACGGCTTGCTCTCCAACAAGATTCGGACCTGGGTTACCCTTTGTAGGAGAATCTACGAGTTGATCTGGTGTACTTAAATGGGTTTATAGAACCCTGCTGTGTGGTGATGATATCTGTGATTAGACAGCAGTTTCTTTTACAAAGGATGACGAGGGTTCGATCTCTGGCGGAAAGCATATTTTCTTTAATTAGAAGGATATAGATAGTTCTTCTCATCAAATTTATGAAACGAAGTGATCCTAATTAAAATACATAGGATTTAGCATTGCCAGACATAGAATGGTAGACGATCCGGATAGAATTAGAAGTCCTGTCTGGAATTATCATTGGTAAATCTAATCTTAAATCAATAAGATCATATTACTTTTATTAGCTGACACGTAAAAAAAAACTCCAGGGATTTCTATAAAAGGACGTAAAAAAGGGCGAAGGAAGGACTAAGTATCAATTCTATGACGGCAGACAGTATTTTGGTCAGTACAGAAGAGCCCATATCGGAGATGTCAAAATGAAGCAAATACGAAAACCTGGGAAAATGTAACACCGTATCTGAGTAGCAAAATAGTCCTTCGAAAAGCTAAGTATTAAGCAACAAGAAAATTTTGTTAGATAGGAAAAAGTTCTGAACTGATACGCAATATAAGTTTTACTATCTATCTATCAAATTCTGAACAATCTCCTCGCAGATGAGGAAGTAAAAGAGATGAGCTCGTACAGAAAGATGTTGAGAATATCATGGATAGATCGTGTGAGTAATGGGGAAGTTTTAGATAATATGGCAATAAAACGGGCGTTTTCATTTTAAATCAGAAAGAGACAAATTTTGGCCCACGGGACAACTGCGTAGCATTCGGCGACATAGTAATTGTGAGTCAGTTCTTTGGCAAAAAGTGTGTATGGGGGCTCAGTGAAAACAGTATGTGAAATAACTAAGATGTAATAAAATAAGAAATAGACACGATTTCCCTAGACGCGGGAAAGTGAAACGAGAGGAAGTCTACCTCCATAGATTTAATAAAGTGTTCAGTTCCGAGTTATCAGGATTGACAAAAACCAGATGAAGGCCGGAGAGACTAACTGCCGAAATATTGTGACAGATCAGAACAGTTGTATTAATAAAGAAATATACTAATACTTAAGATCAGAAATAGACAGTTAGGTTATATACGTATTGTCTTATTCGTTTTTTTTATGGTTTATCAACCCTTTGCAGGTTATTTAAAGTCAGAAAAATATTTTTATTTGTAAAATTGTTTTGGAGTTTATAATGATACACGTCTTACTAATTAACCCATAGCCGTGCGAAAGCGATATGGATTCATACATCTCCTAAAGGTATTTGCGCGTAAGCGAATATAAGGCGCCCAACTGGAATTGAACCTCGGCTCACCGATGAACAATTCCTACGCATTATCAATTACATAAAAAGCATGACCAAACTTACAGCATCCGGTATTCCCAAACGGTTAACCATCACAATATTTTCCAGGTTCGATGTTGCTTAACTTCGTTGATAATACGGTGAGGGGTTGAACGATTTTCCTAGACATGGGCAGTGAAACGAGAACAATTTCCCCACCCCGCAGACTGAATAAAGGGTTCAATTCAGAATTCCCTGTAGGTTACCCAGATCTGTATACAACTGCTGAAGGTCGGAGGATATAACGGGCGAAACGTTGTGGTAACAACAAAGAGATGAGGACAATAATCTGAATGTAAATAGTATAAATAATATAGTAAAGAAGAGACGGCTGATATTTCTGGGGCCCAAAAAGAGGTAAGAAGGTTTGGAAAACTCGACACTCACAGAATGTAGTGAAGTTAAGAGGTGCAGATGGAAACAATATGCAAAATTCCAAACGATATTATGCAGTGTACCTTGTTGCTTGTTTACGATTAGGTTTTTGCTTCATTTTAAATTTTTCTCGTTCACTTTTACTCCAAGTCTCCCCTTGCGTTTAGTGGCATTATCTCCCTGCTTGGTGTGAATTGATTAAAAATAAAAGGGACTCTGGAAAAATGTTCTCTTCCTTGCACTGCTCTGGAAAATACGTGACTCTTGGTTACGTTTTACCTTGACAGGAGTAAGATTAGAACAGAAATGCTGTCTACCTCGTCTGGATAGGAGATGATCTATCCTCATCTTCCAGCCTTGACAGAGTTCAAAATGTTTGCAGTATTATAGATGATGAGTTATTTCCCATTCTGCAACTGCTTTCCCACAAACGCATAGTTCTAAGCCTATTGCTACTGTGTTGATATTTCCATTGCAGATCTTCAGAGAATAGATTGCGACTAGTGAGAGACAATGCAACAACACAAATATTGCTAAGAGCTACAAAGTATAGGCTATCGTGGAGAGCGATTATCAGTTATGTACTGAAGCGACACTGCACATAAAAGAAAAAAAAGTAAGATACTCATGTATAGAAGCGACGTGGTTAGGTACACACAATCCGAGAAGTTACTTATATACTTATCTTCAATGGAAAGTTGAATGGTGCTTATGATTTTCAGATGTCTCATTCGATTATGATCGAACATTATTTTCCGCCATCATTAAACGGATTGAAGTATTTGAAATCAGGCATATGAAATTACAATTGTTGTTGGGACAGGTTCTTCCTGTAGGCGTGTCTTATTGAATCTATGCGGCCAAAATTCTTTGATTGTATCATCTCTATTATGACTAGAATTTCAGAAGGAATTTCCTGAAGTGTCTAACTGAAAAAAAAAAAAAAACTATGTAAAATATACAGCACGAAGATTATTATTGATATTTCGTAAGATTAAAGAAATTATTTGTCTGTCTGTCATTTACATCAATACCACTCTCCATCGCTCTCAATTTCTCTATCTTTTTCTTTCTCTCACTCTCTTTATCTCTGTCTGTCTGTCTCTGTCTCTGTCTCTCTCTGTCTGTCTGTCTGTCTCTCTCTCTCTCCCTCTCTCTCTCTCTCTATATATATATATATATTTATATATATATACATACATATATATATATATATATATATATATATATATATATATATATATAAAAGACAATTTTATGTTTATAAATTCTTTTTATAGATACAAATATTTAAAATAGAATGTATAAACATAGAAATGTCTTAAAATAATTGTCGGACTTTGTTCATTTCATTATATATATATATATATATATATATATATATATATATATATATATATATATATATATATATATGTAAGCAAATATATGGATATAGATCCGACAGTATGAAGAAAAATATACGGAAAAAACAAACAAAAATCCTTATATGCAATTATGCTGTTTTAATGTTAATATAATGTCAACGTCGGACGTCTTTGTCATGTTGAATTGATAATGTTAATTATATTTTATGAATATGTCCTGAATATGGTTTATTAGACCGAAACGTCCGACGTTGACATTATATTAACATTAAAACAGCATAATTGCATATGAGGATGTTTGTTTGTTTTTTCCGTATATTTTTCTTCATATATATATATATATATATATATATATATATATATATATATATATAGGATATCTGATCCAAAAGTTATAACGTTCTTGCTCCCGTGTATCGTTTATAGCAGTGCTTGGAAGGAAAGTGTGTAGAGTGTGGTCGTCTCCGCACACCATAGAGCTTACATCAATAACCATGGCTTGAGAATTAGTTCTTGCACAAGGACAACATTACCCTGGTCTGACAACCACCATATCACTTAAATATGGCACCCTTGCGACGTTTTTTTTACTTTCTATAATTAATTTCCCACAAGAAAAGAACACGATTTCAAGACTTCGAGGAATTACAAGCGAATATAACAAGGCAAGGTGTCATGATGCTGAAAGAAATGAGATCCAGTAAGGCATCTTTCAATGGAAACGACACTGCATAAATTCGGTGTTTTCAAAAAGGAGATTAAATGGCGAATTGATATGTGTTGTATTTTATTTTATAGCACCAGTCCCGATAATTTTCGATCGGAGTTCGAATATATTGTGTATATTTAGGGAGCAATTTTTCATTAATGCATGTTTCATTAAATATTATAGACAAGTTTTGTCTATTTATTTTAAGTAAGTTCAAGGATGATTCAATTTTTCAGCTTAATTGAGTGTGTGCGTGCTGTGTATGTCTTAGTGTGTGGTAGGGATGTTTTTAATTTCCGAATACGGTTAGCACAGAACGCACACACTCAATTAAGCTGAAAAATCGAATCATCTTTGATAATAGCTAAATGTATAGCCGAAAGCGCACGGAAATATAAAACATTTGGACAGTTCTTACACACCCTTTGTCCAGAAAAGAAATCTCTTTTTCGAACACAAGAAAAATTAAATAAAAAAGCTTAACCGTAGTACCTTGTCTGTCGTTTTTAATGAAACATGCACATATATATATATATATATATATATATATATATATATATATATATATATATATATATATATATATGTAATGAAAAACAAATCACTTTAATGTACCATTACGATAATTTATTTCACCTAAATCCTTTTTTAAGGATTCAGGATCATCAGGTAAATCTTCCAACAACGAAATGACCAATTTCTAATCCCATTTTTTTTCTCTCATTTCGTTGTTGGAAGATTTACCTGATGATCCTGAATCCTTAAAAAAGGATTTAGGTGAAATAAATTATCGTAATGGTACATTAAAGTGATTTGTTTTTCATTACATATTAGCTCTGTCCTAACATTGGGCTCTCAGGATTTCATCCTCTTTGGATTTACCAATTCGGTTTACCAAGTTCCTTATAACTTAATTAATTATATATATATATATATATATATATATATATATATATATATATATATATATATTTATGTAAGTATGTATGTATGCATGTATGTATCAAAGGAAAAATTAACACATATCGAAAAATCCGGTAATAAATTTATTTTTGGCAGGTAAGTTTTTAAACCTGTCTCATCAGACCAGAATTACAAAATGGTTCAAATTTATCCAGACAATATGTCAAAAAAACATTTTAAAATAAACAAAGTAGAACAGGAAATAAGTGCTCAATTACTTGATCTAGAAAAATTTCGCAAAATAACATGTTATGGCTTTCTAAGGGTTACATTTCAATATGAATGGTTTGGACTCCATGGACGGAACATGTTGATTCCAACACGCAAATGGGGAAACTAAATGTGTGGAAATCGTCTGGAATTCATTCACTGGAAAAAGCAACAAATTAGCGACAGGCTTCGAACTTTGCGTTCATGAGAAAGCGACTGTAAAATGGAAGGCTTGATAATGAGGATAGGACATCCCTATACTCCATCCCGTTTGATTCGTTAACGGGAGTACAGGTTTATCTCTTGTTTCGTGTTTACGATTGTATTTCCAGATCCTTCTAATTTCTGCTTCAATTCTATAGTCTTAAAGCTCGTTCTTTCCTACACTAATATATCAACACATTAAATTTCTACCTTGAATGTGTCTACTATTGTGGAAACATTAGTAAAAAAAAAATCTCTTGGTGAGATATGCCAGAAATACGAGATTTCTGTTCTAATCTGACTCTTGTAAAGGTAAAACATGACCGAAGGTGTCAGGCCCTTTTAAGCATGGTACAGGGAACGGATCATTTTCCCCAGAATCACTTTGTCTTAAAAAAAAAATTCACCCCAGGTACAACGATAATGCAATTAAGAATTATTGGGGAACATGGAAAGTAAGAAAATTAGTAAACTTTAGAACGAACCGGAAAACTACTCCTAAACAACAAGGGATACACCTCTATTCTTGTTCAAAATGACTGGGTGGAGTGGGAACAGGACGATAGTTAAAACTAGCTACTCCTGGAAAAAAAAGTAAGAGTGGCAGTATAAGCGGGGACGTTATAAGCATAAAGTTGAAGTATGGCTTACGAATTTTAATGCCTCCAAAACTAAATTGCTCTCATTCAACCACGATAGTGAAATTTCCATGCCTACCATCAGCTTGAGACCTGGAGAACGTTTCACTGCCGCTTCTTGGCCTCACATTTTCGACTGACTTGGGCTGGAACATTGAATCAATAACTGCATCAACTGCGAGCAAATTTGGTTCCCTGTGAAATGCCAGAAGGTTTTTGTTTTTTTTAACATCAGAGTCCATCTTGCACAGCTACAAATCTACCATTCGTCCGTGCATTGAATACTGTTGCTGTATCTGGCCTGATGCCCCTGCTGTACATCTCGAGGTTCTCGTCGAAATTCAAAGGAGGATCTGCAATGTAATCGATCCTGACCTGACATCTCGACTTCAGTCACGTTCTCGCAGACGTGAAGTGCCTTTCCGTTGTCTTTTCTACAAATATTTTCATGGCAACTGCTCTGATGAGCTTTCCCCACCCCTGGTACCACAACTACATGAATTTCAGCGTGCTAATAGATTGGCATCTAGGTCCCACCCATTTACTGTTGAAATAGTCGAATGTAACCGCCTCTACGACCACAGCAGTTTCTTTTCTAGTACTTCCCGACTGTAAAACTCCCTTCCTCTTAAATGTTTCCCTGATAACTACAATTTCAAAAATGGAAAAATAACGTCAACTGCCATCTTCACTTGACTTGAACCCCGTTCATATTTTATCCTTCCTCAACCCCCCATATAACCAGTCTTTTCTCTCACTTTAACTCTCTGTAACACTTCGCGTTGCCTGGGATGAAATGCGTAAAACAAAATTTACAAGGGACTAGAAACCCAATCTAAAACTGCAAACAAGTGATAAACATGTACACTTGTTCAAAACACTGTGGAGGGGAATTTGAACTGGACGATGGGCGAAGCATCCAAATCCTGTTGAGGAAGAAAATAAAAATAAATAGTAAATATAATTTCAAAGTTTAAGCTGTGACGTTAGATATGTCAAGTTGTAGCAGACTTTAGAAGGAACCGGAAACGTGGCTAAACATGAAACAAGGTATAAACCTTTACTCCAGTTCAAAAACAGTGGAGGAGTGTAAAAAGGATTTAAACACTTAAACACTTTCATAATGAGGCAGCATATATATCTGAAAGCGAACATAACACGATGATGATTTTCCACACAGACTTAAACAAAATGCTTGGAAGGAAACATAGCTTAATATTAGAAAGAGCTATAACAGACACAAGTAATCTTATTTCCTGAAAAAAAAAAGTCTATTTCAACTGACACTAACACAAAATTTTTAGAAAATGAATATCCGAATGATTACTGTACGCCTGGACACAAGCATATGTAGTTTTATATCCTATGCTCTATTCAAGATAGCCGTTAATGTCATGAAAGGATTCATGCACCCTTTCACACGTCTTGGTAATTTATGCTGCTTGGAGTCTAGCCACCCTTCCCATCCGAAAAACTGATGGAGAACCGGTTTAGTCAGCGATAATTCGGCCATTACCTAATACAGGTAACACTGAAAGAGACTATTATTTCATAGCATGTTCACGATCTGGAACTTTTACCAAACAGCACAAGTTTATCGGAAGCTCCAGATTCTTTCATTCATTTTCCTTTAAATGTATAGCATGATCACAGAAGGCTTCCTCTACTGCTCGGCAATGAATGATCTATTAGATCTCCCCTTTATGAAAGATATTAAGATATTATCATATTATCTATCTATCCTAGTTTGCTTATATCTATCTATCTATCTATCTATCTATCTATCTATCTATCTATCTATCTCATGAATATAACTACCTACATTCCTGCATTACATAAGGAAAGTTAAACCTTTTTTAATTCTTAACTAAGTACATGAACGCGAATTCTTTTCATTAGAGGTGAACTCGGTGCAAGTGTACTCTTAAATCCGAGCCCATCGATTGGTTCACAAATAGTGCAAACTCTGCATACGCCTATCATTAACAGACTGTAAACGAAGATTACGGAAAAAGATGTATTGAGTCTGCAATTGATAAATATATATCTACCAATAAAGAGACGACCGCATTGCGATAAGTTTTCGAAAGACGAGTAATACGATGATCAATATTTATCGGACGCAGAATATGTCCATGATAGCCGATTTTATTATGCAAGTCAATATTTTTACTTTAAAATTGTTATTAACCTGCCGATGTTCATAGCATCTACAGGCTGTACTCATTTTTACTTGAGAAAGAGACTTTTAACTAGATATATCTAAGAATAAAAGCTATTGATAACAATTTGTTTTGAAGCGGTCTGATTTTATGATACAGGCAAACTAGAATAACAACTTTTATTTTGAAATAGATTCAGAAGTATTTATTCGACTGATGCATTAACCCAGAGATTCTCTATTCATGTACTGTGTCCCTTCCGAACGCGAGCGATCATGTCTCGCTACATTTTCCTCCCCTTTAGCAATGTTTATTAACTAAGACGTGATGCTTATCTGATGCTCCAAATTCCTTTCCGTCAAAAGTATAACTAGAACTCCTAAAATTTCCTCTACTGCTCGGCATTGACTGACTCATCTGGTCTGCAGTGCAAGAAAACTGAAGTTGCAACATGTCCAAACATACTCGCCTTCAAATGCTAACTGAATCATTAAAGTATCGATAAGAAGCACTCATTACAGGAAGTAAATTGCCATTCCTAACATAAATAAACAGGTGTGATTAAAAGCGACAGGTAATTTAAACATTCTGTTATTGTACTCTATTTAGTTAAATACAAGTGTCCTTTTTGTTTCCATTTTTTTTTTAAAGTTCAATTTTGCTCGCATGTTTCATCTATGGTATTCTCGGCATCACTCTATAATATTTCTGGGGCTTCAACTCTTCTCTTTATCTGTCCAGCCTCTCCTAGTTTATTCTCTGCTAATCATTTAGACATGCACTTGGGTGGGTTACTGGATGTTTCCAACTGCCGATCTTACATTCAATATGTCCTGTGAGTGTTACATTCAGAAAACAGCCTTACTTATTATGGCTCTTAGAAATTTTCAACTCTTTCACATTCTAAACACAAGTGGAATTTCTGTTTCTATTTCATTAGTACGAACACGTTGTTGACATGGTAATATTGCTTTTCTTGATATTTTGTAACATTCATCAGAGCATTGATTTTGCTAACGGTTTTGTTGTATCGATTTTAACGTAACTTTCAACATTTTTTTTTCTTTTGCGAAGATTTTCTTTGATTCAGTATTGTTTTCCGATCCAATACGCATTGCTCTTTTAATGGCGGCGCAAACATTTTCTATTGGATTAATAGCGAGGCAGCGAGGAAAACATTGTATTAATTTATAATCTTTAAGACATTTGGCAAGGAGAGTAAAAGACGACTCTGTAGAATATGAAGGACTATGAATATAGTTTTTAGCTTGAACTATCTTCATTTTAATTCTTACCATAGAAAAAATATTCAAATAAATAAACAGAAATTAAATTAAAAAAAAAATTATTTAAAATGATTTCACTCAGAAAAATTATCTACATTTTTAAAATTTATAAAATTTGCATAATAAAATTTATAAACTTAAAGAGACTTCTAATTGTGCTGCCTGTAATTCTACCACAAAAGATTAATTCACCTAGATTTGTTTGTCTAGTAAGTGATTTTGCTTTAATTGCATCCACGAAAGGCCGAACACCTAAAAAACCCATCGGGTCCTTCCGATATAGCTTTGTGTATATCGCTAAAAATATTTTACACGTCCTTTTTTCTTTCTCTATGACGGTTATTTATGGGTGAGAATTTGTTTGGTTTCATGTCGTTCACTAAAGTTCTTAATATTCTGCATCTTTCCTGTTTACATTCTCAGCAGCTTAATTTGTTAAATATTTCTCAGCTGATAAATATTTCTTTTCTTGCTTCTTACTCTTTTAGGAACTCTATAATTTGTGTCTGTTATATTCCATGTTCAAAGAATAAACACATAACTTCAAGTGGATATTAGAAGCAAGGTTTATTGTAGACAACAAGTATAATATGAAACACGGTACAGTTATATACACAGGCCAATCTAGTAGTGAGTACAACTAATTGGAAAGGCGGCCGTGCTTACATCGCCTCGCTCACTCTCCTCCCCTGAGTCTCTCGTAGACGGTTGACTTTATAGGTACGTGCTACCTATAGTGTAATCATTCATGGGGGTAACTGGTTATTCCATTACATCAGTGTCATTCTTAGTGTAATCTATTTTAGAGCATTTATTTTTCTTTTGCTGTTTCCAATTATTTTTGTCGATTTATTTGTGTTGTGGATATTCCATTTTTCTGAACTTCCAAAGAAGTGTTACCAACATTCAATGTTTTTATCATATTATTTTCTCATCTTATAAGTTTATATCTCTTTTACAACCATTGGCAATCTTGAGAGATTAAAGGAAAAATAGCGGCAACTTTCTTGTTAAATATAATGAACATACCATGAATTGCATACCTGTCAATATAAATAAGTTATTTTTTATATTTCTACTAAAAGGTGATATAACAAAATACAATTCATTTTGAATATTTCTCATGTATAATATATAAATATACCTGAGGATAAATATTATCCTACCTTTAAATTAATTTTTTAGAATATTTGTTCTACGATGTAAGTTGACTGAGTTCCTCAAGTTTAACAATTTTAATAATCAGGCGATAATAATTTAAAAATAGTCTATTGTCTTCTTTTCTAATTTTGTGCTTTGTAGACTATTAGACTGATATATAGAGGTGTATATCAAATATATATATACACACACAAGCACACAGGGTGTGATGTATAAATTGTCGCCATTTTATATTTTTAATTTCGTGGATGTGTGTTGATTTTGTCGACTGTGAAGTATTGTGGGGCCAGTTGGGCATTATCTGTGAGAAAATGAATCCCATGACGCAAATCCCTTCGCCAGAAATTTTGAAACGTCATGCAGTACTGCTCAGAGAACACACACTGATCGTTTTGATAAGAAAACACCTCCCGAATTTGTTGGTAATGGCCTCAGACTTTAACACAGAGGCCGACATCAGGTGTCTTGAGTAGGTAGTGCTGCACTGGATGGCTGCTAGAAGATCCTATTTCTGGCAACAGGACTCATATCACACAAGCAGGAGAAATCAGTATGGTTGCCAGACAATTTCTGCGACTAACCCCCACCCCCCGTTATATCTTGCCACATAACTCCCCTGACTACGATCCTACTTCATTATTATGTGTGGAGCGCAGTTAAGCGAGAGACCAACAAAAATCTTTGTATCACCAAAGATGAATGAAGACAAGCATTCACCAACTTAAACAAGGAAACCGTCCAGAACAGTTGCAGTACAATCCAGAGTCCTCTTAAGGCTGTGGTTGAAGCCAATAGTGACTTCATGGAATAAGTTTATTCTTTAGTATTTCAAGATATTTTTGTGTCATTTTGGTAAATATATCTGTTAAAATGACATGTCAGCGTTATTTTAATATTTGGGTAATTTAGGCGACAATTCATCAATCATACACTTTATATACTTAGGGTATTTGCGTTTAAGTGAATATAACGTAGCCTACTGGAATTGGAACTCGTCCATTACAGCAACGGCACATCCTAGTTTACATCACCTTGTATCACTCTTTTCGGTACTGACTAATTTTGACGTTGCTTAACTTCGGCGAAGTCAATTTTTGAAATGTCTTATGAGTTAAGAGTTGTTTTCTTTTCATTGGTCAAGTCGATCTCACGTGTTTTTGAGTGATGCTGTTAGTTTGTGTGTGTGTGTGCGCGCGCACGCGCATGCGCGCGTATGGATTCTAGTGCATAAAATAACCCAAATAGGTGTTGAAAAGAAAGTCAACCAATCATGTTCTATTATTGTTCTCTCTCCTTCATAGTATTTTTCTCATATACTCTCACACTCATTGACCCCCTTGCGTCTTAAAGGCTTTTCTTGGGGGTGAAATGATGTATATTAGGTTGGTGCAAAAATAATGACGTAATAATGTCGTTTTTTGATGTAATTTTTAACGTCAAAAACGACATTATTACGTCATTATTTATACACCAACCTAATACAAAGAAAAAAAAGACAAAAGAAGGAATTCATAGATTTTTAACATTCTCAACCGACATTCTTTCTAATTATTTGAGTAAACACTATTTCCGATTCGATGTGAATTCGACCGATCAGTCACAGAGACTTCTGCACCCCAGTAGAATTCAAGAGAAAATGTCCATTCTTGAAAAGAGCACTTGAACAGACAAATATGGATATAACATGATGAGGGTTATTGGATATAGTTCCTGTCACTTGACCTTCAGCGGGATCGATCACAATTATTCTGATATTGAATCTGAAAAAGGATGATAATAATAACTGGTATGGACATCCCCAGGTCCATCTACAGAGATAGGACCTGTAACAATTTTATGGGGTTTTACAAAACACAAGCAGAAACATCAAATCTAATCGCCAAAACATGATCAAAGACAAAAAAAAACAGAATGTGCTTTCTTATTAACATGACAGTCCTTACAGGTTGTAATATATATTTGAAGATCTTCGAAAATCCTATCAAAATACAAGAATCTTGAAGTGGAAATCCAAAGAATGTGACATCTGACGACGTCAGTTATTCTAGCTTTGGATTGAGCCATCGGATTGAAAGGAAATGGTTCCGATAGACTCATTGAAGCGATCTCTGGTAGACCATGCCTAAAGAAATACAAAACGTTGTACTCACATTACAGCTCATGTAGAGGTTTATTTATGTAAAATATGAGAGATCATAGGGATTGTATTCTGTGGTTTTTTTTTCTTTTTTGTCTTTTAAGCAACAGTAATTAGCAGGAAATTACATGAAGACATTTCTGGGCTTGCATACAATATATATATAAAAAAAATACTAATAATACACTGATACCGTGCTTTAATACTGAGAAGAAATGTTATTTTGTCAACTATATTAATTCATATTGATGGGCGTACTGGAGTATTAATTATACTAGTTATACTGATGTTAAAGCTAATTATTAATATTGTTAATAATAATAATAATAATAATAATAATAATAATAATAATAATAATAATAAAAGGAATAAAAATAATAATCTGATTATATTCTATTTAAACTTTTCTAAAGGAAGCAACTTGTGCTTTTGTTGTTTAAATGACAAAATCTTCTGTATCTTTCCTAGGTTTTCAAAAGGAGATTGACTGACAGAAGATCATGACATGTCGGCTTCTGACCCTTTTGCCCGTGTAATGGAAAGGGGTCGGCCATCGGTACAGAGGCGCTCCTTGTTTATAGGGCTTTGGTGTGAAAGATCAAATGATAGCCGATGCTGATGGAGAAGCGACATTGTCAGGAGCAGGGTAAAAACGAAAAGCAAATTCTAATTTCGCAAGTCAAAAGCGTGAATCGCCATCAATCCTTTCTGATAATCAATCAGAAATCAGTCAAAGACAACGAACTTAAAATACCCATGTCACGTCCATAATGTTTCCTAAATACCGATCGAGGGTTAACACGATTAATTTTGAGTTTAGTAAGCAGAGATAAAGGAAAGCTGAAATTCAACTGACCGGAAATAGATGATGGAAGAATGCGTTGAGCGATTTTTTTCCCTTCATAAAATCCAATTACTAAACTTAGCTTCCTCCGAGAAGTCAAAATTTAAACTTACATTAATCAAAATTGGCACAGGAAAAAGGCTAGATGTTGGAGGGAGTGCATTGAAATTAAAGATGGCTGGGTCGCAACAATCTTTTCTTTAACCGAAGAAGACATTATCTATCTGTATCTCTGAGATTAGTTATTATGACTACTTACATTACATTATTCGAACTGTTACACCCCATCTCCATTGCCATATTAACAACGTTTCGGCTGTTGTACGCTCCGGCCTTCGTCAGGTGAGTGAAATTTCGAACCAAAACCTTTATTTCGTCTACTGGGTTAGATTATTCTAGTTTCACGTGTCATGACTCTTCTGAGTGTTTCATTTATTTCCTTTTAACTCAACATTCCATGTTTTTGGTCCACCACTGCTGTAGCGTGGTATTAAACTCACCACTCTTTGGGTCTAATCACTACATCTAACCAACGCCTTTATCTACTGGGCCATCTGTATTCGAGGACAAATACCCCAGTGTCTAGACCTAATGAAGGTGAGGATAACACTCCGAATAATGTAAATAATGTAAGTAAGAGGAAATTAGTATTTAAAATTTGGGCTTTATAGATACTGAGCAAGGTTTACCTAATATATAGTGTCCATCAGTTTGTTTTGTGATGTATAAAAATTAACTCTCGCTATTCTCTCAAACAGCCTCTCCTTCGTTGCAAGCATCTCGTTTATCTATCTATAGAAGCATGAAAATGTCCAAACGAGTTACATTCCCTAGTTCCACCAATTCGGGTATTTTAAATAAGACCATGCCATATACACAAGAAAGAATCATCCTCATTCTCTTTTTTTTAATTAATTTTTAAGAAAGGCGTTCCATTCGGACAGTTTATTCCAAAGACCCTATAGTTACTGAGACAGACGTCCAAGACAATGCTTACCCAATTACTATAATTTTAAACGCTTCAAGTCTAGATCAACTGATTATATCGAGGAAACTGCTACGTCTGCTTCAAGGAATGTTCACTGTATCGTGCCAAAAGTTATTTCTCATCATATTGCACATTTATAAATCTGCCTTTCATCAGTTTATTGAATACTATTGTCATAACGATTGTATTGCAGATTCTTCTCTGGATTTTATCAGGATTCTCAAGATTCGCACTAAGAGTACCAGAGCGATAAATCTAGAACATCTTGGCAAAATCCAGAGAAAAGCCTGCAATACAATTGATATGTCAACAATATCCAATACCCGGACAAATGGTAGATTTATAAATGTGCAAGATGGATTTTGACGAGAAAGATCTGTTGGCACGCGATCTCGTGTCTAGTCATTTTCTCACCGACGTGACCTGGTCTTCCTCTGCCAGTTCTACAAGTATTTTCATAGTAACTGATCTTATGGGTTTTTATCTCTTGTACCCCGACAACACTAATTTCAGCGTGCTACTAGATTAGCACCTAGCTCTCAACGTCTTGCTGTTAATCTAGATAGATGCATTTCTACTGTGACAGTGTTTTTTTCTCGTACTTCCCACCTGTGTAACTCTTATCCCATTTATTGTCTCTCTTATAACTACAATCTTCAAAAATTTAAATTCAATGTCAATCGTCATTCCCCCCCCCCCAACCGATGCCTGTTCCTTTTTTTTTAAGCATTTTACCCCAAGCAAGGCGGGAATGTCACTAGCACGCAAGGAGTCACAGAGAGATGGAGCCAGAGTAAAGAGGCGTGATAGAAGAAAGGATGAAGAGAAGGACGGGGGATTAGATCAAGGCATCCGCGATGTCGATTGACATTGCATTTCAATAGTTGGAAATTATAGCCACCAGGGAAGGAAGAGACATGAAGCTATTGGAGTAGAAGAGACGGCTACATTTAACCGTTTCGACAGTGAAAGGGTGGGACTGAGATACTAACCTCGTAGCACGTTTAAATTCATGCAGCTTAGGAACTAGCGGAAGTAGCTCGTCGGACCAATTACCGTGAAAGTATTTGTAGAAAAGACTGAGAGAAGCGATGGCATGTCTATGAGAGAGCGACTGTAAACGAGAAGCCAGATCACAGCCAATCACATTGTATATCTGTCTCTGGATTTTGTCGAAGACCTTAAGGCGAACAGCCAGGGCTCCACACCATATATGGCAGTAGAATTCCATTCAAGAACGAATGATTGATTTACAGATTTGAAGGATGGACGCGGGCAAGAAGAACTTTCTGCTCGACGTACATGAAGCTCTTGATTCAATGTATTTGTTCTATCTCCGGTCAGCGGACAGAGTGAGACCAAGCAGTGACGGAGAGGTGCTCTCGTGGAGTTGAGCATCAGATATTCTAATGGGAGGCGTGGAGGGTTCTCTGTGGTGGGTAAAAGCGAGCTTCTTTTTTGTTGTTGCATTAAAGTTAACCAGCCATTTCTTCTCCCTGTTAACAACAAATTTGAAGGTCCTTTTTTGTCCTTTCCTCAATCTTCTTCATTTTCAATCTTCTCATCCCCATTCAGTTTGACTCCATTTAACACCCCCACGCCTGCGTTCTAGTGGCATTGCCACATTTTTCTCCTCCTATGTCTACAAACATCTTTTAGGAGCCCTCTGTGTTGATTTGGAGCTTTGTATATTTAGTAAAAAAATATCTTTAATTGTTTATTGCATAACCGAAATTATACAAGTGGCTAAAGCATTGAGACATTATACGTTATTCTATGAAGCAATTGGTCCTGAATTTTAGTATACAAAATTATGGAACATTGTCTAAAAACGTAACCTGTTTTTTTTCCGAAAACTCACTCACTATTCAAAGCCGAATTAAACCATTTTTAATAAATCTAGTGCAACACCAAAATGCAAAGGTGCACTGGGAGAGCGAAAGATGCCTTTCAAAAGTTAAGCAAATGATTAAGAAGCAGAAAAATAGGACTGAAATGTTCCGTAATATCAGTGCTTCTCTATGGCAGTGAAAACTGATCAACTTTTTCACAGATGAAGAAGAGACTTGTAGAAACATGTGTTCCACAGAAGGATGTTGACATTACCACTGACCGAGCATGCAACCAAAGAGGAAGTGAATGAAAACAAAAAGGACACTTAAACTTAACACTAGAAAGAGACAATTACAATTTCTGGGGCATATATAATGAGGAAAGAGGGCTTGGAAAATATGATACTGGCAGGATAAATTGAAGATAGACGAAGACAGCGTATAACCTACCTAGCGTGCCTGAGCAAATGGACGGCAGTACATGGTTTATAAGAGATAATAAAGAGACATTATTTGTTAACAAATAAAAAGTACAAGAAATTGTGGAGAGCCATGATCGCAAAGGTCGTGAAAAGAAATGGCACGTAGGAGAAAAAGTATGTGTATTCATGCTACAAAGCCACGTTACGTAGTGAGGATCGAACTCACTATTCGTCAATAATCGACAACACAGTTAAAAAATAAAACCGAATATCAGAAGAGGAGGCGCAACTGGACATCACTGGTCCATCTGTTTGATGTTTAAATTCTCAAAGAGATTTTTTTTTTTACTTTTTGCTGAAAAGATCTATTTTTCCAGACGAAAGCCACACGTCTCAACCTGGTAAGCGGAAAGAAAAGGAGCAACTGTTCAAATGAACGACTGATAAAAGAGATCTTTATCCATATAAAGACTATATCCGACGGCCATATTGACTACATAAACCTAAGTATTAGGGTACGCGCAAAATAATGACGTTTTAAAAGAAAGCATTTCATGACGAGCAGAAGATAAATTTATTTAAATATTATTTATCAAAAAAGCGGGCACAGTTCAATATTTAACTTCTCAGTTTCTGAATATTTTGCTATTTAATAAATCTGCCAATAAACGGAACCAATGAAAATTTTGTAGGTACTAAATCCGGTGAGGACTGAGGCGTTGGAAGAACATGCACTTCTTATTTTGCTTGGTTTTGTATTACAGAGTGCGTCCCTGGTGCCTTTTTAAAACATGCCACTTTTGATATAATGTTTTGTTTATCTGTTCAAATTGCTGGAAATAAACGTTATCAGTGTTCGTCCTTTCAGGTTCCGATAATTTATAATGGACAGCACCTTTTATATTCTACAATGCACACACACACAAAAAAAAACAACTTCTGTTATTTTGTTGTTCGCAGATGTTTTTGATTTTGTGATAACCCTTGATTATTTGCGCTTGCTCTGCGAAAGAAAAAAACACTTTATCCTCACATCTTACAGTGTAATCAAAGGTTAGCATTGTTTGATCGTTTGGTTTGATTTATTTTACGGCATATCAACCTCAATGGGATATTTAATGCCGATAAAATTTTTGTTCCTCATATTTTTTTTCTCAAAATTATATTGCTGATTATATTTTTTTTATTTTTAAATGTATTGCTACTAATATTTTTTTAAATGTATTGCTGCTAATATTTTTTCCCGAAAATGCATTGCTTGTATTAAAACTATTTTTTGCGCATTCATAGGGCTTTCACACCAGTTTGGGGGTTAACTATTTGCTTATAGCGGGGACCCTAACAGATGAACATTTGAACAACAGCAATTAGGAGGGGGTTTGATACTCTTCAAAACCTCTTGATCCGACGCATTGCTGCTGAATATAGTTCATCGTCATTCCCAGGACGCAGAATTGTTTGAAAAAAAAAAAAAATTGCTGTAGATGGTGAAATGAATTTAATCGTTTAGAGTAAATTATGTACAAATGGTGTTACAAATGCCATCTAACAAGCGAATATATTTTCCCAGGTTCACCCTGACCCGGCCAGTTAGCACCTGTTAGTGTCTAAGCTATGCGTCAATAATGAACCCCTAAACTAAAATCAAAAACCTTGGAAAATTCAAAAATACTTTTTATAGTAAAAATACAAGCAATACATTTTTTATAAATAAATTACCTACAGTATATTTTTGTAGTGAGATTACTAACAATATAAAATTACCTAGGAAAATATAAAAATACTTCTTATATTAGGTTGTTGCAAAAATAATGACGTTTTCTAACATATGTTACTATGTGAGAAAACGTCATTATTTTTGCAACAACCTAATAGTAAATATACGAGCAAAACATTTTTATAAAAAAAAACTGTTTTAAAAAGGTAACAACAATATATTTTTGTGGTAAAACCACAATATACACATTTTATATGAAAACTGAAGAAGTGGTATACATTGTCAAAAAAAAAAAAAAAAAAAAAACGAAAAAAACGAAAAAAAGCAAACAAAAAAACAAAACAATTTGGTATGATTCATTTCATGTCTTATAAGGAAAAAAATGGTTTCTCTCCTAGTTTAATTTCCTAAAATGATTTCGTTAAAGAAAATGCAGCTAAATAATTATAATTTGAATGTTCTTATTCATATTTCGGCATTACAAAGTCCAAACGGATTGGCTAAACAAAAACAACTAAGGAACAAACGGATGTAAATTCACTGTGTATTTTCAAGAAATAGGAACATTTCGTTGGAAACCAAGAAGAGGTGACATATTTCTTTTCCTGTATAGCAACGAAAGCTGACGAAAAGTCTTAATTGATAATTCGCTTCTACAGAGGAATGCTGAGATATACGATGGTTATAACACGTGTGCATCTAGGACATTCTAAAGAAAATACGAAATAGAAAGTTACTCTTACTTCGACAGAAGGAAAAACAACACGAACTCCTTGACAACGAAATGAAAACGAGAAGAAGCGACTAAGAACCAACTGCAAGAAAGCAGGATATATGACTGTCGGCAAGAGAAAAACGTCAATATTCTAACTACGAATAATCGAGGAAATTCCTTCTCAGTGGTTTGCGAGATCAACTTCTTAAAACTTTCGTTAGTTACATGGGGTGTTTTGTTGCGGCAAAATTTTTAGAGTACACAAAATTCCTAGTTGTTGCTCTTGCAAATAACATTTACTTTGTTTCTTTTTACAATGTTGAGTTAATCTTTTCTTCTTGCTTTTCTTTACTATATATTCCAGGAGTTCCTGCAATTTTCTTTATGTGTCTGTTATCAACATGTTGTCATGTGCATAACTTATTTTGTTAAGAATATGGCCGCCCCGAATAAATCCTGAAAGGTATTGTAGCTCTAACAAGATTACCTTCAGATGGCACATCCTTGTCTTACTCTCCTTTCTACTTCTGTATACCTACTAAATTATTATTTTTTTATCTCTAAGCAGGTTGTTTATTCCCAGTATAAATTCTGGATTGTTCTGTCTTTTTCTCCTAGAAATTCAAACTGGTCTTTTTATCGTACCTTATAAAGTACGTTGGCATAATCTATAAAAGATAGGTATACGCCATTTTGCATTTTTTCCTGATTTTGATATTATTCTGACTATAAATGTTGCATTCCATGTTCCAGTGTCTTTAACTAAACAATATTGTTCTTTCACTATGTCAATATTTATTGTACTAAATGTACAAATGTGGCACAAGGCCAAAAAATGGGGAAAGGGGGGAGAGATGGTCATCTTCTGTCTTAACTTTAAACTTAGCTAGCCGCAATCACTGACCCAAACATACGAACAATGTTCCTTTCACCAAAACAACGCATCCATTACATGCCATTCTTACTACATCCACCAAAATTCCTCAGTGACTCTATGAAGTTCTAACTAGTCCCCATATATACAAATCATTGTCTGTGGGGGGAGGGGAATAAAATAACAACTATAAAACCTCAATGAATATTTACAATGTATACAAAACTATATACAAGAAACTAAACAAAACTTTTTGTTAGTAGTAAAAACCCCCCACAGCCCTAACTGTGGTAGAAACATCAGTTAACTGGACGAAATCAATGCGGGACTTAAAAAAATATATAAAACATTCGTACAAACCATGCACTCACTACAAACACACACTCAATCAGACACAACAACAAATACGAAAGACACACTCGAAACGAAAGGCGCCCCGCAGCCACCAGTGAACTCATATCACTAACCACCTAACGATGGGAGGGATGGGGAATTAAACAAAAGAAAAAAAATAGGGTCAGAAATAAAAGGGGGCCAATGAGCATACACACCCTAGCTAAATTAACATGAAAAAAAGAAAAAGAACTAATTAAAGCAAAACCAACCTAAACTAACCTATACATGGGAGGGGTTACCAATGTTCACCCCAGCAATCCCAATATCCTTAATGCCTAACCGGCATCAAACAGCCACTCCAAGTCAGCACCTTTCACTCTGCAGAGACGCGCAAGAGTCACCCACCTTTCGCTAAATTCCAATGGATGGAGTCGTTTCCTTTCCGTCCTGATCTTGACTTTAAGCTGATGCTTAAAGAACAAGATCAGTTGGGAAGAGGTAAACTTCTCGTCCCCATGAAATTCCTTCTGTCGCGTCGTCCATATCACGACTCGCATAACACCCAGTAAGCAAAGGAACACATAGTGCTCAGCCTTAGTCAACGGCGGTACTATATTGCTACAGACGGAACTGGCCTCGAGGACAAAGAACTTTCCGCGCAGCATGCGTACCATGAGATCTTCAAAGAACTTGCACAACGGGACTACGACCCTACATTGAAAGAAGGCGTGACCTATGGTCTCGACCTCCCCACTGCAGCGAACGCAGTTTGGCGACTTTGCCAAACCCGCTGCGCGAAGTCTTTTGGCGACCCAGAGGGCCCCTCGAATCACCAGCCAGGTGAGTGATGCCTCAGGGTTAGTGAGACATTTCAACCCGGGCGCCCAAGGCCATATGCAGCGAGCCTCCCGCTTCGTCAGCCCGAGCTCGTCAATCAGATCATCTTGAACGTTCCCCCTCACTAACACCTGATATAATGCCTTACGGGACAACGGCTAGACGTCGGAGAGGCCATCCTTCGCCCGTAAGAGACGCTTGAGGGCCAAGCGACATTCGTGATAGAAAGAGCCCTCGCCTCGAGGATTACGGCCGACCTCCTCCTCACACGAGCGCACATTTCTCAAGGATGGAAAATGTTTATGGACGTCTTCCTTCCAGAATTCGCCGTTCTCATCCAGTTGCATACACATCCGGTCTAGAAGAGTAATGCGAAGCGTATGTCGACGAGTCTCAACGCAAGGCACCCCTAGACCGCCATCAGAGGGATGGAGGTAACAGATCTCGCGACTAACCATGGCGGCCCTGCCTCCCCACAAGAAGGAGAACAGGAGCCTTACTAACGCCAATAAAGTGTTAGACGGGAGTGGAAGCACGGAGAGTCGGTAAAGGAGAATCGGGTAGATGTGCGAGCCACATACTTCCGCCCTCTCCTTCAAGGAAAGATTCCTCCGAGTCCACAGACGAACTGCGAGCCCGGCCTTCTCTTGCACCTCCGACCAATTCATTTCTAACAAGAGGTCGGGACCGAACCAGACGCCGAGTATCTTGACCGGCCCGTCCGTCCAGAGGAAAGGTCCGGGAAGAGAAACTCCCCTCCACGAACCAAACCGCAAGCCAACAGACTTATCGCGGTTGATCCTGGCCCCCGTCACCATCTCATAACCCTTGATTTCTTTGCCGACTTCGTTAATTTCGGCCCTACTCGACACCAGAACCGAAACGTCATCAGCATAGGTGGAGTACCTGGCCGAGGGTTCTTTCACTATGTCCGATATAATACTGTTACGTACTCTATTTATCAACATTTTGATAATAAGCTTTGTTTTGTGGCTTATTAGGAGACACAGTGTAGTAACGGCTCGGATTGAGGAATCGTAGAGCCGAGTTCGAATTCCAGTCGAATCCAATACATTCACTAATGTGCTAAAACCCTTGCGAAAGGTATGTATCCTCTTCTTCTCCTTCCAGCTATAGGTAAATAGCAGGACAGACCGGGTTCTATAGTCTCGGAGGACACCTGTGTTATAGTGGAACACACCTATTCTATAGTTAATAGACTCTCCCACCTGTAATAATTAGGAGTAGTAAGAGTAACGGGTCAGTCAGTCGATGTCGGACGACCGGCTGAATGGATGAACTCGCCTCCTTCGGGCGGGGAGGAACATGAAGGAGGCTACGCCGAAGGGGGGAGTCTCTTTCGGGGAGGTAAACCGGCCCTGATCCCGTTTATACGGATTCACTAGGCATATTTGGGGGCCGAGCCTACGGGTTCGGGGATCCCACGTTAAAAACGGCCTTGTGCCACATGATGCCCCAGTGGGCGGGTGACTGAATATCGTCAGTCAGTCAGTCGATGCCGGACGACCGTTAGTCGAATACTAAAGTATCAGCGACCACATCCCGATTACTCTGCGTCATTACCTATTATATCAAGTTCCTAATGTTTTGTACGTCGAACCTATTTTAGGACCGACCTAGTACAAATACAAGTTTCCACTGTGAAATCACTCCACAACAACGTGGTCTATCGCAGAAAGAAATGGTAACCTACTGCTGGAAAAAAATCTGCCTCGTCAATCATATTATTAAAAGATCGCCTAAGCATGTATCACGCATAGTATGCAACAGACTGACTGACTTTGTGGCTTATTGGGTTGATTGTCCGATGCAGCTCGAAGGCATTTACATCTGACTTTTTGGCAGCATGGAAATGGATTAACTAAAGTCTTCCGATATGTCAACACTAGGATATTTTATTGCAATTCTATCTGGTTCTGCTACTGTGTTCTTGTTCATCTTTACCAATTCGTATGCCATTTAAGAGTGTCTTAATTGGTATCAACTCATGCAAAGCAGTAAACCACAAAGAAAAATCAGTAAAGCCACTTTGGATTTTATCAAAGAGGCCAAGGTAAATAACAGGATCTCTAGAACGTATGTGGCAGAAATATTCTAAGCATGGACGAATGGTAGACTTATAGATATGTAAGATAGATTCTGGAGGGAAAAATTGCCTCGCAAGATACACTTTCTTAACAGCTGACGTAGCAATGGATTCAATATAGTCTTTTCACCTCCTGTCAGCTGAGAACGTTCGCTCGAGAAAGCGCAATGGGTTACGTTCCAAGAGATTAGCATCAGCCATAGTGATGGAAGGTAGAAACGCATCTCTCAGATTATTAATGAAGAGAATTTTAGTTTCGTTTGGTTAAAATTAACAATTAAATTTGATATTTTATGCCTTTCCCTATTTTTGTTTATTGCAGATTTCCATCTTTAGTTTCATCTTTTAAACGTTTTGCATATTTTTTTCTATGGCAGGATAAACGAACTAAGTAGAGCCTGGGAAATGAACTTCCAAAAGATCGCTCTACAGCAGACACCTTGCTACAGTTTAAGTAATGTTCAAATAAATTATTATATATATTGCAGATATTTAGCTATCGATTATAAAATTCATCAATAAAGGTATTGTTTCACCTACGTAGAAATCGAATATATTTTTCGAAAAAAGAAAAAAGAAAGATTATCAAGTGGCGTCAGTTGTCAGCCACTGGACGACTGCTTTTTTTTTTCTTTTTTTTTTCAATTTTAGTGTTTACTTTCGTCTCAGATCAATACTGTGCAATAGCGACAGCAAATATCGGAATTTAATACGAAAAAATTTGTGAAATAATCTCAAAAAGTAAAGAATCGAAGATGAGCGGTAATTTCGTTTTTTTTAATAGTTCAATATTTTCCTCATTCTTGTCCACAGACGTGGAATTTTACGCTCTGAAATATAAGCAAGTATTTTTTTTTAATTCATTTGACAGGAAATAAATTCTCATTGTTTCTTCATGCAAAGTTATCAGTTTCTATGGTTACAGATGTGTTTTCTTTTGAATCTTCTTTACCAGCCTGTTGATTACATCATCATCATCATCATCATCAGTATCATCATCATCATCATCATCGTCGTCGTCGTCGTCGTTTCTGATGCTGCCGCTGATACTCTGTTCGTCTATTTCTCCGGCAAACAAGACACTTCAAACTCATTTTATTATTATTATTATTATTATTATTATTATTATTATTATTGCTACTGAGGTTTTCATCTTCCTTCTGTTATCTTTCCCTCTCTGCCAATCCACCCTCATTATTATTATTATTATTATTATTATTATTATTATTATTATTATTATTATCTTCATTTTCTTTGCTTTCTGGCGTTTACACATTTCTTTCCGGGTCCCACCCAGGGACCTAAGGTTAGAAATGGCATCATGACACTTTTCACTGACAAAAAAAAAAAAAAAAAAAAAAATTACACAGATAGAGCCCTTCGTAAAGTGTGGGCTGTACTTGTCAGAACAATTTTTTGTATCTCCTTGAGGCATGGGCTTCCAGGAATCCCTACAATTAGTCTACTGCAATCTTTTCCAACCAGTCCTAGGGCTCCAACTACAACAGGGATTGTTGATGTTCCCATATGCCACATTTTCGAGACCTCTATTTCAAGGTCCTTGTATTTTGACAGCTTTTTGAATATCTTCAAAGATACATTGCAGTCAGCAGGGACTGCCATATCAATAAAGAGGCACCGTTTTTGTTTGTGGTCTTTAATAACAATATCTGGTCGGTTGGCCTTGATTGTTCTGTCAGTGTGAATTGTGTAGTCCCATAGAATTGTAATAGGTCCTATCTCCGTAACCGGGTCTGGGTGGTGTTCATACCAGTTTCTTTCAGTTTCCTTCCCGTAGAAGTTGCAGATTTTCCAGTGAAGATATTGGCCACTCTGTCATGTCGGCTTTTATATTCAATGGGTGCCCACATCGTGCAACCTGATACAAGATGATCGATCGTTTCTGGATATTTATCACAGAATCTGCATTTTGGGCTGACACAATATTTTAGTATATGTGCTTGATAATTCCTAGTTAGCAAGCATTGGTCCTGCGCAGCAAGGATAAAACCTTCAGTTTCTGCTTTCAACCCTGCACTGCGTAGCCACTGATGGGTACGGGTTTTGTCTACATCAGTTTGTTTGATACGGGCAGAGTATTGGCCATGAAGCGGTTTATCTTGCCATCGCTTCTGTATCTGGTCGGTTGCATTCGTCTTTGCTGTCTTTTTCAAGTATTTTGCAGTTTCAGCCGGTGTATTGTGCTGTAGTTGCATCTCTACGCCCATTTGAAGCTCCAGTTTGAATTTGTTGGCTTCTTTCATTACGGAGTAAAGACGCTTACTACTTTCATGTTCCTTGACGCATACCATCATCCAGTCTTCTGTAGTTTTCAAGTATCTTTGGAGGCCAACTGTTGTAGTTTTGTAGGACAGTTCTAGTTGAACTAATCCTCTGCCTCCTTCGGATCTGGGCACATACAGACGATCAACATCAGCTTTGGGATGATGCATGCGATAGCAAGTGAGAAGCTTTCTCGTTTTGGCGTCCATTCGCTTAATTTCAGCTATGGTCCAGTTAAGGACATTAAAGCTGTAATGCACCACTGGGACAGCCAAGGTGTTTATAGCTGATATTCCATTTTTTGAGTTTAGTTCAGTATTTAGTATCAGACGTACACGCCTGTAGTACTCTTTTCTTTTTTTCTTTCATTTGGGGGTGTTGTATGCCGTCTCCTTCGCTAATACCTAGGTACTTTAAGCTTCATCATGCTCCAATTCCCTAATCTTTGTGACAAAATCTAAATCTATTGAGTGTGTTTCTGTAATTCTACCTTTCTTGAATGTTACTTTTGCACATTTATCTAATCCGAAGTCCATACCTATGTCGTCACTAAAGTATTTTACAATATTGAGGAGGCCTTTCAACTCATTGTCGTCTTTGGCAAAGAATTTGAAATCATCCATGTATAGTAGGTGATTGAATATTTTCTTATTTATTTTGTAACCATAGCTACTGTTGTTCAGTTCATGTGTAAGAGGGGTTAAGGATAAACAAAACAGAAGGGGTGACAGAGAGTCTCCTTGAAAAATTCCACGTCGGATATTCAGACGGTTGGATATGGCAGTGCCCCCGGTGTGCCTAAGGTATAGTTTTGCGTTCCACATCCCCATGATGTGCTTAAGAAAGTTTAATACCACAGGGGAGACTTTGTACATTTCCAAAGTCTTAAGAATCCAAGAATGTAGAACACTATCAAAGGCTTTACGATAATCAATCCACGCTGCACTGAGATTTCTGTGTCGTCTCTTGCAATTTTCCAGGATCATTTTATTTATCAGAAGTTGATCTTTGCAGCCATATGAACCTCTACTGCATCCCTTCTGTTCCAGCGAGAGAATGCTGTTTGTTTCGAAAAAGTAATAAGTACGGTTCGTCATTACAGACGTGATCAGCTTATACGTTGTGGAAAGACATGTTATCGGTCTATAATTTTTCGGGTCGTCTGTTTCAGTTGTTTTTGGTATGAGGTATGTAATACCTTCAGTAACCCATTCCGGGATTTTATTGGGATTATTTACAAGCGTTGATAATGTTTTTGCAAGTATGCCATGGGTAGATGAGAGATGATACAGCCAAAAATTGGGCAACTTGTCATTTCCTGGGGATTTCCATTTTTGGGATTTCGTTAGTGCTTGCCTAACATCATCTGTGGATATATTTTCCCATTCTTGCAGAGGTGTATCCAGCAGTCGTTCTTCTTCACGCCGTATCCATTCTGCATTTGGGTTACATTCCTTTGGGTTGCTCCGAATATTTTCCCAAAATGTCTGTACATTATCAATCGATGGTGGCGTTTCGACATGTATAGGCGTTTTTCCAATTTCCCTGTAAAATTTCTTAAGATCTGTTCGGAATATTTTATTTTGGCGATATAATCTACAACATTTCTCGTATCGTCTTGTTATCTGTGCTTTTAGCTGAAGTTTCTGTTTCAGCATTTTCTTGATCGATGGAAAATCAATTAGGGATTTAATGCTATATTTCCGTTTGATCTTTTTGAATTTACGTGTGGAAATATTAGGGTTTCTGGTGAGCTCATCTAATATAGACAGCTCACATCTGATTTGTTTTATTTCTCGTATCAGTTTGGTTTTCCAAGCTGGTTCTCTGTGTCTGTTAATTTTATTTATTGTCTTGACACCAAGCTTCCGAGTCGCTGCTAGAGCTGTTACGTATATGACGTTGTTAACTTCTGTTATGTTTCCCGGTGGTTTATCTGTTAACAGTGTTTCCAGGGCAGCATTGTATATTTTCACGATGTGCTTGTTGGGATTTGTCATATGTATTTTCGGGAGCTGGTCTCTGTCTGACAATTGTATGAAAGTTACTCTGCTGAGTACTTGGATGACGTCATTTTTCGTTTCGGTGATTTCAGCTTCGTGGTTTTCAAGGAATTCTAAATTAATGTACCTGGAGTCATCTTCAGTGACAATTTCTGGAGCTCTAGAGGTTGTGTCTAAGGTAGAATCTTCCGTTTCATTTCCTGGGAGATTATTTCGTATTTCATTCGCTTTAGCGTCCACCTCATCCTCTGTCGCATTCTTTATTTCAACATTCGTCTCAACAGAGTTTGAGTGATGGGTCATAGTATTTTGCCTTATATCTAATTTTATCTTATCTATTTCTGCCTTTGAGAGTCTGTTGTTTCGCATGATATCTCTGCGGATATTGGCAAGCATGTTTGGATTGAGGTTAGGTTTTATATCATTTCCCACCATATTTCTCCATATTTGGTATGTTTGATTGGTGGTGTTCTTTGCTGGGTCTTCGAGTGCAGTGAAGAAGGATGTCATAACTTGTCGATACTCTTCGCGGCTCCATTTCGTTCGTTTAATTTTTACTAGTCGATTTGGCATGGAGACACTTGGTCCAAGATTGGCGATAATCCGGGTTTGGTGACCTAGTGTCTCTTCGTGTGTGGAAGAGTTTGTTCCAGTGACAGACTTTTCGACCTCAGACTGGTTCCGCTCTGAGGGACGCGGCCCTTGTTGTCTCGGTTGACGGCCGATCCGGTATGAGATATTATTCGTATTCATTGAAATTGGTAGAGATGCGTTTTAACCTTGACCGCCAAGGGGTAATTTTGTTCAGATTACCAGCTTTAGGACGAGACTCGAAGAAGGTCCAAGAGCAAGCCCAGATTTGAGATAGTGGGTTTATTAATATATCGAAGTTAAAAGTTCATAACAGTGTATGGTATTCAGTTGGGTAGATAATACTAAGTTTTAACTTAGTATAAGTCCGAGAGACACCTCCAAGTGGGATAATTAGATTTCAGTATATAGACATAAAACAAAACAAAAAAAAAAAATGAACTCGGGTGTCCGCTTAAGTTCTGGGGTGGGGATTAAAACTTGAAATACAAGTTAAAAAAATATTTGAGGAGAGAAAAGGGAACTGAAAAGCAAGGAATTAACTTGAGTCATTAGGATTTACAATCATATCAAACTAAAGGAAAAGTATCATTCAAAGATGCTACATTTACCATTTCTTACAACTTCGGAGCATGGCACAAGTGACTCTCCACAAATGTTCAATTTTCCGTCGCCAACGACAGATACTTATCAAATTTTATGGGGTAGGCTGGAATTATATATACTACAGATTGGTAAGGGGGAGTATCGAAGAATTCATTAAACAAAGGGGTAGGAGCAAGGGAATAAAAGTTATACTTTTCCGGTCATCTCTCAACCTACTTGCCGCTGAAAGATATGTTTTTAAATTTTCACTCAAAGAGATGATAGACAAAGGGCAGAGCATTGTAGGAAAATTACACCTGTAGCCATGAAAAAAAACAAAAAACAACTCCCCCCCCCAGAAAACACAGATATAATACAATATGATCCCTGTCAGTGTGGACACATATACATGTACATTCAATATATATATATATATATATATATATATAGAGAGAGAGAGAGAGAGAGAGAGCGAGAGAGAGTTATTATTATTATTATTATTATTATTATTATTATTTGTATTATTATTATAATTACTTCTGATGTTCTGTTCTTTCTGCTTCTTAAACATCTCTGCTACTTCACCATTATTATTATTATTATTATTATTATTATTATTATTATTATTGATGTTGTCTTGTTCCTTCTACTTCTTCTTCCTCCCTGGCACTTCACCCTCCATAATATTATTATTATTACTAACATTGTTGTTGAGTTGCTACTAATGCCTTTTTTTGCTTTTGCTTGTTCTTCTTACTCTCTGCCACATCACCCTCATTATTATTATTATTATTATTATTATTATTATTATTATTATTATTATTATTATTATTATTATTATTATTATATTTCCTTTGATTTCTTGTGTGTACATATTTCTTTCCGGGCCCCGCCCAGAGACCTAAGGCTAGAAATGGCATCCTGACATTTTCCACTGACCACATAAAATAAAAAAGAAAATAAATAAATAAACTCAAACATATTTTATTAGGTTGGTGCAAAAATAATATCGTATTTTTACGTATTTTTTAACGTCTAAAAACGGTATTATTTTTGCACCAACCTAATACATAGATAAATCCTTTCGTAAGATGTGGGCTGTACTTGTGAGAACAGTTTTTGTAATTCTTTTAGACGTGGACTTCCAGGAATCTCCTAAATTAGTCTACTGGAATCTTTTACAACCAATCCGAGGGCTCTAACTACAAAAGGAATTGTTGATGTTCCCATGTGCCACATTATTATTATTATTATTATTATTGGTAATGTTCTCTTCCCTTCTGTCATATCACCATCAATATTATTATTATTATTATTATTATTATTATTATTATTATTATTATTACTGATGATCTTTTCTGCTCCCTGCTTCTTCTTCCTCTCTGCCAGTTCACTACCATCATCATTATTATCATCATCAGCAGAAGCAGCAACAGCATTGTTATTATTAGTAGTAATAGTATTAATAGTAGTAGTAGTAGTAGTAGTAGCAGTACTAATATTTTTTTGTATTTCTGTTGTATTCAGATTTCCTTCTGGGTCCCAACCAAAGACCTATGCAAAGAAATGGCTTCATGACATTTTCCATTTGTCATAAAACCCCTAAGATCACACATATTTTACATAGATAAAACTCTTCATAATGTGCGAGCTGTACTCGTGAGTACGATTTATGTATTTATTTAAGGCATGGTCTGCCAGGGATCCCTTAACTGAATTTATGGGAACCTTTTCCAAACAATCCGAGGCCTCCAACTACTGACATTATTGATGTCCTCATGTGCCACATTTTTGAGATTTTCACTTCCAGACTCTTGTACTTTGTTAGTTTTTTTTGGAAGATCTTAAAACATATATTATAATCTGAATCTGTAGGGACTGCCATATTAATAAGAAAGCACATTCTGTTTTTGTGGACCTTGATTACAATATCTAGGAGATTAGCTTTGTTCTGTGTATGTGTAATGTAAAATCCCATAAAATTGTTATAGGTCCTATCTCTGTGACCGGGTCTTGTGTTTTTCAACCAATTCTTTGCAGTTCCCGTAAATGTTCCCTATTTTCCTGTGTAGATATTAACCCACTCCATCATGCCGAGTTTTAGATTCAGTAGTTACTAACACTGAAACCTGATACAAGATGGTCAACTGATTCTAGATATTTATCACATACTCCGTATTTTGGGTTAACACAATTTTGTTTCATACGTGTGCTTGGTAATTTGTAGTTAGGGAACATGGATTATGTACTGCAAGAATAAACCCTTCGATGTCACCTTTTAAACCTGCACTACCTAACCGCCGATGAGTACTGGGTTTGTCTATATCAGCTTGTCTGATGTGGGTTTAGTGTTGACCATGAAGAGTCTTATCTTGCCATCGTTTCTGCATTTAATACATTGCATTTTCTTTTGCGTTCTTTTTGAGGTTCTTTGCCGCTGCAGTCGGTGCCATTATGGTTTATTTGCACTTTTTCATCCACTTGAAATTCCCTTTTGGATTTAGTGAATTCTATTATTGCTGAATAAACTTTCTTATTTCTTTCATGTTCTTTGACACAGATCATATCAGATCTTTTGTAGTTTCCAGGTAGCTTTGAAGACCGATGTGTTTTTTTGTTTGTTTGTTTGTTTGTTTTTAAGACTGTTCTAGTTGAATTAATTCTCTTCCTCCTTTTGATCTGGTCACATATAAACGATCAACATCAGACTTGGGATGATGCGTGCTGTTGCAAATGTCATCTATGGTAGAGTTAAGGATGTTCGAACTGTATTACCCCACACGGATAGCCGAAGTGTCTATGGCTGATATTCGTCTTCTTTTTCCCATTATTATTAGGTTTGTGCAAAAATAATGTCGTTTTCTAACATATGTGAGAAAACGACATTATTTTTGCACCAACATAATATTATTATTATTATTATTATTATTTCTGTCGATGTACTCTTCTACGTTCTGAATTTTTTAATTTGTTTTGACCCCTGGGCCTACTGAACATAAACGGAATAAATTGATACAGTAATTGACTTACCTACGACCACAGTGTAGATGAATACCAGATTTGGGAGTTAGAGGGAACTTATAAATACAAACATTATTCAGACATTGTTAAGATCTACAAAGTTTAGGAGAGTTTATTTATCAACCGGTATGACCGCCCACATCCCGAAGGATCACAGCACACACACACAAAAGACCTGTAGTCTTTCGATCAGTTGTTTTTCATTCGGTGTTCACTATTTTCCCATAGCCGGGACCCTAACCGGTGCTACCACTTCAGGTGAAGGTGGACCTGGGAACAACAGCAATTCAAAGGCGGTTGCACGCTCTTCAATCTCGCTATCAGTACGCTTGCTTCTAGATGTAGTTTATTGTCATATTGACTACCTTGCAGTAGACGAAGCAACTGATTCGATAAAGTAGCTCCACTTCATGTGAGTAAAAATCGTACAATGCTCTTTCTTTAAGAATATATAATTTAAATATAACGTGAATGAGTAGCGGCGTGCTTAAAATTGATTTTAAACAAGGAAAAATAGAATAGATCTTCTATTTTTATGATTCAAATATGATTTCACTCTATCTCTCGCAGAATAGGTATTATGATTACTTACATTATTTACATTATTCAGACTGTTATCCTCATATTCATTGCCATATTAACAATGTGTCGGACGTTATATGTTCCGGCCTTCTTCCGGTGATTGGAATTTTCCAACAGAACCCTTTATTTCGTCTACTGGGGTAGATTGTTCTAATTCCACGTGCCATGGCTCTTCCGGATGACCCGGTTATTTCCTTTTAACTCAACAAGTTTTGGTACATTACTGCTGTAGCCTGGTATTGCACTACTCACAACTCTTTAGGTTTAGTCACTGGAGCTAATGAACATCTTTATCCACTAGGCCATGATTATCCATTATAAATAACGTTTAAACAAATAAATAAAAAAATATATCAGATTTAATCCCCTTCTTAGAAAAATTGTCTTTGTTTAGGTAAGGATACGAAAACAGAACAGATATGTATATTTCGAGAATCATAAAACATATGTGTTCAAAAAGGGTTTTGTTTGATCAGGATCTCCTGAGTGGTCAAGGAACATCAGATCCTAGAGGACGCCGGTTCTAACAAGATTTCTCGAATATTCAGGCCGGTAGATGTAAATAAATAAATACACTGTATAATAATAAAAAAAGAGCATCTACTCAAATATGAGTAGCCATTAAAAATAATAAAAGATACTTTTTTTTTTTTTAAGCATTTCACCCTTAGCAAGGCGGGAAGCCACTAGCACGCAAGGGGTTATAGAGAATTTGGAGCGAGAGCAGATAGGAATGATAGAGAAAAGGATGAGGAGTAGGATAGGGGATAGATCAAGGCAACTGGTGATGTCGATTGACATTACATTTGGACAGTTGGAGATTATAGCTATCTGGGAAACAGGAATGAGGAAGGGAGTTTCACAGGCGAGAGGTGCGAGATATGAAGCTATGTATGCCGTGGTATTATTTCGGTACTTCAGTTGAAAATCACTGTCGTAGAAGAAGGAATATTTAGTAATGTTAAAGATTACAATACGAGTCAAAGAGGAATGGAAGCGAGAATTCCTTCATGTTCAATCTTTCATTCAGAATGAAGAAAATACACCAAAGACCGCCGATTGTTACGTTTGATTTTTGTGTTGTTCTGATAAAAGAGTAAATACTGAATAGTTTGATCTAGATCCATTCATTGTAGCTAAATAAACACTGCTCTCTTACGCCTACCCTATTCTATTTTTTCATTACTGCGATACTAATAGGAGTTTTTCTTCCTTTTCTTTCTACATAGAATCGGCGTGTGTTTTCCATGGGATTATGATTCCTGAGCTTGATTACTGTCAATCCGTGGATCCACTGGTTTCAATTTCTATTTTTTCTCCTTCCTTTTTGTCTACATTCTCAGTTAATTGGTGGTCTTATATCTATCTTTGATACAACTTTGCTTATTCTGTAACGAACTGCTGGTTCTCGTGGTTTAGAATAAATTCGGTAATGGTTAGTAAAGCTAATCTAGTTAACTAGTACAACTGAAAATAGAGTTTGTTCTCATCTAATTTTTCGGAAACCTATTTGCTCCGGTCATTAGTAAGTCTGATCGGTTCGTTAAGATCAAAATGGCAACTGATCTCAAAAAGGACCTACAATCTGGTGTGTGAATTGGTTGGGGAGATGCTTTCTATTTGTCGTCTGAGAGAACTCTTTCTAGCTTCTACCAGCATGGCTGATGATAGCCTCCAGGAGAATGACTCCTTGGCAACTGATCTCTAAAAGGACTTAAAATCTGGTGTTAACTGGATTGAGGCTGCTCCCTATGAATCGTCTAAGAGAACCCTTTCTACCTTCCGCCAGCATGGCTGATGTAAACTTCCAGTGACTCATGAGAATGACTCATTGCCCCTTTGCGGGCTCTCGTTTTCCGCTGACTCAAAACGAGAAGATCATATTGAATGAGTTGCTAGCTCTTCTGCTAGAAAAATTGGTTTACTGTGTCGTTCTGGGGAATTTTTCTTGCCACAATCTATCTTACAAATCTATGAATATCGCCGCCACATATGATCTGCCTCTCCTTCTATATATATTTAGAGATCCTCGATAAAATCCAAAGTAGAATCAATGTTATTATTAGATTGATCCTGGCGGTTTCCAAGTACATTCTTTATAATTCATTTCATGGTAATTGAATTGATGAGCTTTCCTCTATGATACCTAGTTTTTAGTGCAATACTGGATTGGTGGTAAGGTCTCATCATTTTACAGCTGAAATTGCTAGAGTTAATTTTAAGTTATAAGCTAACAGACGCAACTCTGCTGCACACAGTTGAAATCTATTCTGATGTTCTTCCATCGATTGCTATATTTGAGCACGAGGAAACTACCTCCATATCTATCTATCTATCTATCTATCTATCTATCTATCTATCTATCTATGATCGTAGGTGCTAAGTAATTCTCTGCTCCCCTAAGAAAAGAATTTTAAAAAAATTAAGTAAATATAAGCGCATTACTTGTTTGGTGGTAACTTCTTATTATTTTACAGTTGAAATGGTTAGAAGAAACATTCAGTTCTATGCTAACAGTTTCCTCTCTGGAATTTCTCACTTGTGGAACACTTTTCCGGCTTCTTGCATTCTAGTTAAGTTTGACCCTCCATAATTTAAATCCAGTGATAATCATTATCTTCTGTCTTCTTAGTCTCCGTTCTTCTATTATACTCGCTACTTCATAATGTTTTCCTTTTCTCATGTTCGTTCACCCTTAATAATCTCCTGTATCTTAGTGGCTTTATTTTCTTAGAAGGGGTCAAGTGATTACAATACAACACCTTTGCACAAATAAAATAATGGGTATTTTTCTACTATTTTTTTCATTAGATAATTCTCTTTCCGCCTCTGTTTTCTGATTCCCTTTTTATCCCCGGTTTTAATCTTTTAATCAGATTCCATGACAGTTTTAAATTTTCTATTGCACATATTTTGCTATGGTCACTTTGGCTTGTTGAGCAAAGTCATCGATATTAAGAAGTCACTCTCTTCATGCCTTTACCTTTTAACATAGTCTGATTTTTATTTATTCGGGTTACTTTTTACGTTTTATCAACCTTTTGCCGGTTATTTGAATCCAGATAATATATTTAAATTGCAATTATTTTGTGGAGATAACGATCATTTACTGATGACATCCTGCTAATTAACCCATAGACGGTGGTGAGAAGAGGATCACAAGATTATTTACACATACGTCAATGTAAGGAGTCTGGCTTGAACTGGGACTCTGCTCGCTGATATATAATTCTGAGCCGTTACTTATTACTCCATCCGCAGATTCAAACTTACAGCACTTAGTATTCCAAAGATGTCACCTATATAAGTACTGGCCAGGATCATCGTAAATTAAGTTCGACGATTGTATGAGAACAGGTGTTTCAAAGTGATATGGCCGTAGGGCTACATAACATATGTCTGTCTTATCACTCATATGATGACCTCTGTCTGTGATTACTATCTGTAAATCAATACATGTATTATAAATTCCGTTTTGCCCACTCTTGGAAAGGTTCTGGTTCAATGAATCACTTATATTAATATAACCGGGCTTTTTTGTTGTTTTTTTTAGTATTATTATTGTTTTTCTGTTTACTTTCCTGGAAGCTTCTCACGAAAAGGACCAACCAATGAGTAATTGGGTTAAGGAATGTCTTATAGATTTAAACTCCCCTAAGACAAAACTATTTAATTTAATCACCATAGGAAACATTTTTTTGTCTGCCAGGAGAGCAATTCTTTGTGTTTTCTTGGGCTCACGTTTTACACTGACATGAAGTGGAGACTGCAATAAGCGACCTGACCTGACCTGACATGTCACCTCGCCTTCATTCATTTTTTCACCAACGGGATGTAAATTCCCGGTATAAACTGAGCTCGTTTCTATGCAAGTCGGGGACGGCGGACAGGAAGTAGAATTTAAATATGAAATCTAAAAAAATCAACTTGTCGAAAAACTAATACAGAATTTATCCATTTCAATGTTTCAGTCAGACGAAAGACACATGACATGGGGTAAGAGGTGGGTGAAAATTACTTGTCTTAAAGTGAAGAGGTTTTATAAAATTAAACCCAAATATTAACCTTATGAAATTAATTTAGGTTTATATGAAAAATGAAATATTAATTCAAAAAGGATCTAAAAATAAATTAAAAATATATAGATAAAAAGACGTAATGAATTAATTGAAAGAGAGTTGGGAAGATATTTATGTTGGGGAAAGTTTATAAATATTGTGGAAAGACGTTATAGAAGGGTAAAATAAAATATAGAAATTAGAATTAGTTATGATGTCGGCATTTGAATTTTTAGAGG
>OZ010572.1:110018059-110050559 GCA_963932145.1 Acanthosepion lycidas | reverse complement strand
TATATATATATATATATATATATATATATATACTTACGTGTAATTTTCTCTGATGCTTCCAGGAAGTACATATACCAGTAGATGGAAAAGTGCTGATGATGGCAGAATTCCATTGAAAAATGTTATCGCCTAGTCTTATTGATTTTTCTACTGCTTCTCAAAGAATCATTCTCTTCTGGCAGCAGTTGAGTCTTGTCTTTTATTTTGCATCTTGAGTGGAATATTATATATTTTAGAAGAGTGATTAGAGAACAACGAAATAAGGCGATAATTTAAAAATCGTGTATGGAGTTAGAAGACGAGGCATTTGAAAATAGATAAATCTGACACAAAAAAGACAAATAAAAAAAACAAAAAAACAAAAAACAAACAAGCAAAATCCCTTTGATAACAGTTAAAGCCGGAAATATGCAGACATTTTGCTGGAAACGGGGAAAATCATTATAATTCATACATACAACTAACAAAAGTCTTTAACAAATAACTTTATTTTGTTTTTAGGCATCACTTTTTCTGAACGACAACAATGATGGCGCATACTTTGAATCCGTCTCAAAACTTCACGATATAGAATTAATAACTACTAAACACTTCAAATACCACTTGTATATATGCGAGGTTCGGTTATTACAGACAACAAGAAAATTGAACATATGTGACGTCACCCTGGCCCTCTCCCGTGCTATCCTGTGACGATCTAACCCTTGGCCGATACGGATGGAAATCTGGTTCGATTCGGCATCAGCTTTGCCGTTCCCAGCTCGCCTTCAACGTCTGGTTACCGAAGTAACTGCTTTGATTTCTAGTCTAAGCTACCCATGTTGGGATTTGATCTTAAGTAGACGAAATCAATCAGGAGTCGGGCCGTAGTGCAAGCCGAAATCTGAGCAAAGGTGATACCGCACAAGTATATGTAAAAGAAAATAAAACAACAACTCGAAAGATTCAAATGTGTTAAAAAAAAGAATAACACATATCTTTATATCTGGTTGCTGAATACAGGACTGCGTCTTTCTCCCAAACCGCTTCTATGGATACGTGACAATTTGCGTTTCTTAGGCGTGATCTTAAGTTGTTTTTCGATAAACTGGTTTTTGGTATCTTCAGGCGATATTCGTAAAACTTGTTTTGGTGGCGTTAGCTTAAGTCGTTCTTGAAAAAAAAAAGTTGTTTTTGGTTAGAAGTCTAAGTCGGAATGCGTGGAATCTTTCAGTCAGCTGCTGCGAGTCTGGCCTACAAGCTCACAGCTCAACTCCAACTGTGACTGCGCCTGCGTCTGAGTGTGCGTCTGACCAACTGTCTTTTGCTCTGAGGACGTTCGTTTATATGGATGCCGACCAAAACCGGGTGGGGGCTGTCGTGGTGCAGTTTCCTCGATAATTCCAAATCCGCAATAAGGATTTTCTTTGTTTTCGGACAGGAAAATTTCTCACTTCCTATTTTTAAAAGTCAATTACTTTCTGTTTAAGATGGGTTCTTAAGGGAATTGTCCCTCCAAATTCTTCCTTTCCCTTATTGGTATCTCACACCAATCCCCTCAGAGGCGCAACAGGTTTCCCTTCTTTCTCATATGTTTACCTTCGCCCATCGCTCACGCCACCATTCAGCCAATGAACGCTCGGTAGTGTGGGTGTGGTTAGACTGGTCTCAGTTTACAATTATCGCTCAAAGAAAAAAAAATCTTCCTTTTTTTTTTCTTTCTTTTCCACCGACTAGAACCCCCAGGAATCTTACTGTGGCCATTAAATCTCTATCTTAACTTGACGTCATTTGGGATTTATCAACGGGATTTCCGCCAAGTTATTATCTGGGCGGGCAACTGAATCGCATTGTCTTCCTCAACATTTTCGCACTCTGTCGCCAACAGTCTGTCCAGGTAAAAAACTTTTATCATGGCAAGTTCTGGACATAAAACAAGTGGTTCCCATCCAAAACCAAATGATATCTCCGAAAGATAGTTAATGTCTTATTCTTTTCCTTTTTCTCTTCTTCCTTCCCTTCTCAGCTAATTCTTTCTCGGTCGCATGCTTGACCGAATTTCCGATTATCCTCTAGCATTCTGCTTTGTCAGCCTCTTGACCAATTTGAAATTTTCATTATTGCCATGGGCTTATTGCTATCTTTTATTCGAACTCTGCCGTTCCTCGCCGCGTCATGGCATAAATTAATTCTGACAGATCCGAGATCTTACGAATTTTCTATCTTCTGCGAAAAAAAAAATCTTTTCTTCGCATATGAAAAAAAAAATCTTTACCCAAGTTTTCTTTTTTTTAAAAAAATAACATCGCTCAGTATGTCTTTCGTGATAGCTTCTTCACGCCTTAAGAATTTCTCGCTTTTAATTTCCACGCTTAATTAATTAGCCAATTAGCATAGCTAAATAGTGTCACACACAGATTAGACTGTACTTCAGGTAAGTTCTCCCAACCCTCCAAATTTCTACAAAACTAAAACATTAACCTAAAATCATTTATTTGATAACCTCAACGGATTGAAAATTTTATATGGAAGTCATGCTTACCGCAAAACACGTTCAGAAATTTCTAAGCTGTATATCACTACTTTCTCAGATTGGCGATGACTATCCTACTTCAAGCGTCCTGGGTGTGACGAGAAACTACATCCGCATCCTGGGTAAGACGATAAACTACATCCAACAGCAAGGCCTCTGATCAGAAGGTTTTGAGGAGCGCGGAACCACCTCTTAATTGCTGGTGTTTCTAGGTCGACCTTGACTCGGGGTGGTAGCACCTGTTTGGCTCCAAGCTAGGGGTAAATAGTTGACCCCCCAAACTGGGGTCAAAACCCTATGAAAGTAAAAATAGGTTTTAATATTAGGACTACTTTGTAAAATAAAAAAGGATATTACTAGGAATAAATTTTTGAAGGAAAAACATTGCCAGCAATACATTTTTCAAAAAAAAAAAAATAAAATACCAGCAAAAAAAAAAAAAAAAAATCAAAAAAATCTTGTAGGGATGAGATAACCCCATTGAGTTTGATATGAAGTAAAAGAAAACAACCCAACCCATCCTATTTCAAAGCTAGTGGACTGAAGTTACTAAATCACAGGTAAAGTACTGTAGCACATATCAGAAACTGATTAGTTGAGGACTTCCAACAGCAGAATCAGTTAAAATGGTTTGCACATGTAACTAAGGAATAAATAATGATGTAATTAATTCTACGATAATTCGAATAACGGCTTATGTCAGAAGGCCACAGTTAAGATTTGAAAAAGATTTTCCCGAATAAAGGCCTTAAGAGAATTTTTTTTTTAGCCGTTTCACCCCAACCAAGGTTGGAAGCCACTAGCACGCAAGAGGTTACAGAGAGTTGGGGTGAGAGCAAAGAGGAGTGAGAGGAAAGGATGAAGAGGATAGAGGATACATTAGGGCATTTCGATACGTCGATTGATATTACATTTGAAAAGTTGGAGATTGTAGCTGTCAGTGAAACGAGAAATGGGGAGGGAGTTCCACAGTCGAGAACTGCGAGACATGAAGATATTGGTGCAGAAGAGACGGCTACATTTAACAGTTTCGACAGTAAAAAGGTGTGAGTGAGATGCCAGCCTAGTTGAACGCTTAAATTCATGAAGTCTGGGGACCAGCCAAAGCAGCTCATCGGAGAAGTTACCGTGAAAGTATTTGTAAAAAAGAGAGATGGAACAACGGCACGTCTTTGAGAGAGCGACTGCAGACGAGATGCCAGATCAGGTCCAATTACATTGCATATCCGTCTTTGGATTTTATCAAGGACCTTCAGACAAACAGAAGAGGCTCCTGACCATAAATGGCAGCAATACTCCACGCAAGGGCGAATAGTTGATTTGTAGATTTGAAGGATTGACTCCGGCGAGAAAAATTTCATGGTGCCGCTCAGGGAGCGAAATTTTCTTGCCCTGGACAAAGCTATTGACTCAATATATTTGTTCCATCTCAGGTCAGCATAAAATGTGAGACCGAGCAGTCGCAAAGAGGTGCTCTCTTGGAGTTAAGCGTCAGACATTCTAATGGGGGGCAGGGATGATTCTCTCTGGTGAGTAATAGAGAGCAGTTTTGTTTTAGAGGCATTAAAGTTAACTAGCTAATTCCTTCCATAGTCCACAACCGATTGGAGGTCCTTTTCGAGACAAACGGCTAGGTTAGTATTGTCGGTGACACTAGATTTGTCTTTGAGGCAAAAGTAGATAGTAGTGTCGTCCGCATAGATGCCTACTTGGGAACCTATGACATCAGGAAGAGCGTTAATGAAAATAAGGAACAAAGTAGGGCCTAGCATAGAGCTCTGGGGAACAGCCGCGTTCATGGGGTAGGAGCTGGAGGAGAATCCGTAAAGGACGCCCTTCAATGCACGGTTTGACAGGAATGATTGTATTAAGTCAAACAATCAACCTGTAATTCCATAACCGTGAAGCTTGCGAAGAAGGCCGGCATGCCAAGCCCTATCAAACGCTTTGGAGATATCTAAACCCACGGCACGAGCTTCTATGTTATTTTGAAGTGTTTAGTAAACAATTTCACTTATAGCCGTTAGCACATCGGCTGTAGAACGGGCAAAGCGGAAACCATATTGCTACTCAGGGAGCAGATTATGGAATGTAAGGCGCATTTTATAAATCACAACAAACAGTGCCACTGACTGCTCGGTCAATGAATGTCGAATTTTTCTTCTTTTTTTTTTATAAGGAAACGGCATTACCATTAAAAATGTGGGGAACAGATACTACACTTTGATCTCCCCTTGATGATCAGTGGGTGAAGAAATCGTAACTTCAGTAGAACGGGCAGATCGGGCCATAAATGTAGAATGGTTCCTATTAACATTGCCAATTCATAAAATGTGAATGTATATATGACAGGGTTTCTGTTGCAGGCAGGTGATACGAGATACAATTTTAAAACACAGTGATTTGTAAATGATGTTTGGGGCTAAAAAATTGAGACACACTCTTTTTAGCGGCAGCGGCTTTTCACCGTAGCAAGTGTCAGGAACATACTTGTATTCTGCATTATCGTCAGCGGCAAGTTAAAAACATCGCGACTCCACAGGTGAAAAAAGAACGAAACACAATAACACATCGAATCATACCTCAATTATCGGTTGATACTGCTTAACCCATTAGTCTCCTACGATCATGGAAAGTTAAGCAATGTCCAGCGTGGTCACTAACTAGATGGGTGACCGCTGTGGAAGACCATGTGCTGTAAGCTTGGATCTGCCGGTGGTGTAATGCATAATAAATCGGAATTTTTCATTGGAGAGCAAACTTCGAATTCCAGTTGGGTTGGTTATATTCTCTTACGCGCAAATACACTTGGGAAAGATCAAACTCTTCTCCCTCTAGCTATGGCAAAATTAATAGAACTCGTATAACTAAAACCATTCTTTTCTAAAGAAAATGCGTGTAAAACATTTAAATTTCACCATTAAATAACCCACAGAGTTCGATGTACCACTAAGCAAAAATAACCATTCAAAACCAGCCATTAGCCTAGGTAGTCATATGACTGACTTATAAGAGAATCATCACTGTAGAGCGGTATCTTCTTGAGTAGTCCTCACTATAGCTGTGTTAAAAGACCGAGAGGCATTCATTCATTCGGAGTGTGTCTTGGTGAGGTAGACATCCCTTTCCAGGGCAAACTAGAGCTAATGCCATCCAACAGTGGTCACAATCACGATGCCGTTGTTTCTTTGGCAGGGCGGGGTAACAACAACTTACCCGTTGACTTTGGTCACTGTTGCCGTGTTGTCACAGCACTAGCTGCGTGCGTAGGTATGTATACCATTCTATTCAATTGTACTCGATGGCGGCTGACTCTACAAGAAACATCATCCGACCTTTGACGGTATTTGATTGTAATCAAGAGAAAAAAGAAACAGTAGAAAGAATAACATACTGATTGATTCTTTATCTACGACTTATCAACAGGTGATAAAAAACAAAAACAGAAAATATTTTAGATTGTAAAATGCTGTTTTTATCCTACAGATAATAATGATTTATAAGTCTTACATCGTTAAACATTTGGGGGATAAAAAACGAATTCATTCCTTCGTCAAAGTTATTTGCGCGTAAGTGAATACAACGAACCAAACTGGAATTAAAACACAGCTCTCTGACCTCCAATTCCTACTAACTACTGTCACATGACCAGAACAACCAAGTTTGCAGCACCTGGTATTCGTAAGCGTTCACCTATCTAGCCTATACCAGGCTCGACGTTGCTTAACTTCGTTCAACCGGCGTTTCAACGGGAAACACTGGATGGAAACAGTTGTTTCAATTTGATATCTTCCTAAGCTACAAGGTATGGGATGAGTTTGAATTTCCCATAGACGTTCAAAACGAAGAACCTCCTCGGGAAACTTTTTTACCGAAGAATTTCCGACTATTTAACCCATAGCTAAGGGAGAATAGATACATTCATACCTTTTCCAAGGGTATTTACCTACGAATATAACGAAATTGGAACCTGGTATTTTCAATCGGTTACCCATCAAGGTACTGACCAGGCCCGACGTTGCTTAACTTCGGTAATCGTACGAGAATCGGTGTTTTAACATGATGTGGTCGTAAGGCGAAAAATAAGAGAAAGGTAGGAGAATGAGTGCAAAGATTGAATGTGGCTGGAAGCTGAGTTATTGGCTGTCTCAAACAGCACCTGCCTCTCCGCATAAAAGTATTAACGTTAGGTATACCCTGATGTCTGCGGCATTATGACATGAGTAGGTTTCGGTGATGCCTGGTATACCTAGAAACAAATACTAATTCAAGCACGTTTACACAAAATAATGTATTTTTCTCACATTGGGACGCCACACATACTAGTATTATTGTTGTTACTATATAATTAATATTATTATTATTATTAGTAGTAGTAGTATTATACAGTGGAACATCGGTTCACGAATTTAATTTGTTCCTGAAGGCCCATAGTAACCCGAAATTTTCGTAAACCGAAACGATTTTTCCAATAGGAATCAATGTAAAGAGGAAAAAAAAAGTCACTGTACAATAAAATTGGAAAAGAAAAGCACGCTACAACACACGAATGTAAACAACATGGCGGTCAACTCAGAAATTATTCCTTTCGGGTTGACTTGGTTCGACAATGTTGTTCGAGAACCGAAATTTTGTTCGTTAACCGAGGCATTATCATCTCGAATTTTCTGTTCGAACACCGATTTATTCGACGTTGAAGAACCGAAGTTCCATTGTATTATTAAGGTTATCATATTATTATTATTATTATTATTATTATTATTATTATTATTATTGCCCATTATTATTATTTTTATTATTATTTCATCGTCAATATTATTATTATTATTATTTTATAATTATTATTATATCAATGCATATCTCTTGTTTTATTATTATTTTATCATTACCTAACTATTGTTTCTTGATTGGATTACCCCGGCAAAAAGGAGTTGCCTCCCTTGAAATTTAACGTATTTTTAATCCCTAGCGTTCTTAGATGGGTAATTTTTTTTTTTTTAAATAGAAATTAGAATTTCTGATTATCTTTTAGGTATTTTGCCCTAAAGCAAAGGAGGCATATATCAGATTTTGTATTTTTGAGACAGGAAAAACGATCCCGATTCAATTTCAATCTGTCTAGAAATGAAAGGAAGGAAAGATATGGAATAAAAGGAATATGAATGTCAGGAGAGGTAGATGTAAAAATATGCATTTGTTTTTTTTTGGTTGGTTTGTGTTGTCAGGGAGAGCAGTTTCCTACAAGTTTGAACTCGGCCGTCGGACGAAAAAAATCAAAAAAAAAAAAAATCTCCCACATCAAGAGGAGTAGCAGATAGAGAAATAGCAGCAGTAAGGATTAAACATTTTTCTTCCCTAGTTTCTATTTTTCATTACGTTTCCCTGTACCAAAAGATAATAAACTTTTTATTAAACCAATCCGGTATTCTACTGTGGTTTTTGATTACTCAGTTAAAATGGTTTGATTTAATAAATACTTCACTGTTTTTTTTTTGTTTTGTTTTTTAGTGTAAATATACAATAACGTTTGATAATGTCTTACGACTTTTCCGCGTTAGGTGATTAGCCAATCTCAGTTGCAGACATTCACTCAGATACATTTGTGTTTCTTACAAAACATACGCGAACACAGACACACAAACATACAGGCGCACACATCCAAATTACTACTAATTTGAACGGACAATACAGTGTAACCCGGATATAAGAGAGTTGTCGGGAACGGAGAAGAAGTATCTTATATCCGGGTTTCTCTTATATCCGGGTTTGGTCTATTTTGTTTAGGTAAGTATGGCTCTAATTTCGGACCAGAGAAAATCTCTCTTATATCCGAGTTTCTCTTATATCTAGGTCTCCTATATCTGGGTTACACTGTAATTACAGTTTCTAGGAGAATGATCGTCCTGTGTATGATGATTGACTACATCTGACACTGTAATTACAGTTTCTAGGAGAATGATCGTCCTGTGTATGGCGATTGACTACATCCGACAGGAAGTCCTCTGATCAGGAGAATCAAACTTTTGAGGAGCGTGGAACCAATTGCTGTTGCTCCCACGTTCACTCTTGCCCGAGGTGGTAGCATCGGTTAGGGTACCAGCTATGGGCAAATCGTTAACCCCCAAACTTATGAAAGTATGAATATACATTTTTGATAGAGAAAATAGTAGCAATTCATTTTCATAGTAAAAAAAAATATACCAGCAATAAATTAAAAAAAAATAACAAAAAAAAAAAATATACCAGCAATTAATTTCTGTTAATAGAAATTACCAATGCCCTCAAGAAAATTATATATCGGCATTAAATGACCCATAAGGTGTTGATATCCCACTAAACAAAAAATGAAACTCAAAATTAAGGTTACTTTGAATTAAGCACCAGTTTTATGTGAAGCTGTCAGCTCCTCTCTGCGAAATTCTAGTTACTATGGAAACCGCAGCAGTAACACCTATCGTAGTGAGTCTGTGGTCTTATACTCTAATCAAACTTTGCAGTTTTAATCTACATATACCAAAAATAAAGTTACTCATATTGAATGTTGCAGATTAATGTTTGAACTAGTTCGAGAATGTATTGAAGTCGACAGAGAAACATGAAAATTTATAGCCAAACGCTGATGAACACTGTCCATGTCAGGACGAAAAACTCCAAGGAAAATACGGTATATCGAAAAAAATATCGTTGGCAAATGTAAAAAATCAGTGGAATAAAACTGGGTTGTCTTAATGGCAGGTGGGTGTAAAATAAATAAATCGTCATAAATTCGCTACATTCGCAAAGTAGATTAAAAAAAAGTGTCCTCTGTGAAGGAAGATGAATTAAAAAAAAATGTTATATTATATTGATGCCGATCGTAAAAGATTCAAGTAAAAGAGAAAGCAAATTTAGATTTATGAAGGATAAAAACGGAAAGACATACGAACCTGAGTTTTAAAAACATAAAATGAAGGACAAAAATAAAACATGCCCAGAAGATATTTAGTATGTGATAGTTTCCTTAAATGTTAAAAAAACATACTTGCATACAAAAAATATACAACTCATACAAAGCGATATTATAAATGCAACAGGTGAAGGTTTATTTCATACATATGAAACGCCATAGAATTCCCCCCACCCAAAAAAAAAAGAAAGATAAAAAAAAAAAACTAGCATTTCTTAGTCTGCCTTAAATGGATCGTATATGTCGCCTCAAAATTTGTAGCTCGAAATTTTGAGTTTGGCTTATACCTAGCGTAACGGTTGACCCTAAACAGATGGCAGGCTACCAATAGCCCAAATCTTAGCCCTAGCGATAACTGTATACGATAACCTTTGCCAAAACAATTGTCACACCACTTACCTGTATATTGAGACACTAACCGTAATGTCTTTCTGTATGCGTTGTATAGCAAAGAACCAACAATGCACACCGCTAGGTAGTGTATATTGTATCGGTGTAACTATTATCTCAAATTTAACAGCATGTGTAGAAACAACTCATAATTCAATGTTTAATATTTTATGCTTCTGAGCTGGAAAATTTATACGATCATTTCAAATGGAGAAGAACACTTCATTTTTCAATAAGGCGTGGCTCCATCTCACTGTGCCAGTTTATGTCAATGAGAATCTGTTAGGGAGATGAACTGATGGTGCGGACGATATGTTATTTAAATGTCCGCCACATTCATCTGACTTGATATCTCGCGATTTGACAGATACAGGGTAAAAGAGGCGACAGTAAAACAAGTCATAGGCTCTGCTTAGGGAGTTTGAGTTAATGGTTGGCGGTACAGTGTCTAGAAGAAATTAAAAAAAAATGATTAAGAGCTACAAAGGACAGGAAATTCTCGGGAGCCATGATCGCCTACGACTTAGAAGAAGAAGAAGAAGAAGAAGAAGAAGAAGAAGAAGAAGAAGAAGAAGAAGAAGGAGATGATGAAGATGAAGATGAAGAAGAAGAACATGAAGATGAAGATGAGGATGAAGAAGAAGAAGAAGAAGAAGAAGATGAAGATGATGATGAAGATGAGGATGAAGAAGAAGAAAAGAAGAAGAAGATCAAGATGATGAAGAAGAAGATGAGGATGAAGAAGAAGAAGAAGAAAAGAAGAAGAAGAAGATGAAGATGAAGATGAAGAAGATGAAGAAGAGGAAGATGAAGAAGAAGAAGAAGATGAAGAAGAAGAAGAAGATGATGAAGAAGAAGAAGATGATGATGATGAAGATGAAGATGAAGAAGAAAAGAAGATGGAGAAGAAGAAGAAGAAGAAGAAGAAGAAGAAGAAGAAGAAGAAGAAAATGATGAAGAAGAAAAAGAAGATGATGAAGAAGAAGAAGATGATGAAGATGAAGATCAACAAGAAAAGAAGAAGATGGAGAAGAAGAAGAAGAAGAAGACGAAGAAGAAGAAGAAGATGAAGATGAAGAAGAAGAAGATGAAGAAGAAGAAGATGAAGAAGAAGAAGAAGATGATGAAGATGAAGATGAAGAAGAAAAGATGAAGATGAAGAAGAAAAGAAGAAGAAGAAGAAGAAGAAGAAGAAGAAGGAGATGATGAAGAAGAAGTTATTTATAACATTCTGCAACGTGACTGACCTCAGCTTATCTATCGATTTGACGTGTACCCTGTTACAGGTGAGCATATTGAAAACGTGAAATTCCTGAAATGAACATAGAATTGAATTTCTCATTTGAATTTCGAAGAAGGATTATTATTTTGTTCAACAATAAACCTGTCTAGTTTCAGTTGCATAAACTATATAATTACTTAAATATTTATATTTCGAATGATATATTTTTGACACAATCTGTCTTTATCGACTTTAGCAGAGTTTGAGGATATAACTTCTAAAGATAAAATTTACTCGTTCACACATCCTGACAAATAAACCTATATACGACAGTCAAAGATGGATAGAATATATATTTTATATATAAGAACAACGTTGTTTAAATGAATGACAAAGTGGAAAAAAAAATTGTGTAACATGTTTCGTCTACTAAAAGACTTCATCAGATTAAAATAATATCCTTATCGATGGAATTGGGTATATGTAGGACCGGGGAAATATACACAGAAATGTCGGTTGAGAGGAAATGCGGGGGACGTACCGACGCTAAATTATGAATTTTAAAATTTCTGCCCACGTGTTTGGTTTTTATCGCTATTGCTTTTAAATATATTTTTTTTTAAATATCATCCACTTTAACAACCGAAAGATTGTTTAAAATGGCGAAATGGAAAGGAGTAAAAACTTAAGCATCGGAAAATAAAATTGGATGAGCTGAGCAAAAAATTGTACGGCAGAAATCTTATATTTTATATTTCCTACGTGTTTAGCATTTTTCGTTGCTAAATTTTAACGGACATTTGCGTTCATCACTCCCACATCCTCTACACACAGACGCACTCACACAAACACACACACACACATATATATATATATATATATATATATATATAAGAAGGAAATTACTGGAAAGTAATTGAAACTCACCTGAAGCGAGCTGAATGTGTAATGCTCCTCATGCCAATGACACTTCCACCAAGCTTCACTACGGCATATGGCTTCACTGAATTTGATGTGTTCCTCTCGAATTTTAAACTGGGGTTATCAGGAGAGAATGTATATATATATATACACACACACATACATACACACAAATTCTATATATAGATACAAATATTAGGATGTCCCAAAAGTTCGTAAACATTTGCGAAAAATTGAATTTTTATGCAACCCAATCCAGCACAATCGAGACAAGCGATGGGTTCAGAAAGGGCAAGAGACGCTGTCGGTTTCAAAATAAGATCGATTCGGCAAGAAAGTCATGTTGTGCGTTTGGTGGAACTTTGAAGGAATCGTGTATTTTGAGTTGGTTCCGAATGGTCGTGCCATCAGTGCCGAACTTTACTCTCAGCAACTGGAGTGGGTCTATGAAAAGTTGAAGCAAAAGTACCCGGCTCTGATCAACCGAAAGCACGCTTTGTTGCAGCAAGACAATGCCAAGCCACACACCGCCAGGAAGACCAAAGACAACTTTGAAGAGCTGGACGGCGTTGAGGTTCTGCCACATCCAGGCTACAGTCCTGACTGTGCTCCATCAGATTACGGCCTTTTCCGCTCAATGCAACACTTTCTGAAGCGCCGCCGATTCGACTCGTTTGATGAAGTCGAGGAAGCGTGTCAAGAATTCTTTGATTCGAAGCCCGCTGAATGGTACTTTCACCAGATCAGAAAGCTTGCAGATCAATGGCAGAAAGTCTTGGAAAATGATGGTCTTTATTTTGAGGAATAATTTTTGTTGTTTTTGTGATGACTTGGAGAGTAAAATTTCAAAGTTTTGTAAGTGTTTACGAACTTTTGGGACAACCTAATATTTAAGTAAAGGCTCTGTTTATAATAAACAGTATTAAAAATACATTTACCAGCCTGAATGTCCGAGAAGTTGTCATAGAAAATATGCGTCCTCCGACAGGAATCGAACCTGCATCCTATACGGAACCGTCATACAGTCTGACGCGTTTTTACTGATCTAGCCACGAGGTCGACTTTACAGTTTTTAGACTACAAATCTTCCATGATTTTCTTCGCGTACATTTATATCTGCTCGATGCGTATCCAAATGTAAGTAAATGACGTCACAGATTATGAAATGGGCAAATTCCGACAAATTATGAACATAAAAATGTCTTAAAATAACTGTCGGACTTTGTCCATTTCATAATATATATATATTATATATATATATATATATATATATATATATATATATATATATATATATATATATATATATATATATATATATATATGTTTGTTTCACTGTTTGTCATCAGTATGACTAGACCACCGATTACTTAAAGCTGAGATCAAGACTTTAATTATATTCAGGGATATATAACGGCTGGACAAAAGAAAATCTCATTAACTATATATTTTTTGACCGCCACATATTAAACACGGTTTAGTCGAACGAAGAAAGAACTGACTTCTTTTTCTGGGGTCTGCTAAAGCAGATCGAGTACTCAATGAAAATCACAGATGCAAAACACTTGATTGAACACATAAAGAGTGAATATTCTAAAATTGACAGCAATGTGGAGTTACTGAATCGAGTTCACGGGAATCTTGCAAAATGCATCAACCTTTGCATCATAAAAGATGGAAATCGTATTGAAAGTGTTATTTGTTAATATTCCAATTCAATAAAGTGTTGTGTAAAATTTAATTTCTTGAAAATATGCATTTTTGCCTGTCTGTCCAGACTTGAGGGCTATCCTGTAAGACCATTAATTTAGCTTGAAGAAGTTATTTTAGGGTTCGAAAATCGTTACATACAATTTTTTCATTTCTACTTCGTTATTCAATTAAACAATATATGTTTTATACATTTTCGCCTGTAGCTGAAAAGGTTCTCTCTAATATTTTCATATTCACGCTAATTTTAAATTGTTTTTCTTCGGGAGAAATATCGATTTTAGAATCATTTTTCTATCCATTTAAATAAAAAAAATATTTTGTTGATTTTTTTTTCTATTCGTTTCTCGTTCGTATATTTTATATTAATAAAGTTGATTTTTGAAATTGATGTTTTACAACACAGAATTTGTGCCTGGTGCTTATTTATTTGAATTCGTGACCCCAAAAAATCACTTAATTATTTTTGCTGAACGTAAATTAAGTAAATATTAAATTGTCTCAAAGGTGGCCTTCCTTCTGGAACAAAAAAGGAGGACTCTTTTATAAATATGATCTCCAGTACTAAATATTAAATTTTGGTTGCTTTTTGCCGGAAATGTGTTAGGTTTATTTTTTTATACGGTTGTTTCCCTTCTACAAGACTCAATAACCACTCAAAGTAGAGGATCCATAAATCAGCCTGTGGTGAGGGCGTAGGAGTAGAAAGTAAAAGGTAAAAGGTAAACCTTATGAAGACATGTATGATAGATATCAGTTGACCCTAGACTTGATGAATATTGTAATAATCGGGGAATGATCCTTTTTCCAACTTTGTTCCACAACGTGACCATTCTAGGGAACAAGTGGTTTGAGTAGAACATCGTCCTTACCAAATCAATCTGAGGGGAATGACACCGTGTTCGTGACACGACGGATCCTGGCTCTGAAGATCTAAGAAACGTAACGCGCCTGAACATTTGCCATAGAAATCACTATAGAATAGCGAGAGGTCTGCAATGATTCATTAGTTGGAAAGGGGTCGCAGCGTGGAAAATAATTCATCATCTGAAAGAGATAAAGACCCGAATTACATTTACCATTCGTAGTGAGTGGATAGTGTTACGATAAATTTCTTTTAAAAATTGCTATCTCCATTCAGAAGGTTTATATGTGCTTATGGCAGAATTGTGTATTTCATGAGAGTGTTTAAAATAAAGTCTAACACCGTATATGACATATACCGGATGTAGGTTAGAGAACTAGCAAGCGGAGTGAGATTGAAAACCTAAATGTTATGGGATCTTACCCATAATAATAATAATGGACTATTCCATACTTAATAAATACTGCGACTCAGGAGTAAGCAAATAGTCAGTAGTCCAAGTCGAGTCAAGAGTCGAGTCAGAGTCAGTCCGAAACAAAGTCGCGTTCAGACGATTACTGCAAGACATTGGAATAGTGATAATGATCGAGACTACATTGTTCTCTCTACTAAACCTGATTGTTCATACTAACACTTGTACTTCTCTGTATATATTCCTGTTTGTAATATATCTGTGTTATTCGATATCCGTTTTCGAGTTCTTCTTTATTGGTTCTACCTTGGACTATCACCATGGTACAAGGAACCGGTCCATAACACCAAATCAATAGAATCGTACGGGATAATCTTGGAATTAAAGACAGCTGTAAACGAAGAAGCGTAAACAAAAAATGTCTGATTATTATTGTATATTAAAGGCAACATTTGCAATATTTCGATCTGTTACATTTTCCATATATAAGCGAGATGAAATACCAAATGTGTTCCATTTTTAAACCTCTTGCGTGACAACTGAAATAAATATACTTTGTTTAAATTTGTAAGACGTAAAAATAGCTCTCTTCCCCGTCAGGATTCGAATGGTTACGTGTGTGACATTTGCTCCAGAGAAGGAAAAAAAAATATAGGGCGTGATTAGCTTAAGTTGCAAAGTAAACTTCAACTTTTTAGAATTTAGTGAAAGAAAACAAAATTAAAAAAAAAGGAAGTATAGTTTGCACCTCAAAATTACATTTTTCATGGGAAAGTTTTCAGCATTTTTTATGGCATGAGTAAATCCGGGCCTGATCACGACTCCCATATGATAAACTGGATAGAGATGATTTAATCTCAGAAAAATATAACTAATATTTTACTAATCTACAAGTGAAATTTCCAAAGTAACAACCAGCTCTCTGAAAGTATGAAAAGAGTAAATTAAGTTAGTAAATAAATAAATGGAAATTTTCGGAGTCAAGTGCCACTCGGTCGGAAGGTAACGAATTCCATCCGAGGACTTAATTAAGCAAAGAAAAATAGGTGTGTGACATCCTGTTAGTGGAGATGGTGAGTGACTGAGGCGATCGTCAGAAAAAAAAGAAAAAGAAAAAAGCTGTTCGTCGTGAGGCAGTGATCGTTAGAGACGACAGTAGCAGAAATTCAGTAGAATTACGGGAGAAAAACAGTTAATGCAATATATATATATATATATATATATATATATATATATATATATATATATATATATATATATTACTGTAAGGGGAAGATGGGATTCCCGCTGGCCGAAATTAAGATCTGGTCCGTTAGTTTAAAGACAGAAGTAGCAGATATCGCAAATGTCAGTAGCCTACTCACCAGACCGCGAATATTTAAATAAATAACACTTACTGGGATAGAACTTACTATCTCTCAAACTATGGGTGACGACTTTATACAATAAAAAAAGAACATAAGGATATATTTTCTACTTTTATTTTGCCTGAGGAAAAAATAGGCTGATGTTAATGATTTTTAGGTTCATACGAATGCTAAATTTCATTATTCTTCAGAAGAAACATTGGTTTTAAGATAAGGATCCTATCAATTGAGGAATCATAGAGCCGAGTTCGAATTCCAGTCGACTCCATTACATTCAAGTGGGAAAGGTATGAATCCTATTCTTCTCCCTCCAGCTAGGGGTAAATAGCAGGACAGACTGGGCTCTATAGCACTGGATGGCAACTAGTCTAGGAGAAGGAGAAATCTGAATTCGAAACATGCGGAGTATCGTTTGGGTACCTTGGAACATATTGTGCGCCAGGTAACAGTATTCGGCACTTTAAAAAGTGTGGTTGATTCTGCACAAAACATTCACCACTATAATAAAATCATATGTGCGGGTGACTGGTTGTCAAATACGACGACAGTGTCCAGCATATATATATATATATATATATATATATATATATATATATATATATATATATATATATATTGTACAGTAATTGTCATCTTTGATAGTGGCTTATGTAAGCCGAAAGCTTAGATTGGATTAAAAAATATGTATAAATATTGTGATTTTCTTTCTTTGTTTAATGATAATGTTATTAAGCTTATCAGACGTTATGAAAAGAATTTGCATAAAATAAATAGACAACACTTGTCTATATTATTTAATGAAACATGTATGAATAAAAAAATGCTGCCTAAATACACAAAATTATATATATATATATATATCAAACCGTGAATTGAAGGTCGTTCTCAACGGATTCTCATCCAGTTCCTATTCTACGTACGCAGGTGTTCCTCAAGTCTCCATCCTAGGCCCCACTCTATTCCTTATCTACATAAATGACCTTCCTGACGCCATAACTTCCAAAGTTGGCATCTACGCGGATGACATCACAATTTATTCCTGCCTCAAAAACAAATCTAGTCTCACTGACAAAACTCACCTGGTCATGCGTCTCGAAAAGGACCTCCAATAAGTTGTGAACTGGGGCAAGAATTGGCTGCTCAACTTCAACGCTTCTAAGACAAAACTGCTCTCTATTAATCACCACAGAGATCCTTCCCTGCCCTCCATTAGAATGTCTGACGCTCAATTTCTCGAGAGCAACTCTCTGCGGCTTCTCGGTCTCACGTTGACTGCTGACTTGAGATGGAATAAATACATTGAATCAATTGCCTCGTCCACCGCAAGGAAAGTTGGCTCCCTGAGCCGCGCCAGGAAGTTTTCTCCGCGGAGTTGATCCTCCAGATCTACAAATCAACAATTCGCCTTTGCATGGAGTATTGCTGCCATATATGGTCTGGTGCCCCTTCTGTTAGCCTAGGGGTTCTTGATAGGCTTCAGAGGCGGATATACAATGTAGTTGGCCCTGTCCTGTCGTCTCGTCTACAGTCACTTTCTCACAGACGCGCCGTCGCCTGCCCCTGTCTGTTCTACAAATACTTCCATAGAAATTGCTCCGAGGAGCTGCATTCGCTGGTTCCCAGACGTCATGAGTTCAAGCGCCATACTAGGCTGGCATCCCGCTCTCATCCCTTCACTGTCGAAACTCCTAAATGTAGCCGTCTCTTCTACTCTAATAGCTTCATGTCTCGCACCTCTCGCCTGTGGAACTCTCTTCCCTATTCCTGTTTCCCTGTGAGCTATAGTCTCCAGCTATTCAAGTGTAATGTCAATCGACATCTCCAGTTGCCTTGATCTATCCACTACCCTCATCCTTTCTTCTATCACTCCTATCTGATCTTGCTCTAAATTTTCTGTAACCCCTTGCGTCCTAGTGGCTCCCGCCTTGCTTGGGGTGAAATGCTTAATATATATATATATATATATATATATATATATATTTCCAAGAGGATAAAATCCAGGTAGAACTCTATGTACAAGACAGAACAAGAATATTATATAAAAGGCTCAAGGACTAATATTCTATGGTTATAATTTATTACATTGGAATCGTAATCACGATCCAATTCAATCAGACCTACAAATTCATTTTTTTTATTTTGACTTTGTAGGTCTGATGAATTGGATCGTGATTACGATTCCAATGTAATAAATTATAACCATGGAATACTAGTATCTGAGCCTTTTACATATATTTTATAATATTTAACATATAATCATTTTTTTGACAAATGTGCAACTGAGGATTCTTCCTAGGTGAAAACCGACATCGCAGCATTCAATCCAACACGGAAATACCTCATGTAAACATGATCGTCTCCTTGTTTCTCACCGGCCTGTTCATCTGCAATATCCCACAGGAATCACTTTTGCCAGCCATACCAGAACGACAGATCCGATTGTAACAGACGTCTCATTGTCTTTGCTCGTAACGAGTGCAAGCGCGTCCTCAAAGAAGTAAAGTCACTATTTATTTATTTATTTATTTTTTACAATAGTGCTCTCTCTGTACAAGACCCGGGAGCCACTCGAGGTAGAATTTTACAAAGTAAGAGTCACAGTTCATACTGATATGTGGGGAAGAAAACTGTTATTTTTAAACAAGATTTTATTGACAGGGAAAACACTCTCTTGGGAGCCGGTCCCCCAGAGCAGAGGTTCACGGGAAGAAGCTGCTCGAGAGGAACTTACATCTCACAAGTGGAATACAAAGCAAATCAAGGTAGTTCGATACAATATACGTAACAGTGCGCATCCAAGCAATGAAGGTCAGTAATAATGCAACTAAGGAATTTAGATCTTCTTAAAACTCTTCATGGATATAGCGATAGAGCAGTGATAATCTTACTATGTTTAAACTGCGAGAAAGGAGTTATTGGTGCTGTTGTCGTGGGTGGATAATTTGTCTCACACAAGGACTCGGAGGCGGTTTTCAATTCTGTCGCGTCAGTAAAGTGAGGACTAGGCGCGCCTGCCCATATATAGCGGCACTACTTCCTTTTAGGCCTCATTTGGCTCTTGTAAATGGTATTTACTCGAGAGGGAAAGGGAACCGACCATTTTCTCAGCATCTTTAGCCATGGATCGTATATACCGCTTGAGGTCTGGGTTGAATTTAAGACCCAGTAGTCGCTCAAGGCACGGAGCCTGGCAAGGGAATATCCATTCACCGTGACTGGTGACAACTGGGCGTCTGATCGGCGATAATGAAATATAAATATATATATATATATATATATATATATATATATATATATATATATATATATTAGGTTGGTGCAAAAATAATGTCGTTTTCTCACATAGTAACATATGTGAGAAAACGACATTATTTTTGCACCAACCTAATATATATATATATATATATATATATATATATTTGCTGATAGAATGTGACGTAGTATGCAAGAGTGTGCGGGACAGTAGCATACCTTCAGCCTATTCTCTGTTCAATTAATTTAAAGCATTTACATCTACTGCAGATAAAGCTTCGCTAGGAAGTTCTCTTGCAACTCCACACCTTTTTGACAGATTTTGACCCTAGAACGGAAGGACACTATGCAAGTATAAAAATACATCTTTATATTAAAATTACCAAGAAGACATATTCATGGAAGAAATACCAACAATACAATTTTAGATTAAAATATGCTAACAATTTATTTTATCTCTAATTGAAGCCATAAATTGATGTTCAAAATATTTACACTTCGGCAATGAATAACCCATGTCGCTACACAAAGTCAAACATCCGAGAAAACATCATAAAATAACTCTCTCATGACTTTAATCCATATAATATCCTAGAATTTCTTAAAAAAAAATCAAACTGTTTTTCAAAATATACCCTGAAAAATACTACAACATAGATACTACAATATAAAAAACACATATAGTAGTTGTCTACACAAACATGTATATACACAAAAGATATCCTCTACCATGTATTCAATTGTGAAAGCATATTAACATATATCATATTTTTATTACTTCAAATCTCCCAAGAAAATAATATTTCGGCATGAAATGACCCATAAAGAGTTGATATGCCGTTAAACAAACAGACAAACCAATCAATTAATTTTTCTCAACGTGTCGCTATTTTCTGACTTTTTGTTTCTTTTAAGGTACAGCAGGCCTTTCTCAATTTTTTTACACCGAGGCCGGCATAAAACGAAATCATTGTCATGTTGTCTCATCCTTTCAATGATACGTGCGTAAAGTTCCCGATTGAATAGTTATATTTGAATCATAATATTTTATTCGTATAAATTCGCACCATTATTATTAAAGCATCAGAATACCTTCTCCTTTCAACGGCACTGCGGTAATATTTCAGCTGATTGGTCCACAAATGGCATATTCCTATTTTAAGTCGTGCGATTGTGGGGAGGCATGGTGGAGTAATGGATAGCGGCTCGGAGTGAAGAATTAGAGAAACGAGTTAAATCTATAACATTAACTTACGTGCTAATACCCTTGGGAATGGTATGAATACCCTTCTTCTCCACCTAGCTATGGGTAAATAGCAGGACAGTCTGGATAGCAACTCTCTAGGAGAAAGTAACTCTGAATTATGTAGCCTTGGCGTAGCACATACTATAGAGCTAAAGAAAGGATCGATCGCATTGCCTCGATGATCCCGACAACGGTCGAATGATGATTTCGAAGAATAACTTGTTCTTTTGGAAGCTAATTTCTGGAGGAATGATTTCTGAGGCCAAAGACTGTATAGTCTTGCGAGGAAAGTAAAAGAATTTACTATTCAAAGTATTCTCTGATCCAATACGTTATTTTAACGAACCACTATTCCTCCGTCGTCTTTTAGAGATATTCGTCAATTTGTAAAACTCATTCCCTTAGGGTACCATTTAAGCGATTTCCCCAGAACAGTCCGTTGAGTTTCAGAATCTTTAGAAACATTGTAAATGACCCTTATCGGTCCTTTTTAAACCTCCATTTTCTTTGATTATTCATGAAAACGGTGAAGAATTTTCAAGCTCTTTTATTTAATGGCGAGTGGGATTGATAGTTCTTTTAATGTTGTTCAATGTGTATGCTACGGCTGTTCGTCCAATGTCTGTTGATATCATTATTACATTTGTTATTGAATTCAAAACCAATTACATAATATTTACTGTCTATTTCTAAAGCTATTAACTTTTACTGACTAACCCCGATATTAATATAGACATTTCTTCTTTGACTTTTGTTTCAGACCAACATCATACATCGATGTTATAACTATTAATGTCCAAAGCAGTAATTCCCACTTTTCTTTTTTCGTAATTTCTCTAACGTTAAATGTACCGAATGTAAAATCTTTAGATTTTTATTTTAAATAAGCAGTTGGCATCTTTTAATGGTTGAAAACGTCATCAGCCTCTTTGTCAAAATATAAAACACTGATAGAGATATTTTTATACGCTGATTGAAATGTTTCATTGAAAAGTGCCATGTTTTTGGCACCGAAAACTTCTGAAATATTTTCTCCGGATTCTCAAACTTAGTATTACGAATTCACCTTGTATCCCATTGAACATCTTTCTCTATTATTTTCCGTTTAGTTTTTGATGTCGAAGGTTGTCTTGAATCGAGCTATATTTTTGGCTTTCGATTCTTGTAAGGAACGTATTTTTCATTGCCATTCTGTAGTCCATTTTCAGAAAGAGAAAAAACAAAAGCTAAATCGTTGATCAGTGTTCTGTTTTTAACTGTGAAATTCACTTTCCCATTGAGGCTTATTAGTTTATAGTTTGTTTAACGACCTATCAGCTCCTTATAAGTAATTTAATGCTGAAATTTACTTTTCTTAGGAGCTTTGAAGTAATAATACGATATATTACACTGATTTCGCAATTGAATACAAAAATCTATTACTGGCAAATTTCTTTTCTTTTCTTTTTTTTTTACAAATTTATAGCTGATAATTTTTCTGTTAATATGAAAATATAAGGCTGATATTTTACTATAAAAATGTATTTTTATAGCTTCAGAATGTTTGGGCTCACTATTTGCCCATTGCTGTAGCCCTAACTGGTGATAATACCCCGGTTCAGGATGGACCTGGGAACAACAGTAATTAAAAGATGGTTCCATGCTCCGGATGTAGTTTATCGTTATAGCTAAGACGACTGAAAGTTTGCCAACGATGTACTACAGGTAACCGATTGTAAAAACAATAAAGAGCTGAGTAGTAATCAGAAGTACTTCAATGATTTCAATAACAGTGGGGAACATGAATTGCTGTTCAGGAAATTTTACATCAACCTAATATGAAATTATAAATTCCGTATAGACAGCTGTTAAGAGGCATAATTTCTAATATGACGTACCTGAAAAATAATAGCCATAGCGCTTTTTTAAAAAACAATTTCGTACTAAGTAAGGCAATAAAGCCACTAAGACGCAAACATTTAGTGAGTGTTTAGAGAATATTAGAAAAAATACCAATATGGTGAAAGAACAATAAAATAAACCAAGAATTAAAAAAAAAAAAAACAGAAGATAAAAATTAACATTGCATTTAAATTTTTGAAAAATCAAAGTTGACTGGTAAGGAAGGAAATGGGAGACAGTCTCACAAGCGAAAAAGGTGATTGAAGAAAGTCTCAATATAGAACTTACGGTTTTATCTAGCCACCTCAACTGTGAAAAGATGTGACAGTGTGGGCAATCTAGTACTGTGGTTCATAAATTCTTAAAGGCTGGTTACCATAGAGGAAAATTCGTCAGAACATTTACCGTGAAAGTAATTATCTCAAAGGGATAGAGAAGCTACAGTACGGCGATGGGAAAGTTACTGAAGCCGAGATGCCAAAAATATTGCAGATTATTCTTTGTATTTTATCAACAATCACTAAATATGTAGCAGGGGCACCAGACCAGATGTGGCAGCAGTATCCAAAACAATGATGACTGGTAGACTTCTATATATGTAAAACTAGCTTAAAAACTGCCCGATAGGGCGTCTTCCAAGCTATCTCCCGCGGAGGGCTCTTGATTGAACCTTCATCCCAATAGGTAGAGAGGAGTAGATTTAATAGGCAACAATAAACTACAGAAGAACTCAAAATTGATCGCTGCATTTAAGTATTTAATCAATATTTAAAGTTACCTTTTTAAAAGTTCAACGATAATTCTTCTGCCGCCACTTAATTTAAAGACAATTTAATGTACGTGGGTCTTTACTTTCTGTACAAATAATTATTTTTATTTCATGAGTGATCTTCGCTGGAATTTGCATTTAATTTCGATTATTCCCAAATTTATTTTCAAGTTATACAAAAAAAATTGTCGCAAAAAAAAAATTACTTAAAAAATCGCCGAAAACAATCGCAGTAATGGAAAATTGGAATCTAAAATCAGGATTTCTGGTACTGTAATTTTTTTTATATGAACATGAGCTATTGAAAGTTAGAGAGTTAGGGTTTCTTTAATTGTTTTTATCAGTAAAAATCAAGGTGGTGTAATCCGAAAACTTTCCAGTAATGAAAGTTTTGGAATCTAAAATTTCAGAATTGCGAGTCTTGTTCTGGCCCGGAATGTTTTTAATCTGCTCACAGAGTTGGCATGACTACAAAATGGTATGGTATGTTCAGCTATGGCCAACATACCATACCATACATATGGGAGTAAAGTTGAAAAACTGTGGCACAGTGACACATTGAAATTAGCATTTATTATATAGAGAGTTTCTGGCGAGTAAAATTGTCTAATACGACATATGAAACAACTATTAGGTTGGTGCAAAAATAATGACGTAATAATGTCGTTTTTTGACGTTAAAAATAGGTCAAAAAACGACATTATTACGTCATTATTTTTGCACCAACCTAATATTTTAGCAGCAGACATAGCAGTGGATATATTATTTGAAAATTAAATTATTGAGCAAATATTAACATTTGCCAGATTTGATGAGCAATTTCTTTTAAATATTTTCCGGTGACACGGTAAGGAATAAAATCCTTTGACTCTGCATGCTATCACGTAGATGAAATAGGAGTCATTTCAAACTGAAAGCTTATATCAGTCTTAAAAAGTTGTTCGGTTTCATTTTTATATGATTCTTTGAGTGAATAATTGCCTATAATTCTCAAAATGTGTGTGTGTGTGTGTTTGTGTGTGTGTTTTTTGTGTGTATTTGTGTGTGTGTCATCGGATGTTGTTTATGCATTTCCACAGTTTTCATCCGATTTCCAATAAATCTATTTTGTTTGATAGATAATTATTCAGTGGCGGTTTTGAATCCGAATTGTCCGGAAAAAATTACAACCTTCAATGTGAAAACTAGAAAAAAAACTGATTTTTTACACTTTGCGGGAAAAAAAAAGGCAAAATTTAATATCTGTAAAAAAAAAAGGTGGGTACAACCAATTTACAGAGTTGAAAGATTATTAGAATTATAAATAAATATATATATAAATAAAAATTATCGTATATTATTATTATGACGGTCCATGGAAGAGGTTTCTTCCTTGCAAGATTGAGAATGCAAAAACGGACTTTTTTAAAGGACACACTCCATTCAAATTGCTAACCCCCATTTGGGGATGTGCCATAGTTGCACCCAATTGATGTTACTAATATTGATTTTCGGAGGACACCTCGGCTTGGTGTAATGGTTAGCAAGCTTGTCTCGCTAGAACATGTTACGACTGAGTAGTGAGATCGATCCTCACTTGGTGCGCCATACTTCCGGTCTTGTGCCACATCTAAGCTACGCTTGGAAAGTATTTGGGCACCTCGGGGTGGTGTAAGGGTTAGCAAGCTCGTCTTGCAAGAAGAATTACGACTGAGTAATGAGTTCGATCCTCACTGGGTGCCTGTCCTTTCGGCCTACGCTTGGAAAATCTTTGGGCACCTCGGCGTGGTGTAATGGTTAGTAAGCTCGTCTTGCAAGAACAATTACGACTGAGTAGTGAGTTCGATTTTCACTGGGTGCCCATCCTTTCGGCCCTGTGCCCCATCTAAGGTACGCTTGGAAAATCTCAATAATGATTTTCGGGTGGACTTTCTTTAAACTTAAGCTGCTCCAATTGAACAGCAAATATTCCTAGTAATGAAACACCCGAAAATGGGTTATACTGCCAGTGCCAAGTTAAAAATTAAAAGTTGTTTCAGAGTTCATATTTTTCATTGGGGAGTGAGTAAATTTTAATTAAATCTAACGCGCCTCAAAATTGCTTTAGATAGCAACAATTTATTTTTAATGACAATTCATACAGTATTAATTTTAAAAAGCGCTTTCCAGCAAGAGTAAAAACAGAATATTCAGTCTGCCGAAGGAAATAGTGCTTAAAATGTCCGAACATGCCAACGACGTATTGGAAAGTTTTAGACATGCGAAAAGTAAATTTAGAAAATTTATTTCAAATGAAATGCGGAATCATAGAACCAAAGAAAAATATACGAGGAAAATGTAGAAAAAAAAGATAAATATTAAATATATATATATATATATATATATATATATATATATATATATATATATATATATAATAATAATAATAATAATAATAATAATAATAATAATAAATTAATAAATAAATAAATGGCATGACTATACATAAGCCGAGTGTCACTTCCGTCCTTCAGCGGCCTATTTGATGATTACACTAATGGTCCTTCTTAAAATGTAAAAACAACATTGACAATGAAATTTTCATTCCTATAAAACACATTCAATCAATCTATCTATCTATCTATCTATCTATCTATCTATCTATCTCAATCTATTCTTATATATTTCAGTGTGTTCCTATCTATCTATCTATCTATCTATATTTTTTATCTATCTATCTATCTATCTATCTATCTATCTATCTATCTATCTATCTATCTACATTCTTTATCTATCTATCTATCTATCTCAATCTATTCTTATATATTTCAGTGTGTTCTTATCTATCTATCTCAGTTTGTTCCTATCTATCTATCTATCTATCTATCTATCTATCTATCTATCTATCTATCTATCTCAGTTTGTTCCTATCTATCTATCTATCTATCTATCTATCTATCTCAGTTTGTTCCTATCTATCTATCTATCTATCTATCTATCTATCTATCTATCTCAGTTTGTTCCTATCTATCTATCTATCTATCTATCTATCTATCTATCTATCTATCTCAGTTTGTTCCTATCTATCTATCTATCTATCTATCTATCTATCTATCTATCTATCTATCTCAGTTTGTTCCTATCTATCTATCTATCTATCTATCTATCTCAATGTGTTCTAATCTATTTCAGTGTGTTCCTATCTATCTATCTATCTATCTATCTATCTATATCAATGTGTTCTTATCTAACTTAGTTTGTTCATATATATATCTATCACAATTTGTCCCTATATATCTATGTCTCTGTCTGTCTGTCTCTCTCTCTATACACACTCACACACACACACACACACACACATATATATATATATATATATATATATATATATATATATTCATGTTTCTTTAAAGTACAACGTGAGTTCAATGTTAAGGTTACTTTGGTTTATTTTTACGATATTTTCGAACCATTTTCGTGGTTTCTTGTATATATTTAAATATAAATTGGCCAATGTCAAAATAATTTCAGCTTTTTCGTTTTGTCATTTAAATGTCGTGTCATCGCGGGTCATGTTTGTTTTAGAATGTGACGTGTCTTCATTAAGTAAACATGAAAATGAAAAATCGCCGAGTGCCTGTTTCTACAAACACGTATTTATTTCGGAATATCAATATTGATATATCAATAATTGCATATATATATATATATATATATATATATATATATATATATATATATATATATATATATATATATATATATATGGATTCAGAAAAGTGAAGTCTATACAATCAGGAGCATTTGAAGCACAATCGAAAATTGGTCTGCAGCTGGTACGCGATATTTTCAGATGGAGCCGTCCAGTTCAAACTATCCTTGATAAATTCTCTGAAAAAACGAAAGCATTTGGACTCACTATCAACATAAATAAGACTGAGCTAATGTACCAGCCAGTACCAAGCAAACCATCTCTCACAAATCCTTCCGTATTCATCCATGGCAAGGCATTAAAAACTGTTGAGGAGTTCCCATATGTTGGCCAACAGTCTCTTCCGATGGAAAATTAGACAGAGAAATCCAATATATATATATATATATATATATATATATATATATATATATATATATATATATATAATATTATAATATTTTTTGTTTAAAAATATGATTCCTTCTCATATTTTTAAACAAAAAAATATAATTAAGCTCTACTTCTGTTATGGAGTACTGCCTAGTTAAAAAAAAACAAACAAAAATACCAAGGAACTCCGGATTATGCACCCAACGTGTTCTTTTCTATTTTCTGCATACCTGCGCACTTATATATATATATATATATATATATATATATATATATATATATATATATATATATATATATTCAGTAAATATACAAAAATAGAAAGGGGCGTATGTCTTCTAACCAGATCTATTCAACTATTACAGTGAAACAATCCCGAATGATTTAGACCTGCCAGTGTTGTGTTTTCTTGCCACCCCACGCTGGTAGGATGAGGTACAAAGTTAGATCAATGTAGGGGACCCGAGTCCCTGGAACTGGGTCAGGCCCCAAAATAGCCTCCGTAACTGTCGGTTGTGTTGGCATCCGTATTGCTATCGATTCACACATTTTTATACAAGAGATGTACTGCAGCGAGTAGCTGTTTCCCGCGACCAGGCAGCTCTCAAAATTATTTTTAGTTGGGCTCTGTTCGCAGACACGACTGAGTTACGCTCTCTTCAAAGACGGAGATAGGACGGAGAGATGGAATGTAGTTTGTCCACCCGAGGGCAGATACTACACTTTGATCCTAACCAAAAGGCCGAGAAACATTGACGGCCACGATATTAGCAATATTAGACGTGCAGATTGCATATTGTTGATAGTCGAAACAGAAAGGAACTCCAGCAGAAGGTAGTGTAAGAAAGTGCGAAGAAAGGTCTAAACATGAATTTTTAAAATCAAAATATATGCTGATCAGGAAAATGAAACAGCCGAACACGCAAATTACAAAATGCTGATAGCAAAATCAATAAAGTACACAGACTGAAATATCTTGGATGTCTTTTAACAGAGTACGAAAAATACAATAACAAAGTCTAAAGATGCATTGGGATAGCTAAAGATGACTTCCAAAAGCTAAGCAAAGGATTAAGAAAAATGAAAACTTTGTTAGTGTTATGGTCCAGGTTAGGACCAAGGAAGAACAACACAAAAACAAGAGTAGAAATAACGAATGTATATTACACGAAATAATAATACAAGATGTGGAAGGTGTTAGTATGACTGTCAGTCTGGTTTGGAGTGAACTACTATCGGCTCGACTCGATTCGCCCCTCTCTCTTGAGAGGCGTTGTATACATAGTTTAAGGAAGAATTCATTCTGTAGTTATAGGTAAGGACCCATGACAGTTAGAAACAAAGAAAAAAGTACTGAACTCTTATATGATATTGGTTCTCTTCCAAGGTACTGAATGCTGGACAATATCTTCACAGATGAAGAATATAACTGAGGCAGAAGAAATGTCGTTCAACATAAAAATCTTGACTATCATAAAGCGAACTTGGGAGGAATAAAGAAATTTTAAAAGAAATGGAAATAATAAGGGCATAAACTTAGGGTCAGGACATAAGAAATGCATACGAACTTTATTAAGATTAGGAAATTGCATTGTGGCCTTGTTAGGGCCAGAAATAAACACACAAGAGAAGAATTGAGTTAAACAAATATATTAACAGAAACAGTAATACAAACATATACAAACGAGAGTGTTACAGCAAGAATGTTAGGTTCTACTGTCACAGCTGACTGCTGGAAACTTCCCTCTCCAAAAGGCAGTACCTGCTCCTATTTATAACCGGGAGAATGCATGAGTGCCTGAGCAAATTACCATAACAATTTATGTCCTGAAGTAGCACAACACAAGAATTTTTAGGTCGTATGCCTTCATCGTACGACATTGATAGAACATAATTACTGATAAGGACGGAGACAGCCGGATGTACTTGAATGACAAAACAGGATACACATAAACTACACACAGTTAATCGATCCTTTTCATACTGATAGATAACATCTTATTCAAAAATTGACAAAAAATACACATACAGAATTTAAGTCGAATTTCGATATATATATATATATATATATATATATATATATATATATATATATATAATTATTTATTTAAAATTATAAAGTAATTATGTTATAAAATCACTACAAAAATAGCCATTTTGTTTCAACACCTCCGGTGTCTTATCAAGTGATGATGTTGAATGTAAAATAAATGGTTTTAAAAGTTTCAAATTAATTAACGATCCTTCGCAAGAGGAAAACGCTGTTACATAAGCTAGAATGACCAATCAAAATACAACTATAGGAAAATTAAAAAAAAACTTGACAACGAAGTAAGGTTATGATAGCTATTAAGAGCTTTAAAGTTGGGGTTATACTAAAATAGAATTTATTCTAACCAATAAGTATTAAATTATATGATAAAATTTGATATTAAAATTAAAAGTAAAAAATTACCAATTTTAAAATCTAAATTTAATCTCTATTAAGTTTAAAATTCTAAAATTACTTAGGAGAAAACAAAAAATACATATGTTTTTCAATTTATTTCTTACTTGAAATTACGTTACAATAGACGCTCATATGAGCTGGTCTTCCCGACAAAATGTATACATTTTAATCCCAAGTGTGCGAGTGGGTTGCTAACCTCTCGCTTAAAACAATACAAACACACGGAGATTATAATACATAAGCACCCAGATATATTTAGATATATACGCACACACAAAAGTGACGAGACAGGAAACATCTCCACGGCCGTTTATAAAAAAAACAGAATAAAAAACGAACACATACATACACAATTAAATGTGCATGCATTTTCTCTACACATAGACATGGATATATATATATATATATATATATATATATATATATATATATATATATATATATATATATATATATATATCATCTACATACAAGCCACTTTCGCAGATCACAGATCATCAGTGGGGTAGACATCCCATTGCTTCAAGCCTGGATCGAAACTGAACCGATTTGGCATTAGTCTGAGTTTTCCAACCCTTAGCTATCGGCGCATGACAGAGAATCGGAATCTTTTAACGTATTATATACGTCATGTATATATACGCTAAATTAAGAGCCAGTGCCATCTATTCCTTCCTTAAGATGCGTTAATATCAGGATATATATATATATATATATATATATATATATATATATATATATATATATATATATGACAAAAATGAATTTTAATGGTATCCTATATTTAGTGATGTATGTTCTCAAGATCAGTGATAGAGCGTGTGCAAATATAAAAATGGACAATAAATTCAATACCCAGAAAAAGAATCATTCTATTTACCTGGCGTTAATCTAGGTTTACTAACTTACAGTATAGGTTATAAATTCAACCTGTGCTCAACTTCGGAAACTTCGTCAAAGTCAGGGTAATAGAAAAACAAAGTTGAAAACTTAACGACGTTCCACCGGAAGAAATGAATTGCAACATTTGGCGACCATCGATTTCCTTGCCGATTGAGGCATGATACTCTAACCATAAACGTGTTGACAAGAGGAATAAAATAGGTGTCAAGCTACAGTGGCATTTGGGTGGAGTTGGAAGAAAAACTTCATTGGCAATCCCCCGCCTGGACCACAAATTTTACAGGTACTAAAAGTTACCTAAGCAACTCTAGAAGGATGTGAAATTGAACTTTCACATTGCACTGGCACCAAAAGCCTAACCAAATATTTAAAGTCATCACTAAGAAGAAAAGAAAATTGCGTGCATATACACCTAAATGTTTAGTAACTTATCGGATGTAGAAATACAGTTTGAGAGATTCTTCCTAACAGTATAAAGCACTCCGGAAACGGCGTCACAATCGGTTCCATACGATTGTTTGGAGCATCCACGTATTGAAGTAGACCATAAATAATTTTATCCTGGCCTGAAGCCCCGGCAGTTTTATGTTTATCAGTAAACTAGTCGAGCAGACAAGTCGATAGGGTAATAGAGTTCTATCTTCAGAAGCTACCAAACTTAACCGTAGCAAACAAAATATATTCTATCTTCACTGTTTATTCAGACTTATTATTTTTTCAAATCATTTGCTCCGTGGCACGATTATTTTGGAAGAATCTGGTAACTACAGGGTAATTTATAGTTGCAATCAAAATAGAGAGCTGATATTCTTTTGACATATGAGAATATGAGAACAGGGGGCTTGGAAAATGACATAGCGAAGGTTAGAAAAACAGTGTTTACTTTTTTTTAATATTCATTTTCTTCCCGGCACGTTTATTCTGTTCCATGTATATTATACTTACGTAAACATTACCACGGAAATGTTATTTTGACCGGACGTGTCTATTTTAAAAATTGAATAATTCTCACCGCCGTGACGTTTCCAGTAAGCATTTATATTTGTTATAAAAATGCACTTTTGGAACGAGGACAAAATAGGGACTAAAGATCTAAAATTTATATAGATAAAAAAAAAACAGAAAGATGTGGAGAGCCATGATCGATAACGTCTTGAAGCAACAAAATACAACAAAGAAGAATATGACATAAAAGAACAACTCAAAATGACCACTGCCGAAAACTTCACCACTGGTTTTCAAAATCTGAATTATTCTAGATCAGCGCTTCTTAAACTATGGGAAGCGACCTCATTTAGGATCACGAAGCGAAATGCTGGGGTTACGAAGATTAAATTCAAACATTTAAATTTCAGTGTATTTTTTTAACAAACTCAGAATGTTTAACGCAATTCATCACACAAGCGCTGAGATAATAAATCGTGCGGCCCCGTTGCGTTTAGCGAACTATGTATTTTGAGTGTTAGTTGCCAAAAATCTCGTCATGAAAAATGGCGTCAAGAATGAAAAAAAGTTTAAGAATCGCGGCTCTGGATTATAACATGATCTCAACATCTCGACAAGAATAGTCTGGTTTGTCCCAACTACATCAGGTAAACTCGTATCGGGCATCC
>OZ010572.1:110010559-110013059 GCA_963932145.1 Acanthosepion lycidas | reverse complement strand
TGTTTAAAAAAATAAGACACAGAATGGTTACCTATTTTTTAAAGGCTTGAATGTCGTTCGAGGCAACCTCGCTGATTGGTTAATAAATGCTAATGTGAGGATTTGAATTTGACATTCATACAATCATAATTTTGCACAAAAGTAATAAATTAATGACACTACTTAAATCTACTGAATTTCTTCTAAATTTTTTAACTGGCTTCTACACGTGTAATAATGTTTTTTCCTATGATTGCCACCCAGGTACAACAGGTCCGATCATGTTCGTTAGCACACGACGGCTGGGAGGGTGACACCGGTCAACCCGTCAACTGGCTCCTTTGAAGGTCTGGTGTAATACTGAGTGCAAAGTATATTTTGACATGATCTGCGGTGAGACAAACACTGCATACAAGTGGAAATAACTATGGTAGACATGACAAAGTATTATATAGAATATTTTGAAAATATTTAGGGTGACCGGAAAATTCTAAAATAGTTGAAGCATTAAGATCGAAAGAAAAATTCTTGCTTACATGATTTGATAAAAAAAGAAAAAAAAAAGTCATTTTCCCATCGGAGGAAGGCCGGATGACTCAAGAGTCGAAACGTTGTGATGACAACAACGAAGATGAGGACACTGGTCTGAATATAATTAGTGCAAATCGTGATAACTACTCACCCGAAAATTTCAGATAAGAATATATTGGCATAATTAGTAAAACCAAGGAAAGATGAATAGGTCGACATAACTATATATATATATATATATATATATATATATATATATATATATATATTCTGTTTATACATTATTTTTATTGATACAAATGGTTAAGTTAATGCTCTGTTTATAATAAACAGTATTAAGTACATTTACCGGCCTAAATGTCCGAGAGATTTCATCGAAAATATGTCCTCCGACAGGAATCGAACCTGTATCGTACACGTAACCGTCATAAAATTTGGCTACAGTGGAAGCGTCTGATTAGCAAAGTCAAATGACTATTTTTAAACAACAACTTTCCCATAAACAGAAATATATATTAAAGTAATTCTCGATTATTAGATACGTTTCCAGTAGATATGAGCGTTCGAGAAAAATCATGGGGAATTTGTTGTTTAAATACGGTAATTTGATTTTGATAACCAGACGCTTCCTCTGTAGCTAAATGATATAGCACGTCGAGCTATATGACGGTTCCGTGTAGGATACAGGTAAAATTGCTGTCGCAGGACACATATTTTCTATGAACTTTCTCGGACATTCAGGCCTGTAAATGTAGTTAATACTGTTTATTGTAAACATAGCATTTACTTAAATATTTGTATCTATAAAAATAACGTATGAACAGAAAATATATTAAAATAATTGTCGGACTTAGTCCATTTCTTAATATATATATATATATATATATATATATATATATATATATATATATATAGAGAGAGAGAGAGAGAGAGAGAGAATGTGATGAATAAATAGATAGGAGCCGACGGAAACATTAACAAAAGCAAAGAGTGAAACGTATTGGTGTATTATTTGGAAAAATATATATTATTGTTATTTCGTGTTCTGCTTACAAAATAATAGGAAGCAAATTAAAATACAAGATGTAATAAGACGTAATAAATCAATGAATGAATTTCGAGTTGAAGAAAGAAAAAGTAGTAAATGACACACACAAACAGAAACGATAAAACTTATTGGGAATACGAATAACAGGAAAACAGACAAAGAAAAAAAGAATGAATGAATCAAGGTAGGAAAAATGAAGGAAAGAAAGATAAAATAGCAAGAGGAAAAAGAAAGATAAAAAGAAACAAAGAAACCGGCGGGTAAAGAGAAGAAATGAAAAAAAATAAAAATAAAATAATGAATTGGGTAATTGAATGAAGGAAAGAAACAAAACGGAAAGATAAAGAATAAATAGAGAAAAAAGTAAGGAAATAAAAAACAAAACGAAGGAAAGAATAAAGAATGAGAAACACGAAAAAGAAAAAAAAAAGAATGACTTACAAAAAGATAAACAGAGCAAAACAAAATAAGAAAGATTTTGAATGAAAAAACAATGAATGAAGAAAAAAATCGGGAACGAGGAATGGTGAAGAAAGCAAGAAGAGTATCATGAAAGGAAGGAAAATATACGTGGAAAGAATGAAACAAGAAAAGAATAAAGACGGGAAGGAAGGATAAAAACGAATGAGAACGGGAAAAACCACAAAAAACAAACAAAAAAAAATCAGCATCGGACACGAGGAAGAATGAAAAATCAGAGAAAGAAAATAACGTCAAGAAAGAAAGAAAGAAAGAAAGAAAGAAAGAAAAAGAAAGAAAGAGTGTAAAGATGAATGAAAAAGAAAAAAAAAGAAGGGGCTCTACAGAAAGATTAATATGAAAAGAAATAAAAAATGAATGAAAGTAAACAAAAAAAAAAGGAGGAAAAACAAAGAAAAAAATTTAAATAATAATGGACACAAGGACGAAGAAAAAAAGATAGTAGGAAATAAGGGAGAAAAG
>OZ010572.1:109958059-110000559 GCA_963932145.1 Acanthosepion lycidas | reverse complement strand
GATTTCTCCATTTGTCACTGAAAGGCAAATTTCGCCAATCCATTTATTTATCTGTGAGAAAGAGCATAAAAGAGAGAGAAAAAAATAAAATCGAAGATTGTGGCACTATGACCAATTTTTTCCTGGTTCCTTTGATTTGGTCCTCTCCAGAACTAAACTTCGAACAAAATCTTTTATCTGATTTTCTAAGCGCATCCAATCAGAAGATCGATCATATATCTATCAACGCTATATCAGAAACCTAAAGAGAGCTTGCTCAATAGGCAAGACTTATGGTTAAGTTCGCCTATTTTCTTGTAAGTTGTGGGTTCAATCCTCTCGCCATTTAGTAGAGACGTGGCTGAACATCAATGTGAGAAATGATGGTTGCGAGTTGAGAAATAACGTTTTCAGGTAGGGCGCCATTACATAAAACAATATGAGTGGCAGGTTTAAATCAAATCTTAAAAGTAACGGCACTAAATTAGTTTTAAATATTCCTTTTTCTTTTTTTCTTTTTTGGTGGGGAGGTTTCTCTTTTTCCTTTAAAGTGCCATGTTCTTTCAGGACATAGAAGATTATGGCTCTCCACTTCCCTCTATCGCTTGCAGCTCTCAAAAATTTCCTTCCCTTTGCTATCTCCCGCAGACCACTTTCTGTTATCCACCTGCTCAAGTCCGCCAGGAATGTCACGCGCTGATTTCCCCTGTCTCTCTCTATTCGGCCCGTATCAGATTCTCAAGGCCCACCTCCATCATTATGGTTCCCGGAAACCTCAGCTGCCACTTCCTGATGCCTCATCCTTGTTTTCATTTTCTTTAAGCCTCCTCCTTGTTTTAATCTTCTCTAAGACCTCATCATTGCTCACACGATCGGTCTATGATGTCCTTAACATCCTTCTGTAGAACCACATCTCAGGCGCCTCGAGTCTCTTCTTCATCTTTGAGGAAATCGTCCAACATTTGCTGCCTTAAAGAAGGACAGATGTCACGTAACAGCTCAGTATTCTTTTCTTTGTTACCAAAGAAATCCTCCTGTCTCGCAATACTCTGACCAGCATTTGGAATGCATCGTTGGCCATACGTCTATGGATCCCGGTGACGCACTTCAAAACTGTCAAAACGCTTCCCAGATATTCAAACTTCCGCGTGTGGTTGATTCTAGTGTTCTCGATCTTCAAATCGCATTTCGGGCTCATCCTTTCACTGATGAAATAAAATGAGTATATTTTTCAGATAAATTATCCAACTGTAATTTTCTTTTGATTTTAAATACACAATAGTTTTTTTTTTAAATCTTTTCTCTTACAGTTATTTTTTGAAATTAAATGACACATCAAATAGTATCTAGACTGTTGCTATATTAACAGAGCTAAACTATGCAGCGCGAAGCCGTTTGGCAGAGAGTGGCCTTGAACAGTGTCGCGCTTGCACACTATATAACGTTCTCGCTGCTTACTTCCTTTCTTTATAGCAGTGCTTGGAAGGAAAGTGTGTAGAGTGTGGTCGTTTCATCACACTACCGGCGTTCTATCATGGGCCATGACAGAGAAAATTCAGCAGAGAATCTGCTTCAGATTTTCCAGGATCGATAACCACCATATTCCCCAGATCTCGCCCCTTGCATTATTTTCTTCTTTCCAAAAATCAAATCCAACTCGAAACGAACAGGATTTGAAAACGTCGAAGAAATCCAAGTGTACGCAATGTGGCGGCGGCTCGCTATCCCAAAAAATGAATTCCAAGAATGCTTCCATCAATGGAAACGACGCTGTATAATGTGTATGGCTTCAGAAGATGAATACTTCAAAGGAGATTAAATACCGAATTGCTATGTTTTGTAGTTTTTTTTTTTTTTATAGCACCGACCCGAGACATTTTTTTTTATCAGATTCGTATAAATTTTAGTTCATATTACGGGGAAAAAAGTCCGAGAATGAAGTTTTTGATTTTGAAAATCAATGGACGCAATGGTTTTAACAACATGATACAGCTCAGCGCAGTAGCTTTGCCATAGATTGATAAGTGTTTTGTTTGGTTTTCGGTTTAAGCAAAAAAGTAACGGACAGAGGGACTGAAAGACGCCCCATCTCCATCTCTATAGTGTCGTTGACGAATTTGACCGGTAAATAAAATGAGAATGAAAAGTTTGTAATCTCCATTTAATGAAGAGTTCCTTGACGAATCTAACAGGTAAGGGGTACAAAGTAGAGTTGGTTTTACTAGGATGCGTAGTTTGGTACAATAAATTTCCTTTAATTTTTTGAAAAATAAAAGTTGTATTATCTAACTATGGATCTCCACTGAATTTTCGATACCTAAAGTTTAAAATTAATCTTTAAAAATGAAGAAGTATTTTTGAATATTTCATTTTAGCTTTAATTGAAAGCTAAATTATTAAATTTACTATTTCTGGTAAGTCAAATATTCTGGTGTATTTTGATTAAAAATTATATACATTGGAATCTCAACTTTTTGGCCGATTTAAGAAAATTTTCTTAAAAGCGAACATTTTCATAATTTTAAGAAATCTGTAAACAAGAAAAAAAAAAATATATCGATTTTCAAAATCTTCCAAAAATAAATAAAAATATATTTTTTATACGTAATTTTAGTAAAATTAGCAAATTCAAAGTTAAATTAATCTGATTTGAAATAAATATTACTTATAGCATAAAAAATATAGTATACAAGCATTTCTTCACAACGGGTCCTCTTTTGATCATGTCTTTATTGATGTTATCAACATCAACGATAAATTTGTTTTTTATTGAATCTGGGTCCTTTTTTCATCATGCTACGTATTTTAAAAAAAATTTTTTTTGCGCGCGCGCGATCAAGTGGGGGTATTTATATTAAACATACAAAATATGCCCACTATTTTAAAAACAATCTAATGATTATAATAGCAAATACTTATTTAATAATAATGAAATATTGTTTTTTGCATATATTTTCTTTCATATTTTTATATACCAGAATCCAATTTCCAGTTCGGCCTGCGCTTGCGAGAACTTTAATCACAAGGCCAAAAAGTTGGAATTTGGCTCCAGAAAGAAATATTTATGCATAAGCAGTTGTATGTTGCATGCCCAAGAGTAAGAAATCCTAAGAATTTGTTCTTCGCTGATAAAAAAGAAAGAAAAAGTTTTCTTAAAAATATTGTTTACTATGAATCCTTTTAGAATTAAATTAAGTAAGAGTTTTGTCATAGTATTTTTTTCCAAACAAATCAGCCTATTCAAATTCCATCGATTGGTTTGTAGATTTGAACGATACAGAGGGTTTGTAAATTTCGACAAAAAATGTTAGTGGTAATTTCAACCATACTAAACATTGTGAAAAAAAAAAAACTAGTTTGGAAAAAAAAACATTATTATTCTAATTTTAATATATTATTCACTACTAAAACAACAAGAAAAAAACGCAAAAATCCAAAATATCTTTCAGCGTCATAATAACACACAAGGTGTTGATAAGCCGTAAAAAAAAAACAAATTCATTCGATGTCTGTTCTAGCAGTTTTTCTTTGTCGATCTTCATGACTTTCATTTTAAATGTTTTAATTTCTATAAAATACGTCGGAACAGAATAACGTCGACGGTATTTTTAGCGTAAACGGTGCGAATGTTCAAATGAATCAATTTTCTGTTTAATCAGAAGCGGCTGGCCGACGGGAAAGCAGACTAACGACACGACCGACCTCATTTTAAAGCCGAAGTGAAAGTCTCGAGGTGACGAAATGATGGGTAATTGAGTAGGTAGGTGCATAAGTGTCGTTTCATTGTCCATGGGCTTGTTTATATGACGACCTTATATTAAATGTGTGTGTGTTTGTGTGCGTGCGTGTGTGTGTGTCTGTGTGTGTGTGTGTGTGTGTGTGTGTATGCGTACTCGTGCGGGTGTGTGTATGCAGATGTGTGTGTTACTGTTGATATCCTGTTGCAGGATGTAGCGAAAGCATTCAATGTCCCAAGTAACAATGTTCGAGGCAGCTTGACAGTTTTTAACTCAAAGTTTAATTTCCGGTTGAAAGCTGAACAAAAAAAGAAAAAAGAAAAAGAAAGGAACAAAAAACCTCCCTACATGTTTATTTATAATTGTATCCAGGTGTCCGTCTCTGAACACGCGCGTGCGCCTGTATATATACATATATATACACACACACACACACACACACACACACACACACACACACATATATATATATATATATATATATATATATATATATATATCAATTCATCCGAAGCAAGGCGATAATAACACTAAGACGAAGGAGGCTACTCTCAGTGGAAGAGAATGAGAAGGCTTTAAGGAACTGTAAGCCCAATATTGAACCGGAAATAAAAGATGAACTTCCGGTACAACACACCGAGAAGGTGTGGGAATCAGATGAGAGGCCAACATATATATTTTTATTGTACGGAAAAATAAATAAAAAATAAATATTAAATAAAATTTTACAGTCTGTACTGAGACGTTGAAGTATAACTTTAGGCAAAACCAGAAACCCAATCCTAAATACGGAAATAAAGGATAAACGATAAACATTGTGTTCAAATGATCGGGAGGAGTGAGAACCGGACGACAGGTTATATATATATATATATATATATATATATATATGTGTGTGTGTGTGTGTGTGTGTGTGTACATATATATACCTGGTGTGATATCAAAATTGTCCAAATCTTGTATCAGCCAAATTGTCCATTTTTTTAGTTTAAGCATTGAACCCTTGTATCCTAGAAATGATTAAATATATCTCACTTGTATTGTCAAAGATTTTCATAACACTATTGGACCCTACTTTGAACAATAATAATGTATTTCGCTCGAAGATTAAATGAGTATCTCTCTTTTTCAGTTGTGACAACCTGATCAAGTTTTTCTCTGTCTACTGTTCTCGCTTTTTAAAACTTATTCCCTGTTCACTTGATCGTTTATGTATTGATTCTGAAGATGGAAGCCAGAGTATGAATGTTGGTACCATTACTGAAACTGAATGATCGTTTTCGTTTCAACATTGCACAGTTGAGAAGACATAGCAGGGTTGAGGCAAAACAATTTTAACCTGTTTTCTTAGAGCTGAATAACTCAAAGGGCTTTTCAGTGATTCTTATTGTTGTGGACTGTTTAGATTTCAACACTCTAAATTGATTGTACGCTGTTTTTTACAGACATTAATTTTTCCTTTGATTTTTTCCTTTGATTTTTACGCAAAGTGTAAAATATCAGTTTTTTTTCGATTTTTCACCTTCAAGGTTGTAATTTTTTCCAGCCAATTTGAACTCAAAACCGGCACAGAAGAATTATTTATCAAACAAAAAAAAATCATCGAAATTCGGATGGAAACGCATAAACAACATCCGATCTCTCTCTCTCTCTCTCTCTCACACACATTTTGAGATATATAGATATAGATACAATATATTATCACAAAATTAACAAAACCATCAGAACGTATTATACAGTGGTGGCCAGCTTATAATATCGCAGGTAGAATTTGTAAAAAAAAAATGTTCAGAATTTGGATTTGTTCTAAAATTCTGTAGATTAAATATATCCTATAAATTATACCATAGGGGCATTTTAGATTTCATATCATTTACTATTGCGTTTGTTTTTCACTAGAAGCGCCATATTCGAGGTGTGGTCGTGTTGTGGCCTGTTTAGGGGCCAGAAAGAAAGACACGGAAGACGAGGGTAGGTTGAAAAAGTATATTGAAGATATATACAAAACAATAGTGTTAGTAATAAGTAGATTAGCACTGCGTCTAATAGTCCACTTCACTTCCCACTCTTCACCTATCCGAGTCTCGCAGTTTGAGAGGAGGAAGAGTTCATTCTACTGTAGGAGGGTTTATCACAACACTTATGAAAAATGGAGTCAAGATAGCTAAACGTCTTATCTGAAAAAAGAAACTGAATTAGTTTAGTGGTTTTTTAGATATTAACATTTTATGGGGTTGGCAACTATTCCATGTTGTGATACGATTTCGGCAATTTTGCTGTTACACCCGATTCATTTACCGAACAGCCACTGCTACTGTTATTTTAAATCCATAAAATCTTTCTGCTCAATCTTTCAGGAAAACGGGTATAACAAGTACATTAGCTGTTAATGCTTTTTTTCAGTACTTATGGGGGTTCCCTTTCTCGGCTTTTGTTTTAAGTAAGATGGAATTTCAACATTTTGATCTCATCTCATTATTTTCTCTTTGAGTTAAATGTAATATTTATTCCAGTTATTGCTGCTGATGTAAGTCCTAAAAGTGATATGGTTTCTCTTATTTGGTACATTTCTTTGTGATTCTTTGGCGTCAGTCTACAAGGTCCGAAAGGTGATGATCTTCTCTGAGACTTATAGACTTCATTCAATGGAAGCCATTTTTAATTATCGATCTGAGAAAACGGTTCTATTCAGCTGACAGTTTAGTCATTTTTTAACGTGTTGGTCGCCATGATTGATATCCATATTTAGTTTTTCCATATGAAAAGGCTATTTCCGAACATGACTTGAAATTTAGGTTAAAGTTTTAGTTCTGTAGCAAACTGAACGAAACTACCCAGAGCATAACCTATTTTACAGTATGATTTGGTATATATTGTTTCAGGACATATCAATCTCAACGGGTTACTAAATGCCGAGAAAATTTTAAGGATAGGTTTGTATATATTCTTTGTAAACAATCATTTTTTAGATCGGGTTTCATATTTTTGTAACGGGCTTTTTCTGGTCGAAAGTCGAATGTATTGCTGGTAATATTTTTTTTTTCAAAAATGTACTGCTATTATTTTTAGTATAGAAATCTGTTTTTATACTTTCATAGTCTTTTCACCCTAATTTGGGGGTTAATTATTTGGCCATAGCTGGGTTCCTTACAGGTGCTACGGCCCCGTGTCTGCGTGGCCTTAGAACAACAGCGATTAGGAAATGGTTCCCGGTTCCTCAAAACCTCTAAATAAGAGGCCTTGGTGCCGAATGTAGCATATCGTCACTCACAGGACGCCCTAATCTATGTTCAAACTATTTATCTGCTACAGTAAATTTGTTACATCTGATCAATACATCATGGTATTTGATAGATAGATAGATAGATAGATAGATAGATAGATAGATATGGGTAGACTGAAATAGATATATACCTATATATGGTTAGATTGTTATACAGATAGACAGACGATACAGATCGATGTGGGCAGACTGAGATAGATAGATAGATAGATAGATAGATAGATAGATAGATAGATATGGGCAGACTGAGATAGATAGATATGGACAGATTGAGATAGATAGATAGATAGATAGATAGATAGATATGGGAAGACTGAGATAGATAGATAGATAGATAGATAGATAGATAGATAGATAGATAGATAGATAGATAGTGTTTGGTATTTACTAACTTAAAATGAATTCACTGTATGCATCAATATTACTTTCATTCAAATTCCAGATCATGTTTCTGTTGGGTAACTGCTTATCTTGTTTTCTACATTAAGGAATATTTGGTCAAAATCTCGAAGCGCTTTCTTATACCAACTATGAATATCTATGCCATAAGGTATGGCGCAGATCATCGTCCGTACCCTGACATCGGGAGGGAAAAAAGAACGTTATTTTCTCGTAGTAGATTTATTTGGGACCGTTCTATGAACTGCTTTTAATGATCAGTAGTCATCAGTTTGCTGGTGTTGCTTGATGACAAATATGTCATCGTTACACTCCTTCCAGCGCGAAAGCCAAGCTATGTCCTTAGGACTTGATTTTCATAGCACGATAGAAGTTTACTTAACAAAATGTGCATTAGTATGCCGCTCGGCATAATGGATCCAGTTGCTTTGTAAATTGGAAGGCCTTCCGGACAATTTTTTCCTTTCCATTAGTAAATCAATGTGTGATATATACACCTGATTTGGGATTTGCTTCCAAATGAAGATGTACTTCATGAAACCTGCTTTTATATTTGATGAGAAGGAGTGCTTCATTAAAAGAAATAACTTCAACTTCAAGGGAAACTTTGTTATTCCTTTTTTTCATAGTTTTCTTAGTTTTTTTCATTATTAGTTTTCTTTCTGTTTGAGTTTGAAGATAGACAATGTAAAATCCAGGTATATTCTTGCGTACCTTCTATTTTAGGGGTTGTCAAACCGCGGCTCGCGAGCCACATGCGTCTCTTTGACTTTTACACGGCTCGTGGAAATATCTTGGCAGAGCTACTTTTTACAGCACACTTAATATGAAAGGTAAATAAGAAAAAAAAATGGCGCTTTATATAGATTTACATGTTATGAATTGAGACTCCATTTGATTAAAACGTAAGTTTAATGTTCATGGTTAGTAAAAATATTTAAGTATAGAAATCCTAAATTTACTCCTAAATCAAAGTGAGGCGTTGTTATTTCGTGCTGAGGGAAGGGCGAGTAGAAGGCTGAGGGGTTAGAAAAATTTTCGGTTTTACAGAAGAATATCAGAAGACTGAGGTCATGAGTAAGAGAATTAAAGGAGACAGCACCCAAATCATGTACCTTAATGCAGTATAACACAAGACGTTGAACTGTGTAAGTTTTGTTTAAATTTGTCAAGATTTTGATAACTTTTGGTATGTGTGTGTGTACTTTATGATTACCGAGACCAGTACAAATTAACTGTTTAAAAAAGCTGCATAAATAAACAAATGTTATTGCATACACGTAATATATATATATATATATATATATATATATATATATATATATATATATATATATATATATATGAAAATTTCTTAGAGTTAACCTGTAGAAAAGACAATATTTATAAATATAAATGACAATAGCAAAAACTGTACTTATTGCTGACGCGTTTCGTCCAGTGTGGACTTTCTCAAAGCAAAAAACGAAATGAATTTAATTAAAGAAATTAACTAATAATAATAATAAAAAAAAGAATGTTCTTAGCAACTGGAGGACAGTAGAAAACGCTATTGTGACAATATCGTCCACACGTGACAATAACTGACGTTATTTTCAGTTAACAATATGAAAATAATGTTCTCTACATTCCTCCAGTTGCTAAGGACATTCTGTTTTTTGTTATTATTAGTTACGTTCTTTAATTAAATTCATTTCGTTTTTTGCTTTGATAAAATTCACATTGGACGAAACGCGTCAGTAATAACTATACTTTTCCTACTGTCATATATATATATATATATATATATATATATATATATATATATATATATATATATATATATGTGTGTGTGTGTGTATATATGTATTAAGCATTTCATCCTAAGCAAGGCGAGAGTGCCACTAGCACGCAAAGGTTTACAGAGAGAAAGAATGTCTGTGAGAAAACGAATGTAAACGAGATGCTAGATCAAGACCAATAACGTTGCATATCCGTCTCTGGATTTTGTCGAGCGCCTTAAGACGAACAGGAGTGTGTCCAGACCATATATGGTAGCAGTATTCCATACACGGGCGAATGGTTGATTTATAGATTTGAAGTATGGACTCGGGCGAGAAAAACTGGCGCGCCACAGAGAACCCACTTTCATTGCGGTATACATATATATATATATATATATATATATATATATATATATATATGTGTGTGTGTGTGAAGATTTTTAAAATTTTGTATGCAATAAATTCGTATGTGTAAATTATTTTAGATCTAGCTACTCTCAAATATCTGAACTTTATCGTATGTGGTTCTTACTTTAAACAAGTTTGGCCAATCGTAAGTATAAGATAGGTAATGGAAGCCTGGCTACCCTATTCTATTTCATCTGGGATCTGGAAAGTTCATAGGCCGACCAACATATTTAAGGACTATCTTCATCGCCGGAGATTAAAGGATACCTCCTATATATATATATATAGGACGCGATGGATAAATTGCCACCTAAATGATATAAAAAGTAAAAAAGTAACACTGAAATCGCATTTTAACAGATACATTTACCAAAATTAAACAAATATATATGGAAATACTAAAGAATAAATGTATTCCATAAAATCACCATTGGCTTCAACCACAGCCACCTGAAGTCTTCGGCATCTCCTGCATCTCTTCTGAATGGTCTCCTTTAATTTGGTGAATGATGCCATAATCCATGCCTTCAGTTAATCTTAGATGTTACTAGAAGTTTTGTTGGTCTCTTGCTCACCTGCGCCCTACACATAATAATCAAGGGGTTTGCAGTCTGGGGAGTTCGTTGTATGGCTAGATGTAAGGGATGATTTGGTTGCAGAAATTGTTTGAAAGCTATCACTGGGTTCCCCTGTTTGTATGTTAGGGTGAAGATTCCTGTTGCCAAAAAAAAAAATGGTCTTCCAGCAGTAAACCTCTTGATCCGGGGCAGTACGACCTTGATGTGGGCCCCCGTGTTGTCTCAGGCCCTCACCAATAAATTCGGTAGTTTTTTATTATTATCAGCAATATCAGAGTGAGTTTTCCGAGTTGCTGTAAGTTTGTAATATATATATATATATATATATATATATATATATATATATATATATATATATATATATATATATATATATATATATATATATATATATATATATATATATATATATATATATATATATATAAGTGTGAGGTATGCATCGAGCGACGATAGCCAGCGATCTCTGACTGACGCCAAATCGGTCGTATTTCGATCCCAGCTTGAAGCAGTCGGACGTCTAGCCACACTGAAGAGCTGTCATACAGCGAAACAGTCTGTCTATATGTATGTATATATATATATATATATATATATATATATATATATATATATATATATATATATATATCGTGAGAGAAATATTAAAAAACAACAACAATTTTTCATCGAAAACTTTAGGCAAACAGAACATTTAAACAATTGTTTTCTTATTTTTATTTGCTACTTTTATGTCTATCGCTATTAATTAATTGTTTTAATTATATGACATTGTATCAGCAATGGTTTTGTGTAGAAAGGAGATATGTTGTACGGAATAAATTTGCCATAGAAGATCCCGGAATTAGTGTACTTTCTATATATTATTGCTTTAAGACATTAAAATTTTTCTTTCTCCCTCTTTGTTAAATAAAATTACATTCCGTAAGGGGAAATTGTGGCCAAACCGATTCCTGCACTGATTTTGTTGTTAGAAAGAAAGAAAAAAGTACTGAACTGTTACGAGCTAAAAATGCTGTCGATACCATGGACCAATCACGTGAGCAACGACGAGGTTTTGTGGATAATGGAACAAAAGCGAAACTTGTTCTTAACATCAGGGTGAGGCAGTAATGTTTATGGAGCACGTAGTGAGGAAGGAGGGCTTAGAAATCTGATACTCACGGGAAAAATTGAGGGAAAGAGGAGCAGAAAAAAGCAACTCGTAACATCATGAGTTTGAGTAAATGGATGGTAGAACAGCGTTTGTGTAATTAGCACAAAAAACAAAATTTATTAAAAACTAAAAGGGACAGGAAGATGTGGAGGGCCATGATCGCCTATATCAGGAACAGATATGGCACATAAAAGACGAAGAAATGATAACTTTTGTGTTTATATTTCTTTAAATTTCTATAAGTTCGTGCATTTTCACAATTTGTTTTGTAGTATATTTTCTAATTTTCGGTTTTAGATTTTATGCTATCCTTTTGGCCTTGATGTCTATGGCACTGGCTATGCAGCCCTGCGTAAAGAATTCGAGCAACAGAGCATGCTCTTAGTTGCTTACCCCACCAGGCCCAATAAGAGACACCAAGAACGGAGTGTGTATCACAGAGGGTACTTCTGTGGAGTCTGTGCAGAGCCATCAGCAATTCTTACTGTTCACCATCTAATTTTCGTCGAAGATCATATCAGTGAAGAAGCAAATCATCTCGCGTTTCTCGGGGAAGTAATCATATTACAAGCGTCGTCTCCCGGGTCTTCTCAAACTTTAACTGCCCTCTGCTAATCACTTTCTACCTGAACTTGATCTCCTTGTCTGGTCGTGGATTTCAGCATCTTCAGCTGCTTGACGATTAAACCCACTGGCAACTCTGAAACGTAGTTGATAATGTCTTGAACTTGCTGGATGAATTCTGCCGGCCAGACGGCATTTGAGAGCACAGAATGTTATTTCTTTGCGCCCAAAATGACAAGTTCACGCTAAAAGTCTTTTGATTCTTCACGACCTTATATCGGGAATTTTTAAGAACATGGCTATTACCGATTCGCTTTAGTTGGTCTCGAAAGCCAAAAACATGACTCGACTTTTCAGTGTTATGCGTCAGATTTGAATTTCCTTATTAAGTATTTCGATGCGAATGCGTGGAAAGTGCCGGGTTCAAATTACAGGCGAGGCAGCATCGTTTGCTTTCGCATAAGTGGTCTCACGTTTTAGACTGACTTTTGGTGGTGGGGAGACTACATTAAATCATATGCTGCATCTACTGCAAGGCAAGTTGGGCCACTGTCTCGTGCCAGAGTTTTTTTATTGCACATTTACATATCTACGATTGATCTGTGCATTAAATACTGCAGCCATATCTAGTCTGGTGTTCCTGCTATTCATCTCGGGGTTCTTTACAAAATCCAAAGAAGGACCTGTAATATAATCGATCCTGGTTTCGAATTTCGACTTCAGTCACTTTCTCACCGATGTGAAATGGTTTCTTTTCTCGCACTCGATTTAGGGAAATCTAAAACTTTTTCAACTTTGTCACACACACACACACACACACACACACACACACACACACATATATATATATATATATATATATATATATATATATATATATATATATTATATATATTAGGTTGGTGCAAAAATAATGACGTAATAATGTCGTTTTTTGACGTTTTTTTAATGTCAAAAAACGACATTATTACGTTATTATTTTGAACCAACCTAATATAAATATATATATATATATATATATATATATATATATATATATATATATATATATATATATATTGCTATAAAGGTTATTTTTAGTGGATACACGTGTTTGAGTTACCATCTATGTCTTTATTAAATTAAACAGTTAAATTATATTATAGTAGATAGTCCAGCTATTCTAAGTAAACCCAGATCTTTTAAAGAGAAGTAGAGGTTTATCCCTTATTTCCAATTTAGGACTGCGTGTTCTGGCTCCTTCTAAAGTTTTCTCATTCTCTGTCACTCCCAGTAGCCACTCCTTGCTTTTTAGTCGCATTATCGCCTTGCTTTGGGGAACTGATTTAAAAAAAAAAACGAAAAAGAAAAACAGTAAATTATTAGGTTGGTGCAAAATAATGACGTAATAATGTCGTTTTTTGACGTATATTTTAACGTCAAAAAACGACATTATTACGTCATTATTTTGCACCAACCTAATATATCGGATAAAATATCCTTTCGTGTACGAAACTGACACTAGCAGCTGTAGATTTATCAATTCTAATTTGACCCCGTCTGACCTGCTCCACTGCCAAATTGGTAGAGGCAAACTTTGTGTTTAGAAGTGGTTTCGCTGGAATAATGAACGGATGCAAGATCAATTCCTTTCAGAGGCGCACTTTTCTTTAGCAGGACATCTCAGTTTACGTCAGTTAGTAATTTCACTGTTTCATATAATAAAAAAGGGATAGTAATTCAGACAAGTGTACCCACTAAAAATAACGTTTAAATTAATAATGTCGGATAAAAATGCTTTTAAAAAAATATATATTCCTTAATCATTTCACTCCAATCTAGGGTTAATGATTGTGAAAGAGCATAAGAAAAAAATGTTTAAGGAGTGAGAAAAATAACATATATTAAGAAGATAGAAGATTGATAATGTAATACAGGTTTTGAAGGCAGCAGGGAGTTTCAAAAGAAAGAAGACACCAGAGAGCTTCAAAAGAAAGAAGACAGAAGAGAGTTTCAAAAGAAAGAAGACAGAAGAGAGTTTCAAAAGCAAGTGGACAGAAGAGAGGTTCAAAAGCAAGAAGACAGAAGGGATTTTCAAAAGAAAGAAAAAAGAAGAGCGTTTCAAAAGAAAGAAGACAGAAGAGAGTTTCAAAAGCAAGTCAACAGAAGAGAGTTTCAAAAGAAAGAAGGCAGAAGAGAGTTTCAAAAGCAAGAAGACAGAAGAGAGTTTCAAAAGCAAGAAAGAAGGGAGCTTCAAAAGAAAGAAAAAAGAAGAGAGTTTCAAAAAAAAGAAGACAGAAGAAAGTTTCAAAAGAAAGTGGACAGAAGAGAGTTTCAAAAGCAAGTGGACAGAAGAGAGATTCAAAAGAAAGACAGATGAGAGTGAGTTCCACAATCAGAAAGCCAGAAATGGGTGTCACAAGCGAGAATTAAGAGAAAAGAAACTGTTGCCATAGAACGTACGGCTACACGTAGCTATTAAAGATGTAGCTATTAAAGATGTAGCTATTAAACATTTCTTAACCAATATATTTCGTCCTCTGATGGATTCATATAGCAACTACATTTTATTTTGCAACATGAATTTATAAATAGAAATAACATGGTTGTTTAAGAAACGCATTGGTAAAAAACAGTTTTTCTTTTATTTTAATATTGTCTTTTAGCAGATACATTTTCAATCATATCTTAATTTCTACACCCGATATATGTATATGTCTTTATGCACATTGATTGCATTCTTTCAAATGCTCAGATGTGCTCGCATGGTTCAATTAATTTGAGCTTACGATGAGTTGGTGTCAACATACTCTGGTGGAGATGAATAGATTTGATAAGTAAAGACAGATGGTGTCTTAACGCTGAAACATTAATCAGAGACGTGAACATGCGCAGAAAGAGAGACAGGTAGAAACACACTCACACACACACACACACACACACACACGTGTGTGTGTGTGCGCGCGCGGTTGCGCGTGTATGTAGACATAGAGAGAGACAGACAGAGACAGAGAAAGAGAGAGACTTAACGAGGAGAGATATGCGAAGACGGATAATTAAATAAATATATATATATTCTTGAAGAATTAATGGATACATACACACATACATGCATATATATATATATATATATATATATATATATATATATATATATAGATAGATAGATAGATAGATAGATAGATAAAATATGGCCTTGCGGCGCCCTACGTCCACCGTGAGAGGTACATGTTCATTTTCTTTATTAAGTTGTCTTGAGTGCCCAATAGAGTACATATAATAAACATTGTTTGAAACCGGTGTGTCTAATCAGATATAGGTATAACGTTGAAAGTAAAACACACACACACACGCACATATATATATATATATATATATATATATATATATATATATATATATATATATATATATATATATATATATATATATATATTTAAAGATATTTTTGTAGGTACAAAATTTAATGATCGAAATAAAAGTATAAAAGTTAGTATTACGAGACATATTAAAAAAAACCCCCAAAAAACCATAAAAACGAAAAAAAAAAAACAAAAAGGTGAAGCAACCGGTTTCGCTCCCGCTCTTCAGGCTTCAACGGGAGATTTAAAATTAGCAAAGAAAAATGTACAATAAAAGAAATTGTAAAAAAAAAAAAAATATGTCTCGTAATATTAACTTTTATACTTTTTATTTCGATATATATATATATATATATATATATATATATATATATATATATATATATATATATATATATATATATATATGTATCTTGAGAAACAGACAAACAAACAGATAGATAGATAGATAGATAGATAGATAGATAGATAGATAGATAGATAGATAGATAGATACTACAAATAGTTTCATCGCAACTAGTATGGCAAGCTTTTTTTCCCTGGTGCTCAGGCTACATGAATTTAAGCGTGCTACTAGATTGCCACTCTAGCTACCACCTGTTTATTCTTGAAATAGCTAAATTGTTTATTGTTGAAATAGCTAACTTGAATCACCACTTCTACCCCAATAGTTTTTTTTTCGCACTTCCCACCTGTAGATCTCTCTTCCGTTTAATTGCTTCTATGATAACTAGAAACTTCAAAAAATTTAAACGTAATATCAATCGCCATCTTCTGTCTACATGAAACCCGTTCTTTCCTCAAGTCTCCCTATTCTCAGTCTACTTTTTCACTTTCCTTCACTATAACGCCATTGTGAAATGATAATAAAATAAAATAAATTAAATTGAAATTGAGGAAAGTATATAATTTCTATAAAAAAAACTCTGAAGGATATTAAAAATTACCTATATATTTGTTTCCAACACACACACACACACACACACAGGTGTGATAAATTTATGGGATAAAATGCTCAACATCAATGATAGAGCGTATGTAAATATAAATATAAAAGTGAACATTTAAGTCAACACTCAGAGGCGACAGGCTGTTTCAGGCGGCCTGACGATTGCGTCCAGCATGAAACAGCCTGTCGCATCTGAGTGTTCACTTCAATGTTCACTATATATATATATATATATATATATATATATATATATATATATATGTGTGTGTGTGTGTGTGTGTGTGTGTGTGTCTGAGTCTGTAAATGAAATTAATGGCTACTGCGTAGCAATCTAATCTTAATGACCTGAAGATTTCGCTCATATATGAAATAGACTGTCGCCTTTTTCGTGTTGATCTAAATGTCCACTTTTCATATTATTATGATATTGACCACTGATACCCATAAATATAGCATACGATGATACTATATTTTTCCCATTAATATATATATATATATATATATATATATATATATGTGTGTGTGTGTGTGTGTGTGTGTGTGTGTGTGTGTGTGTATACGTGTTTTTATGTTGGGTATTTCTACAACGAATTAATTGGAGGAAAGGTATCGTGAAGTTTTTAAAGTTACAAAAATAAAATTATCTCCCACATGAGTTGGGATCAAATATGAATCGATATCCGACAAAATAATAAGATGAAAGAACAAATAGGAAACGTTTATCATTCTAAAATGTTTCACGTTTATTAAAAAGAAAACATTATATCACATCATCAACCTTTACTGATTCTATGACTAGAGAACGTAATACATATTAGTTTTCAAGCAGGCATCTTCGCAAACGACACCACTATTTATTCCTCTCTCAACAGTAAATCCAGCATTGCAGACAAAGTTAACCTGGCCGTTGGTCTTGAAAAGGACCTCCAATCTGTGATTGACTATGACAGGAGATGGCTTGTAAAATTTAATGCCTCCAAAACGAAACTGCTCTCATTTACACACCATAGAGAAACTTCCTATCAGTATCGCTGATGCTCAACTTCAAGGCAGTGGCTCTCTGCTCCTTTTTGGTCCCAAGTTTTCCCCTGATCTGAGGTGGAGCAAGTACTTTGAACCAATAGCTACATCTACTGCAAGGAAAGTTGTTTCTCTGTGTTGCGCCAGAAAGTTTTTCTTGTTTGAGTACATTCTTCAAATCTACAAATCTACCATTCGTCCTTGCATTGGATACTATTGCTATAGATGGTCTGGTTCCTTCGCTGTTCATCTCGAGGTTCTCGACAAATTCCAAAGACGGATATGCAATGTGATAGGTTTTGACCTGACATCTCGACTACAGTCACTTTCTCCCAAACGTGACGTGGATTCCCTCTGTCTTTTCTACAAATATTTTCAGGGCATCTACTGTGACGAACTATTTTCACTGGTGCCCCATCTGCATGAATTTAAGCGTGCTACTAGTTTGGCAGAGAAATAAAAAAAAAACGGTGAGAACGTAAAAGCGATCCCAAATCCACATGCGAAAAACCAACAACTATAATGTCTACTAGTCACACTCTTTTACGAATGTACCTTATACACCTACATATATATAGTAAGCCAGTTATGTGTCATGCGTGATACACACTTAGGAAATTATGTATCTTTCAATACATGTCTGACGAGGCAGAGTTTTCTCCGCAGTAGGTTGCAATTTCTTTCTGTGGTAGACCAGTTGCCATCCAACCCGGTCTTTCCTGCTATTTACCCATAGCTGGGGAAGAAGAAGAGATTTCCTAACTTTCTCAATGGTATTAACACGTAAGTAAATGTAATACATTCCTTAATCCGAGATAGCTATCTACTATTCCACCGTGCCTCCTATAGGCACATAACAGAACAGACCGGGTCCTATAGCCTTGGATGACATCTGGTCTACCGCAGAAAGAAATGACAATCTACTGCGGGAAAAAAATCTGCCTCGTCAGTCATGTATCAAAAGATACATGATCGCCTAAGCGTGTATCACGCATGGCGCATAACTGACTGACATACATATAGCAATATTTACAGTTTTTCAGGTAGGCTTGAAAGCTCTTAATTTCTTTACAATTTGGGTGGACGCGTTGCTTCTCGTTGAATTCCTAACGACACAAATTCTACGAACCCTGGTTTCAAAAGTCGAATGTATGTGAAACGTGATTAACCATTGTTTAAGCAAACAAGACAAAAAATACTAGAATGTCTCTCTTCTCTTTTCTCCATACCTTATTTCTCTGATAAAGCTTTTATAAATATGAAAGATGTTAAACTGATAAATGTTTCCTATTTGTTCCTTATCTAATCACCTTCCACCCACATAGAAAATCACAGAAATGTTGTAATTTGTTACTAATCAATGTATTTTTTTCACCTTAGATAATTTTTATAAATGACATTTTAGCTCGTCTATTTTTAGTCTTTCGAGAAGGTTGTCTTTTAAAAAAAACATTTTACCACAAGATATATAGACGATACTCTAAAAGTGTATCCACAAGGACAACCATGTAAATAAAGTTATTTATGCTGAACCGACACAATTTTTTTTCGTTTTGAAACTAAATCTCATGACATATCACCCTACCTAGATATCATGATATATATGAAAAAGCATTTAGACCTCAACTGACATGGCTTATGCTAACCTCCACCACAGCAATTCATTTCGCCTTCTTGGTTTCAAGTTGTCTATTGACATGAAGTAAAGTGATTATACTGAATCAATTGCTATATCTGCTGCTAAAAAAGTTGGTTCAGTCTGTCAAGCCAATGGTTTCCTGTTTTCTCGTAAGAATTTATAATGCATATTTTTATAAACATACCATTCGTCCGTGCATTGAATATTGCTGCCATATCTGGTCCCGTGCTACATATCTCGAAGTCGTTTTCGCACCGCCATCACGTAGCTTCCCTCTGTCTTTCCCCTGAATATTTTCGTGGTAGATGATTTAATGAGCTCACCTCAGGGTGCCTCGGTAGCATGAACTCAAGAGTACGATTGATTGGCAGATATGGCGCATTTACTGTTGAACTAGCTAGATGTAACTGTAAGTTCTAATCTAATAATTTCTTTTCTCGCACTTCTCAACTGTAGAAACCTTTCCAGATTTCTTGCTTCGCTCTCCTCTACAATCTTTAAAAATGGAAATGCAACGTCAATCGCCATGTTCTATCTTTCGAAATCCTGTTCTTTTATAGCCATTTCCCCTCACAGAGTTTTCTCATTCTCTTACACCACCAGTAACCTTTTGCGTGGTTGTGGTAATATTATAAATATTATGACCTTCAATTATAGAATCTGGAATGACCTCATAGACTTTTATCCTTATCACTGTAGCAAAATAAAATATGGAATAATTATAGGATTTTATTTAACAAAGCCCAATATTTAACAGAAGCAGAAATATATTTTCAGAAACATTTTAAAACCCTCAATATCATAAGTATTTCTTTCTTAATGCTAAGAGAAAAGCATACAAAATCTAGAACAACAAAAAGGATGATAATAATAATAATAATAATAATAATAATAACAAAAACAACAACAATAATAATAAACTAGATAAAAAAAAGACATAATATTAATTACGTAATCCTTCACAATTTTCGTTCAAAACAATATATCTAATTTTAATAATATCAAAATAATTACAGTCTTACCAAAAGCAATTATGGCTATGTTCAGAAAAAACAATTTCCATAATAATTGTAATTCTGAAGCAGAGACATTAAAATCAACTGTCACAGCTGCTACTTACAATATGTTATTGAAATTTTCAGAAATTAAACGAGAAAAAAAATGTATTTATGAACAAAAAAAAGATAAAATATATCCAGTGCATTATTCGTGAGACAGGCTAGTTTTATCTTACCGATCAACATGTCTGCTACGTCGGCCGTGGCAACGGCTATCTCGTCCAGTACGAGAGGAATCGTGGGATCGGATCAACGGTTCGCTTGCTCGCTCGAACGAGCAGCAGTGCCACAGTGCCCCCACGATATAACGGCTAAAAGACTCTAAGCCGGAATCGCGACCTGTGCCGGTACGGTATTACGAAAGCCGTCATTTTTTCTTTTCCGCTGGAGCTTGCCATAGCGGACGCCGTCGTTGCTAGGGACAGCTGCTGTTGTCGCTTCGTACGCGGTGGCGTCTGCGAACGGACCTCTTGATCTGACATCCGCAACAGGTGACCGTCTTATTTCGAAACTTCCGTGGAGCGTGAGACGAAGGATCGCTTGTAGTCCACTTGACTTTAGGCTCTAGATGTCGTACTTTTAGAGCAGCCACCACACTGCGATCTACTAAGACTAAGCACTCGACCTACCTGATTCGTCTTCCTGGAGGGAGGATCAAGGCCGACACAGGAACGTTAATACGTTAGTCGATGACCATCTACGTTCAACAGTAGTACTTCGTTCATTCGTTCGATCTTTTTTTTTTTTTTCATTCTATTCTTCATTTTTTATCTTTCCCTCCAGACGGCAGTTCCTTTGTGCGACAGAAATGACTTGCGAGATGAGGCAGGGGAGAGTCAGGATTCACAACATCGACTAGTTGGCCATTGACTTCACCGAGTCCGACTTTGCCAGTTGGGCTCAGTCGGCTGAGAGCACCTTGTGTCCAAGCGGCGCCTGCTAATACGACGGGCTGTCGTGCGTAGCAAACCGGCGGTCGATCTAGCCAAAAATGTTTAATTAAACCCTGGGTTTTGCACACATATCCTTTTGTTTGTTTATTTGTTTAGCGACATAATAGCATCTTACTGGCCATTTAAATCCGAAATTTAATTTTCTTGGAAGCGTTAGTAATTTCATTTACAAAAATGTATTGCTGTTTTTATTTTTTGCTGGTAATATTTTTTATTGCACACATTTTTATTGCTAGTAATTTTTTACGACAAAAATGTATTGCTGGAATTTTTACTATAAAAATATATGTTTTTACTTTCATAGGATTTTGACATCAGTTTTCGGAGTTAACGATTTTCTCATAGTTGAGACGTTAACATGTACTACCACCTCAGGTCAGGGTAGACCTGGGAGCAAACACCAGTTAAGAAGTGATTTAACGCTCCTCAAAACCTGCCGATCAATGACTTTGTTGCCCGATGTAGTTTATCGTCATATCCAGGACGCTCACATTTCTTAAAAGAAATATTTCTTTTCATGGCCATTATAAATGATAATATTTTTTTTTAAATTAAAAGAATATGGTTACCTCAAAACCTTTAAATATTTAGACCATAGTTTGACTATGAGACTGTGCACTAGAGAAAGCTTAAAGGAAGAAGGCTGCATTTCTTAAAACAACTCGAAAAGGACCTCCAATCAGTTTTAATGCTTGAAAACAAAACTGCACTCTATTACTACATCACAGAGAATCATCCCTGCTCCCCATTAGAATGTCTGACGCTCAACTCCACGAGAGAACCTCTTTGCAACTGCTCGGTCTCACATTGACTGCTGACCAAATATATTGAGTAAATAACTTTGTCCACCCCAAGGAAAGTTGGCTCCCTGAGCCACGCCAGGAAATTTTTTCTCGCCGGAGTCGATCCTTCAAATCTACAAATCATCCATTCGCCCTTGCATGGAGTATTGCTGCCATATATGGTCTGGAGCCCCTTCTGTTTGTCTGAAGGTCCTTGATAAAATCCAGAGACGGATATGCTATGTAATTGGCCCTGATCTGTCATCTCGTCCGCAGTCGTTCTCTCACAGGCGTACTGTCGCGCCCTCTGTCTTTATTTTACAAATACTTTCACGGTAACTGCTCCGATGAGCTGCTTTCGTTGGTTCCCAGACTTCATGAATTTAAGCGTTCAACAAGGCTGGCATCTCGCTCTCACCCTTTCACTTCCGAAAATGTTAAATGTAGCCGTATCTTCTACTCCAATATTTTCATGCCTCGCACTTCTCGCCTGTGGAACTCCCTCCCCTTTTCTTGTTCCTCTGATAGCTATAATCTCCAACTATACGCATGTAATTGTCAATCGACGTCTCCAGATGCCGATCTATCCCATATCCTTCTCTTCATCCTTTCCTCTATTCCTCCTCCTTGCTCTCGCTCCAACTCTCTGTAACTCCTTGCGTGCTAGTGGCTTCCCAATTTGCTTGCCGTGAAACGCTTTAAAAAAAGATTATTCCTTGTTAGGTTGTTTTGCTTTGGGGCTAAAAGCACGTCGTATGAAGGTCGTTTTTGCTACAAAGGCGGTGGGGGCGTAGGTTCGTAGCCTGTTGATAAGCACATTCACTGTAATAAGCTTTCTCGAGTGAGAAAGCCAATAGACGTAATACAAAACCTTTTAAAATAAAATGAAAAAGATGGCGTCTAACTTAATCACTCGTATCCACAAAAATTAATGTAGGAAGAATAAAGAAATATATGCATGTTTTTATGATTTAAGAAACAGTAGATATTTTTATATAATATGCTCAATATTAAAAAATAACTGTACTACTAATAATTTCTCCATCTTTACTTTCATTGCATGACTTTTGTTCTACATCTTCAATCGCACTACACCAATGGATGCAGTATACATGGTGCCCCTACGATCATAAGGGTCACAGGATAATATATATATATATATATTAAAGACATTTTTATGTTTAACGTTCTTTTTATAGATACAAGTATTTAAGTAAATGCTCTGTTTATAATAAACAGTATTAAATAACATTTACCGGCCTGAATGTCCGAGAAATTTTCATAGAAAATATTCGTCCTTTGATAGGATTCGAACCTGCATCCTATACGGAACCGTCATTTAACTTGACGTGCCTAACCGCTAAAGAATCGTTCGGCTGGCAAGGTCGAATTTACTGCTTATAAACTTCAATCTTCCATGAGCAGTAAATTCGTCAAAGGACGAATATTTTCTATGAAAATATCTCGGACATTCAGGCCGGTAAATGTTATTTAATACTGTTTACCTCTCAGTGGCAGTTTATATTTGAAAAATTCCTCATAGATGAAGAAGAGACTTAAAGCAACAGAAATATGGTTCTACAGAAAGATGCTGAGGATACTGTGGACCAAATATGTAAGCAACGAGGAAAGTTCTTGAAAAAATAGAAACAAGAGGGAAAATTATACATAACCCCAGAAAGTGACAGTTAAACTTTCTAGGATACATAATGAGAAAAGTGGGCTTGAAAAATCTGATACTCATAATAGAGATTGCCGGCAAGAGGGACAGAGGAAAACAACGCACGACGTACATAGGTAGAGAAAAGGAAGAGGGTTTGGGAGAAATAAGAAAAAGTCAAAATTTATTAAAAGCTACAAAGGATAGGGACTTGAAGCACCATGATCGCCTATATCCTGAGTGGACACGGTACATGAAGAGGAAGTTCTGCTAATTGCGATATAGTAATTTCCTGTTGGCGATGTGTTTAATGGCGGTCAAAACTTTATCCAGATACCCAAGGAATGAAGAAAAGAGATACTCGATTAGCATTGGCTGCTCCATCAATACATATCAAATGTTTCTCTGTAAAGAAACGGCTGTATTTAGCATTATAAGTGATAAAAACGAATCCTGGGAGTGAAGAAAACATAACTCGAGTGCCATTGGATGCTCGGTAAAAGAATACCGATGGTTTCCGCATAAAGATAATGCTAATGTTACGTTTATCGTACAGATGAGAACAGTGACTACACTTTAAGCAATGGCCAATGGTCTGGGAGTAAGGAAATACATAACTCGAGTAGCATACACCATTTTGTCATTGAATACCAAATGCTTTCATATCAGGAACCTCCTAATATTATCAGTTTTTACAAAAGGAGAACACATACTATGATTTTACCCCAGCCCGCTGGTCAGGGAGTGAAGAAAAGCGTTACACTGGCTGCTCGGTCAATGAAAGCCGAACGTTTCCGCGTAAAGAAATGACCAATATTATCCTTAGAGATGAAGAGAACAGATAATCTCCATCCAGTCCGTCGAAGAGGTATCGTCATGCCTGATTAGTCAGTCGATGTCAGTACTTTCTGAGCGACTGCACGGTTATACTCTCATCCTACGGACGGGAGGAACCCGAAGGAGACTACGCCAAAGGGCGGAGTCACCTTCGGGGAGGTAGACCGGCCCTGAACCCGTTTATACGGGTTCAATGGGTATATTTTTGGTCGAGCCCACGGGCTCGGAAAGCCCACGTTACAAAGGCCTTGTGACACATGACACCCTTGTGGGGGGTGACTGTATATCGTCTTTCCTGATTAACCGTTATTCATTCAACAGACCGTGACATACCTTATCCATATCTCCCGATCCCTGAAACCTAACACCGTATTTTTGTCTTAAAATATCAGTATTTCGGATAAACCTCAGTCTTTCGTTTAAATCGATCAGGGTTTAATATTTATTGAGGCAGCGCAAAGCGTAATATCTTCACATAATCAAAGTCGAAAACTGGATTCAATTTTTTTTTTTTTTTTTTGCGAACGAAGACAATATGAACATTTGCGATTTAACATCTTACTTGACAACGATCCTGTATCTCACAGCTGACTCGAAAATAGATTCGGTTTCACACGCAATTTATGTTGGGAAAGTTGGTTTGATTAAGGTGACTATTGCAACTGATAGTTTTCTGTTGACTTTAATACAATATCAAACATGCTAAACAAATTCACGTCTTATGTAAAGACATTTGAGGTTTATTTATCATAATTTTATTGAGGCAACAAAGAAAGCAACACATAAATTTGTAATTTATTTTGGAAATGATGTAGACATTAAACAACGAAGAAGCTTTTGTTTGGTGGCTAGAAAATAAATAAAGCAATATCCATTTGAGGAGACAGTTTGAGCGGTATAGGACAGTTGTATAACAAAGCAAAATAAAGGACTTCGAAATATCGGGGAACGACGGTTTCAAAATATCCTCTTATTAACTTCCGAGTGCCGAAACGGTTAGTATCACAAAAGAATAAAAGTGAAGTAAAGCGTTCGGATTTCGGTTGTAAAGTCGTTGTTAAAAAATATGTTCTAATGCGCTTAGAATATGCATGCAGTCATATTTTGAGCTTTCTCCGATTATATATTTTTGTGTACGCTTATTACGTTGTATCTTGTATAGTTTTTTTATTTTTTTTTTTTATTTGTAATTTATATATTTCCGTTATGGGGGCTGATGATGTCATTTTAACCCACAAACAAATTATATATACATATATAAACGGAAGAGGTTATAGTAGTTCCAACGAGAGAAAAAATGTGTATAATAAAAAGAAGAGAGGAACCGCAAACGTTTGTGGTTGTAATGTGGATTTTTTTTTTCAAATAAATATTATGCCTTATTTTTCATAATTTTGCTACACGGGTTTCGGACCTCGCGACCTTCATCAGGCAAAGATTGGATATTCCCACATATTATTAAAAGGAAATAATTTTCTTATGTTTTTAAATGTTAAATATTCTCAATATTAGACATTAGTCATCCACAGACAGACTGTTTCGCTGTATCACAGCTCATCAGTATGGTTAAACGTCCGATTGCTTCAATCCATCTCAGAGAACTCAAACGACTTGGGGAACTCAATTCATGCTTGAAGAATAAGATATATATATATATATATATATATATATATATATATATATATATATATATACACACACATCTGTGTGTGTGTGTGTGTTTCGGCAGTATATTTTCAGTCAGACAGCTTCCGGTAAATAATTAAGACACGTTATGTTTACTTATTATCGATAAGATCCTTTCATATTCACGAATAAGCTTTTTTGTGTGGTTGTTAAAAGACGAGAGGAAAACACGGTGTTGAGTCATTTTGCAATTTATTCCGTGAACTTTCGACATAGCATAATGTCATCATCAGAGTATTGTTAAATATAGACTATTTAGTGTTCATGTTTGTGGTCAGCCGAAGATTACCATATTAGAGTAATATGAACGCCGTGGCTTTGCTGGTTGGCAGACACTGTTGAAGGCTTGAGTATATATATATATATATATATATATATATATATATATACAAGAAGTATACATATATTATGTAAGGCCAACATATCAGAATAACAACAGTAAATCGTTATACAATAATTTTTAAATAACTCGCCTTAATCACCATTAAAGAATAATCCTTCATTGAGATTTGAACTTGACAAACACTTCCGAAGCTTCACAGGACAAGCACAAAAGTGCCTTTCAGAAACTGGACAAAATATTAAAATATACGAAAATGTTCTTAGAAACAAAGTAAAAAGCTTTGAACTGTGGTGTCATATATCATCTCCTATTTGACAATGAATGCTGACCAGTCTTATCAGAGATGAACCTTTTAACGTCTGCCTACTATCTTCAAATGCTACTGTATGACAGCGAATACATATATGGAGAACGACATATGACTGAAATTTCATAATAAAATTCAACCAATACGAATCTCGAGTGTAACTCAAGGTAGACCGTACCTCTCAAAGTGGTTATGAGGAATGAGATGTGTGATCTTAATGAAAAAGTAGGGTACAGCGAGAAAATATTATAAGGATAGATAAGGATTTATCCTTTACTTGAAGAGGTGAATGTTTTACGGTAAACAGAATCATTATCGAGGTGGGTATGTTCCGCAAAGTGACAGTTCTTGAGAATACATATGAATTGAGGTTGAATTTGTGGAAGAAGTATGGTGTGCCAAAGTTGTAAAGTTTCCAATTGGCGGAACTGAAATTAAAATAGAGCTTTGAATATTTGTCATATAAATCTTGCCAAGTGACATCTGTTAGAAAGAGGCTGCGTAGTGGAGAATAAGTTTTTACGCACACATTCACGAAAACCATTTCGAAGTCTATAAACTTTGGAAACTGAGAATTATGAGCTCTAGACCAGATATGGCAACAATACTGTATTTTTGGTTTGATCTATTTTAAAGCATGAGGGATAGGCATAATTACTACATGTGGTAATAGAAAAAAAAACAACTATTTTTCTCAGAGTTTTTAGGAATGACTAATATATATGAGTACTGTGAGGTCTGGAGCGAACTTGAGACCAAATAGAAAGAGGCTTGTATAGAGAGCAAACGTTCATATTGACTGGAGAAAGCTTCAAGTCTGATCAGTGTTGATGAAACCATAATTGCTAGCAACGTTTCGTCGGTGTGATAAAATAATTCATTACCCACACGTCGACGTATTCGCTTTTGAACACTGCCGAGGCTGGGCACTGAGGCAGGGACAGCCCCACCCCAGACATGGTAGCAATATTTGCTCCATTCTTGATCTGATAATACACTTTTTAAAGATACGGCATGGCAGCAGGAAATAGGCAATTTTTGGAACCGACATATTTAGCGAAATCACGAATATCTGTGGGTGAACTTTACATCCAATAGGCTTTCGAGGGAAGAAGCCTCTTTTCCGATAAGAATCGTTTTAAGGATTTTAGGGTCTGTCTGCTCGGTGTCGATGAAACGTTACTAGCTTTGTTTAAAAAGTGTTGAAAGACTCAAGACAGCCTTTTCTTGACTGGGCTGTAAGAAGTTAGTGGAGAGATCGGAGCCCACCATATCGTAGCAAATGTCGTTCTACTTTTTATGCTTGTCTGATTTAGCTATACTTCAATACAATCATTTTTGGAGTCAACCACGATATTAACTTAGATATTATATTAAACAGGGGAACAGAATTAGGAAAATATATAACAAAGTGGAAAATTTTTTTCGCGTGACGCGTTTCGTCGGACTAAAAGAATGTTTATGATGATGTGATTAAAGAAGGGAGATTGAAGTTTTAACTTTAATTCTATGTTTTCTTTTTGTTTATATTTCTGTCACCATTGGTATAAAATATTCCACATTTATAAACAGAGAGAGAACTGCCGTATATACTCGCGTATCATGCGACTTTTGAAAACCTAATTTTGAAGCTAATTTTAAGAGGGTCGCATCATACATGAGATGTAAAATCAGCGTATGTACTGATGGCGCTGACTACGTCGATGACCAAACTATATATCCATTTACTGTAGTCAAATTACGTTAAAAAACTGGGTCTTCAAAGACCGCGAGTGAATACCGTAAATTTAATAGGTTGGACTATTTTGCCAAAACATATTTTTTTTTAAAATATATAAATAATTTTTTTTTTTTTAAATTTAATATTTCGCCACACCCTTTATGATTCATGCAAGTTTATAATCACATCACACAGATTTCCCTAAAATTGTTCTTAGTTTATAAAAATGTATATATCGTTTTCGCAGGTTAATAGTATAAAACTAGACTTCCTGTAAACTTTAGAAAGTTTATAGGAATAAGCACAGCTAAGTGAGTGTTTCAATCTGCCTGGCATGGAATTCAATATAGGATTTATGCGTATATTTATTTTTCAGAAAGCGGGAAAACTCAAAAGGTTTCTAATGCATTGTTTAAATAAAGTCTCAATACCTCTCTCTACGGCGTATATCAAGAGACTGCTTAAATACCGAACGACTTAGCCAGAAAATCAATTAAGTTAATCCATAATTTTTCTCCAGTTTGTGTATATATATATATATATATATATATATATATATATATATATATATATATATATATATACGAATAACTGCGTGCATTAGTCTTGACTCCAAAGTAAAAAAAATAAAAACAAAAAAATTATATATATATATATATATATATATATATATATATATATATATATATCCGGTTGCGAGAACTCCTAAGTCAGATTAATAGCTTCCAGACGTCTCGGGATGTCTTCTTCGATTATAGATGAAAAAACAGTTTAAAATTATCAAAAGAAGAAAAAAAAATAGAAAGCCAAGAATTAAATCTTGTGTTGCTTCAATTCTGTACACACGCAAACACGCGCGTGCGCGCACACACACAAACACACATGCACATACACACATTTATGCACACACATAGATTAGTATACAGGAACAAATGCGCAAAAGACAAACATGCACATAAACCCACATATCACGCAATTATACACAACAAGCACAAAAACCCACATACATATATACATACGTAAGCACAGGCATGTATGCACACACACACATGCAAGCATAAGTATACAATTGTTAAACAAATGTGTCTAAACAAAAAGACAAAGTCACAGCGAAAGTAAGCGAGGAAGATTTTGTTGCGCCAATGACGAGGGCCTTCTTGACTTGAAAAATCAACATTCGAAATTCTGCTATATGCAACTGTCTGATGAAAAAATTATTAATCCGAATCACTTTCGGAACAACTTAAAATGTCAGTTTTCAAGGTACAGATCAAGACGTTAAAAAAATCTTAGATTTATGCCTGAAAATGAAACATTTAGAGTTTATTGACAATTGAATCCATCATGGTGAAATCGTTAACTAACATTCTTTTACGGAAGTCAACTCTTTAGGGGCCAGTTTTTGTTCATGTACGAATGTAATGATGTCATTTACACTACAGTTCAAAGGCTTAAACCAATCCTTGGTAATCTTTTAAATTGGCCCCAAAAGTAGTTGTTTTGTACTTTAAATAAGAGAAAATAATTATACATCGTTTAAGAAAAGTGAGACATGATTTTAATAGAAATTTTATTATGATAAAGAGAAAGATAAACATTTTATGATGGATTTTTTCTCTCGTTAAAATATTCTCCTTTAACCTTGATTACTGCAACACAAATTCTTGGCATTTGCTGCAAAAGTTTTTCAAAATATACGTTTGATAATTGATTCCATTCTTTTTTTTTAGTGAGTCTGAGAGATCTTTCATTTTTCTTTCACTCTTCTGTCAAGTTCAACCAATGCTATTTCTGGGGTGGATTCAAACATTTGAACTGTAGTGTATGTCATCTAAAAGCCACAGGAAATTGCATATCTGCTATGTTCATCTTATAGCAGCGTATGGCCTCATCAATAGAGCCTTCTTTTTCTCATCCATTAGAAACCGCCCTCCAAGCACTGAATCCGCTGAATTGATCGATGTAAGAGCGGAACCGATACAAGCTATAAAAATATCTCCGGCCATGACACTAAAACGGAAACATTTAAAATCTCATTAGGTGTACATCAAAGAAGCAATGAGATCCCCAGTATATTTAATAATTTCGTAAACCAAGTCCCGCGCGTTTACAAGCACAGGTGTTAAGAGCTGGGCACTGACTATTTAAGCATTCCATACTACGTCTCAAACGAATCTACCAATAGAAAACAACTATCGTACTTTCCCTCCCAAGTCCACTCTGCTGAAGACATAGATAGTCATATTTGAATGACAATGACCACGACAAAATGAACGTTCGCTAACAAGTATCCGAGTATAAAGGACTCAAGATTGTTTATCGCTGGCCACACATATTCGAGGATACTCGTCAACTAGGGCGGCTAGCCAATCCCTGTTTCAGACGTTTGCTCAGGCGCATTTTATGTTTGTCAGCGCCCACCTGTAGTTTATACTGTAACTATGCTGAGCAGACCTTAGTTACATTTTCTGGGAAAGAGCGTATTATCTAGCGTGATCAACAACAACACTCAAAGCCTCAGTCGCTATGACTTGTGAATTCGTGCTAGAACAGCTATTGACGCTCCCCCACCACCGGTATTGTTTTCACGCTAGGATCGACTCCTTCAGTCCGATAACACATCAGGAAGTCTCCTTTCTGACATACCGACCATGGTGAGAATCGAACCCGGGTCACATGATCAGAATTCGAACGTTCTAACCACTCAGACCAAGCACTCAATATTATTAACTATTAAAAAACAGAAACTATGATCTGGATATGGAATTAAAGCATTCTTCGAAAATATGCTGAATCCATCATAAAAAAAATCAGGATTTGGAGTAAGTAATTACAGAAAGCTTCAAATACCACTGTGTGTGAATCACTTTTAACCACTTCAATATATGTGAAAAGGACATGGGACATAGAATGAGGGTAGTTTTGTTGAACATCCTAAATTGCTTCAAAACCAAAAAATAATCTAAAAACATGAGTTATATTCTTAAATATTTCGTCAGATCCAGACTTTCATGTAAATACCATGCCCGTTCCGAAATATCAAAATTATCCGCTGTATAGAACCGCTTTCTTGGAACAATGGTTAAAAATGGCATTGTGAGAGTGAAACGCTTGTATCATAAGAACATAATGTGGTAGAGCATAGTAAAGTTTATGGGTAAACGAATAGAAAAAAAAAAACAAATCAGTAAATAGATAAAAAATAGAAACGGACGTAAGGCAATGATAGATCTTCTCGCCGGACTTTCCAACGGTGTGACCGAGAGTGAATTGAAAGTCATACTACGATTTAGTTTTTAACGAACACAATTTTAACAAAATTAGACAGCAAGATGGCACAATTGTGATAGCAGACATACGAAGGAAATGACTGGAACAGCAAGGTAGTAAATGATTGATTGACTTGTTTTTATCGCTCACTTAAAGCGGGGGCTTCAGTAGATAACATCTTTGTTTGCAAAGGACACAGAACTCTTCGCTTTTGGTGTCCACCTAAAGAAGATGTTCATTCCCCACTGACTAAATTAATATACTTCTTCCAAATCCATTGGCTCTACGAATCTTGAAGCAGTTCAGGAGTCCACTTACCTACGTTTCTGTATATCCTCCGATTTCGAACTAGCAAAGGCAAAAGAAGATTTTTACTAGCCTGAACAGACATATCTGAAAAAGCTCAGGAAAAGCATAAAAATTCTACAAAATCACCGTACTGCCTACACTCCATAAAGAAACTGAATACTGGGTCACATATCAGCACTACTTTCAGCGTGGCCTATTGAACATAGAATAAGCTGCGGTAGGAGTAGTTTCACACAATACTGCAAGTTGCTACAAAATTAAAGATTAACACGAACCATATTCTTAAATAACCTTGTCAGATCAAGACTGTTATATGGATATCATGCATGGCAAAAACCACGTTCAGAAATATCAATATCATTATCTGAATGCAAACATTTTCTAACAGCAATGGTTAAAATAGCTTTGAGAGAGTTGGTAATCGAAGATTGTCGATTGGGACAACATAATCCCAATCAAATAACTATACCAGATAACATAAACAACACAACTTGAAGAGTTTCAACAACAGCAACGACTTAAATGCATAAATAAGATACGGACGTTCCACTTGAAACAAACAATTAGGAAGGAAACACTCATCCCCAATGAAAAGAGCGATAACAGCTAGTAGACTTGAGAAATCAATCTTCATGAAAAAAAAAAAACTGATGGAAAAAATTTTATAATTCTCAACCAAGTGGCAGTTCGGTCAATGAAAGACAAATGTTTCTTTATTGGGAAACTGGCAATATTACAATTATATATATATATATATATATATATATATATATATATATATATATATATATATATATATTAACTGATTTAAAACCATATTTTAAATCAGTTAATTTAGAATATTAATGTTCTGTAAATTTACATTGAGCACTATTTTGTAGGAAATTAAAATATCACTAAGAACATCGGATTGCATAACTTACTGTTCTTTCTTTATATATATATATATATATATATATATATATATATATATATATATATATATATATATATATATATATATATTGTTTTAGTATACCTACGGGCGAAAATGGGTACGTCCATATTTACATAAATACAGTAGTAAATACTATATGTTGGTCTGCAGTTGGAGATTCGTCTCCAACTGTGCTAGTTAAAATCTCTGCCTCCGGGGCAATGTCAAACGGCAGAGTCTTGTCTCGGAAAACAGCTACCCGAACCCGGGCTCGGATACCCCACATTAAATTTGAACTCCGGGGCGGCTGGTAGATATTCTAAGTGGATTCACTTCTAGCAGTTGACTTATATGTGTTGTTCTTTTCCTGAGTATTATCGTTTATTACCAAGCTTCGTTTAATTATTCTATTCACTGCCCTTCCCTAGGTTACAACATATATATGTTTTAAAATTATTTTGGAATAATATTTTCGAATTCTGTGTTGTATGGGATGTATCGTCACTGGTAGTACCTTTGCAGCGCATCGGTCGCTCATGTTTTACTCAGGTGAAGTGGCATGCGGAACTGCACTGGTCCATGGACTATCTCCAACTCTCACTGCGACGGCCACATCCTGGTCAATGGCATCGATCAACCGGCTAAATTTTTTGTGGTTGATGACCCGTCAAGCGGAACGCCTTTCTGTGACGTCACCCGGTTTCGCTGCGCCAAATATGACGTCTGCCTGGCCGCGCCCGCCGTGCTGTCCCGGTCGCGGTTCCAATTACAACGCCACCCCGTCTGTCTCCGTGCTGTCGCCGTCCTATCCTGTCCTGTGACAACCAATGTGACTTGGTATTGGTCGCGGCACCAATTGTGACGTTCTACCCTTTTGCTGATTCGGATGGGAATCTGGTTAGATTCGGTATCAGCTTTGTCGTTCCCAGCTCATCTCCAACGTCTGGTTATCGAAGTAACTGTTTTGATTTCTAGTCTTACCTACCCACGTTGTGATTTGATCTTAGGCAGACGAAATCAATCAGTCGCCGGGCCGTAATGCAAGTCGAGTCAGAACAAGGGCAATACCGCACAAGTATATGTAAAGGAAAATAAAGTAATAACTCGAAAAGTTCAAATGTGTTAAAAAGGAATAACAATATTTTATATCTGGTTGCTGAATACAGGACTGCGTCTTTCTCCCAAACCGCTAATATGGATTCGTGACACTTTGTGTTTGTTAGGCGAGTCTTAACATCTTAAATTGTTTTTTAAGAAACTGGTTTTGGTGTATCTTCAGGCGATATTTGTAAAACTTGTTTTGGTGGTGTGAGTCTAAGTCGTTCTTCAAAAATAAATTGTTCTTGGTTAGAAGTTGAGGTCGAGAATGCGTGGATCTTTCAGTCAGGCTCCTGCGAGGCGGATCTCAGAGCTCACAGCTCAATCCTTGCCTGTCTTTCTAACCCCAACTCAACTCAACTGCTCAGCTGCGAACCCCTTAATTCAACTGCCGCAACTCATTGCGACTCTGCTTATATGGACGCCGACCAAAACCGGGGTGGGCCTGTCGGAGTTTCAGGTTCCTTGATAATTCTAAATCCGTATTAAAGGTTTTTCTTTGTCTTCGGTCAGGAAGAATTATTATTTCCATTTTTGGAAGTCTTTCGTCCAGCCAAATTCTTCCTTTCTCATTTTGGTATCTCACCCATACCCTCAGAGGGTGTCAACGGGTTTCCCCTCTCTCTCACAGTGGCATCTCACACCGATCCCTTCGGGGTGCATTAACAGGCTTCTTCACAGGATTACCTTCGCCTACCGCTCACGCCACCATTCAGCCAATGGACGTCAAGCAGTGTGGGTGTGGCCAGACTGGCCTCGGTTTAAAAAATCTTGCTCGAAGAAAAAAAAATCTTCCTTTTTCTTTTCCTTTCTTTCCTGCCCGACAACAAACCAATACGACCCGTAGTGTGGTTTCTTAATCACAATTTTATCCTGAATGTCACCTGGGATTCATCACTCGGGACCTTCGCCAAACAAGTGGGTGGTCATCCGGTGATATCCACGTTCAAGCCAATTATTCGTTCTGATAAAATAATGTTCCTATCGTGGCCAGCTTCGACATAAAACATGTGTCTTTTTCCAAATGATAGGGGGGGGGGTCCAACGGACATTTTGGTTTCCGTCAGAGCATGACCTAATTATCATTATCTCCCAGTTTCTGTTTCGTAGGCAACTTGACCAACCTGAAATTTTCATTATCGTTGTCATGGCAAGCGGCTATCATCCAGTCGGTGCATCGTCGTAAATCAAATTAAATCCAGTGTCTTACTTCCTCGATAATGAAAATAAAATCTTACTACTTTTCTTTGTTAAAAAAATAACATCGCTTAGTGTCCTGTTCGTGATGGCTTCTTATCACCTAAATTTAATTCTCGCCTTTTCCTTTTTTTTCTTTCTTTCTCGCAACCCTAAATAGTGTCACATCTCTAACCCAACTGTAACAAGAATCTATAGACCAGTCGCCAGCCGGGTTGCAGTAACGGCGTCGCATAGGTTAACAGTTTTGTTAGTGGGCGGAGGAGAGTTTGGGTAACCTCAACATCACCGGTGGAAAAGAAACCGGCAAAGTATTGCACTATTTTGCCTGGAATTTCACCATGAACTATAATGGCCGCTGAATAAATGAATGAATGAAGATATTTGTATAAAAGTAATCTAAAACCAATTTATATTGGCGAACGAAATTTATTATTTGTTATATTTTCTATTAATTTTCTCCTTTTTGTTAAAATATGATGTGATCAAAACATTCTAAATGTGTTTTCTATTGGGCTGGAATAAAATTTAAAAGATTGATTTAAATCTTGCAGATTTCTCTAATGACAGAAATACTTCCGAAAATTGATGACAATCTGAGGACATCTGAGATGTTTACACTTTCTAGTTTAGTAGAAAAATTGGTATTTCTAATAATAAATGAAATGTTCTCATTTTAAAAAAAAGATAAATATATATTGTTGAAAATAAATTCTTAGATAAATTTTTAGGACACATTTTTATATAAGACACAAACCAAATGAAACGTTTAAAATTTAGACAAGCAGCAAATTTTACTTTTAAATTTCATTCAACAGCAATTGTATGAAAAAAATCCTCTTTCACCTTTCTTACAAGAAACACTACTTCAATATCCGCACGATTTCTTCATCAACGCTAGCTTACAAAATCCACGAATCCAAAATGGACACTACCAATAGCACTTCTAACAACACAAAACCCATAATTCAACCCTGTAACACTCTTTCTACTAAACTTGAAAATAAATTAGTTATCCCTAATACTGTGATTTTTCAATCACATCAAAGACAACTATATATATAATTAGAAAGAAAAATAAATTCAGCATCAATTCAAATGCTGTTACTTAACAAATAAATCGTTTACATTATAAAAAAGTTTTGATCGGGGAGACATCACAGGACCTAAATGGCCGTATCTACTAACACAAAAGAGATTTACCGTAATACACAAGAGCAAAACTGGTCATGACTTTGATTTTACTAATACCAATCTAATCAAAAAAGAAAATTTATTTACGGAGAAAGTACATTGACAGCCTCCTAATAGCAGTATAACCATCTATAAACACACGTCAAACATTAAATTACATTGCCATCCTCTCTTAAATTCTAATGTCTGTTCATCTAAAACAAACGGTAAGTACGTAAAAACGTTCTTAAATCAAATGCGAGAAACGAACGAATATAATGTATGCTACACACACACACACGCACGCACGCACGCACGCACACACAAACTGCATGTAAGAGAGACGCTGTTGAACTCTGGAAAGTGAGTTCTTTGCAGCTCCCGCCTAGGTATAGCAACAATACTCCATTTTCGGTCTCATCTGGCTCTTATAAAGTCAGGTAATTACCGGAGAGATACAGGGAGCCGTTCATTTTACCAGCATCTTTAGCGAGGGTTCGTATATAGGAGCTCCAGTTGAAGTTGGATGTGAATCTGAGGCGCAATATCCTCACAATATCCGAGGGGATATCTGTTCATCGAGACTGGCGGTAGTTCGGGGTCTGATCGGCCATTACAGAATGTAATCAGTTTGATTTAAGAGGCATTGTGTGTAACGAGAAAGTTTTTTCCCCACTGAGTGTAATGGTTAGATCGGAAGACAGGTCAGCTGTCAATCTCTGATCGTCAAGAGTTTTAGAGTTGCACCAGTATCATGTCGTATCATCGGCATAGATATTTACAAATTATCGGAGTATATTCTTAGGTAGATCATTTATGTATCTTAGAAAGAGGGTCGGTCCGAGAAGTGACTGCTGGGGGACGTCTGCATTGACCGGCAGGGCCTCGAAGGACTGGCCATTAATAATTTCCTTCAGCGATCTACCTGTTAGGAAGGATTTTGTAATAGAGAAAAAACTATCAGCGATTCCATAACTGGAGAGCATGAGCAGCAGTACCTTGGGCTATACCTCGAGCTAGATTTTAGACATCTCAGTTGGGTTACGTTATTTTATCTAAAGAATTACACTTTTTGCTCTTTTGATTTTTGTTATACAGGAATAAAGTGTCACTGGCGACACTTGAGATTGAACATAGAACGCCAGTGCGCAAACTCAGGCGATCCCATTATTGAATTAAGTAGACCACGTGGCCACAGATGAATCGCATGAGGAATTATCTTGGCGTTTAATTGATCGCAATTTCTAGTCTATCCTCTATTACTAATCGGATCGCAATTTCTAGTTTATCCTTTATTACTATTCGAATGGCTATTTTTAGTCTATCCTCTATTACTATTCAGATCGCTATTTCTAGTCTATCCCCTATTACTATTCGGATCGCTATTTCTAGTCTATCCTCTATTACTATACAAACCGCTATTCTCTACGCTATTTACTATTCTATTTCTCTATTTATATCACTATACGGGTTACTTGACAAGCCAGTATTATCGAGCAAGTACTATTAGTGGGAGTGTTATTCGAAGGCCTCTAACACCAGCATTTTTTAACCGCATTTCTGTAGTTGTATCTGCGATTAAAACTCTCTACTACGACGAGCATTGCGAAAGTGACAACGAATATTCGTTGACAACATAAAAGTGTCAAACGTGTGTTCGTTGACATCACAAAAATAATTAAACCTGTTACACCAACATAAACAACAGAGCAGAGCTCTAAAGGGAAATTGAAGACAAATGGGATCAAAATCCTAAATGATTTCTGGAGAAAATTCTATATGGAGATTAATTTATTTCTCTTGTTGGAGGAAATCAAATTATTTCTCTACACTTCCCACTCTTGACCTTTTCACCATAAATGCAAAGTTGTCCTTGACCAAATATTTTACTTTAGAAAGAAGTTTTTAAATATGGCACAAGGTCAAACAGAAGGGGGTTGAGGATGGCTGGTCTTCTTTGTCTTATAATTAAACTTAGCTAGCCAGTCACTTACCCAAACATACCACCATATTCATTACACCAAAGTAACACATTCTGACTTACCATTCTTACTACAACCATCATAATACTTCAGAATCTCCATGAAGTCTTAACTAGTCCCCATATGTACAACTCATTCTCTGTGTGTGGTGAGGAATAAAATAATAATTTAAAAATCTAACCCCAATTCGTATTTACAATAAGTTGTAACCTATTTACAAGAAACTAGATAAAACCTCCGACAATTCTTAATTGCGACATAAACATCAGTTAACTGGACAAAATGAATGCGGGACTTAAATAATTTAAAACACTCATTCGTCCAGCCGCTCAGGTAAACACACACCCATTCAAACACATCAAACATTACGAAAAGCACTTCCAAAATACGAAAGGCGTCCCACATGCATCAGAGAACTGACATCTCTGGAATTGAACAAAAGAAATTGAGGGGCAGAAATGAAAGAAGCCAATGAGCTCACAAACCCTATGTTAGTAAACTATCAAGGAAGAAACTAATCAGTCCCAAATAATCCAAAACTAACCTTATCTTAGATTGGGTTGCCAATGTTTAATCTAAATATTAGGTCAGTACAAAAATAATGACGTAATAATGTCGTTTTTTGAAGTATTTTTAACGTCAAAAACGACATTATTACGTCATTATTTTTGAACCAACCTAATAGAAAAATTTCCTATTGCCTAACCGGCATCAAAGTGCTATTGTTAATCTTACTCGACAGATACGCGCAAAACTTGCCAAATTCCGATGGACGGTCCCCCACCTTTACGTCCTAATCTTGACTTTAAGCTGATGCTTAAAATACAAGTTCAGTTGGGAAAAAAAAACTTCTGGCGTGTCGTCCATATCACGACTTTCATAACGCCTAGGAAGCAAAAGAACGCATAGTGTTCAGCCTTCGTCAACGACGGCACTCCATTGCTACAGAGAGATCTGGACGAAAAACTTTCCACGCAGCATAAGAAACATATCTTCAATAAACCTACACAAGGGGACAATGACCTTGTATTGAAAGAAGCTGTCTCCACTGACTTAACGCAGCGAAAGCAGTTTGGAGATTTTTGAAACCCCATCGAAGATTGTCTTTTACCGACCCAGAGGGCCCTTCGAATTACTATCCAGGTGAGTGATCCCTCATCAACTTCCATGTTCTTTCAATTAATTCATTTTGACGGAACGTGTCTCTTTACACATCTTACAACAATAAAATCTGAGTAAGTGTTCAAGCCGTTTCGAATGAAAAATAAATTTAGTATTACATTAATGATAACACCAGCTAAAATTGAGCCATCCATGTGTATGTATTTTTATTGTTCAACGTAACATTCGAAGGCTCATATAAATTTATCTTTGAAACTTATTTCTTTAAAAAGGCAGACGGAAACTAAAGAGCTCTTGAAATAATTGAAAAATGTAACAGACTGTGTCTAATCCCTCAAGAGAAAGTTACAGGAAAATCTCAACTCTGTTTAAAATATTCCTTTCTGGCATCTTAACCATTTTTCATGAATGGAAAGAAATCCATATCAACGTTTACGACATCGCACCGTACAAAGATGATTTCAACAAAATGGGGTGACTAAAACCTCAAGGGCGTTCGAGATTAGTGGATATCCAGACAAATCCGAAGAACTCTGGCACCCATATATGAGGGTCGACTAGGAAGTTTATAGGCTGAACAAGATATGAATGTAAGTAGATTCACGATTTGGGTGACTAAAAGCCATGCACTTGAACCTGAATACGACAGTTTTCTACATACATGTATATCTTGGGCAGCCTATAAATATTCCAGGGGATACTCGTACAGGTTCCAAAAGATGAAACAACAGTGAATTGACAATCACTTGTCGTATGGCATGATGAGATGCACGAAAATAACCACTACTGAATATATAGTGATTTTCCAGTAGGCCAAAAGTAGAAGACATTCAGTGATTTGGCATTTTACCGTATCTCTCTCTGCTCAGATAGACATGGGTTCAAATCATGCCAGAAAGCTTAAAAATTCCTTCTAATAAGATTTCTCGAACATTCAGTTTGGTAGCTGAAAAAAATATCCGATTGTGAGTGTCCACTAAAATATTACATCTAAAATGATAAAAAAAATCTATCGGATTAATAAATATGCAAATTAATATAATATTGATATTTAATAAAATTATATATATATATATATATATATATATATAGAGAGAGAGAGAGAGAGAGAGAGAATATATGTATTTATATATAGAGAGAGAGATAGGGTGCGATGAGTAAATTGTCGGCAATCAATATTTTAATATCTTGCATGCATGTTGTTTGTTTTTGATTTTGCCGACTGCACATTATAGTAGGATCAGCTGAGCGCCGTCTGTGAGAAAAAGAGCGCTATGGCGCAATTCACCCCGCAAGAAATTTGAAAACGGCATGCTTTACTGGTTGGCATTCACGCCAGAAGCTCCAATACAAACATTTCAGTGTGTCTGGATGTCAATCTGAGTGCAGAGAATTCAGAAAAATTTAGATGAATCGTATTTAGATGAAGGTATATGGACTGATCACAATTGACGGCGATGTTGCATTCTTCTTCCAACAGGGCTCCAGACTCAACATGGAGGCCTAAATTAAGTGCCGTAAGGAGGCAGTGCATTTCTCAGTATGAGGGTGACTGCTAGAACTCCCCAGACTGGAACCCCTTTGATTATTATGTGTGCGGCTCAGTTGACGAAAGATCAACAAACTCCTTGTAACACAAGAGATGAACTTTGGCAAGGATTATTCCAGCATTCACCAATTCACAAACCAGGAGAATTTCCAGAAGGGATGCAGGTGGTTCCGAAGTGGTCTGGAGGCCGTGGTTGAAGCCAATGGCAATTTTATTGAATAAATTTACTCTTTAGCATTTCAAAATATTTTTGAGTAATTTTAGTAAATATATGTCTTAAAATGAGATGTTAGTATTATTTTCTTTTTTGTGTAATTTAGATGGCAATTTATCTATCGCGTCCTGTATACATATAGATACATGCATATATATAGATACATGCATATATATATATATATATATATATATATATATATATATATATATATATATATATATATATATATATATATTAGCCGAATTTACCGTGCCTTGATGCGTGCCACACATTTTTTGTAAGAAAATGATGATTAATTTTAAATCATTGTTATAACTTATGGAGAAAAAAGATACATTTCACTATTACTCAATGACCTTGCCGATGTGACCTCCATCTTCTAGTTTTCTCCTTATATATTTTAGATAGGAGTCATTACCTCGTTCAAATTCAAATTTAATTTAAATCAAAGGGAAACCTCAAATTGATCTGACCCCTTTGATATGTATTTGATGCAATACTTAACTGAATGAACTGATCAAATTTCAACATTGATATGACAGCTGAATTGCCTAAACAAATATGTATTGTAAGGCACTACAAACTGATAGGCGAGTTCTTAAATTTAATCTAAATGAAAAGGAACAAAATTCAGTAGGGGTTTATTCCCACCTCCTGATATATCTTTGATCAAAATGAAATATACTTATCCAAGTACCTTGGGTAGTATAGTTTCACAACATATATCGTTATGGGGTCTATCTCCAAAACCCCAGGAGGAGTTTGATAACAAACAGACAGACAGAGGCTACAACTTATATATATTTAATATATCTTAAATATCTTTGCTCTATATATACGATTTTGAATTTTGTGTTGAGCACTATTTTGTTGTCTCTACCTTTTAGCCGCGGCCCTTTTCAGTCTGCCCCTTTACATTTCTACCAATATATATATATATATATATATATATATATATATATATATATATATATATATATATGTGAATTTCGCTTTCTTAGAGGAAAATGCCATCACTTCAACGTTGAACACTTCACAGCGGCCATGGGCGAGCAGATGACTTTGCACAATAGCCTCGCTTCTGCATATTTTTTACATATGTGGTAGACGAAAAACTTTTGGAGAGGTTTGAAAACGACTTTCTGCTCGGGTGCTCTGATCTGCCGCTACAGCCAAGTGGCAAACCTGCAATTATTGTCACGGAACTGACAAAAATTCTGCAGGCCCCTCAGGAATGACAATCTGATAGTTGGCATTAGGCTTCCGATTTATTTGCGAACTTGGATGACTAGCAAGGCCTTCAAGCAGATGTTACGCTTAAACTCAGACAGAAACGAGAATCTCCGTTCGTAAGAAGTCTTTTCAACGTCTAATAGTCAACCCATTTGACTTCAAAGCGATTGCAGCCATCGAAATCTTTCTCCCACAAGACCTATTCTCTGCTTCTTTTTTTTTCTCCTTGACAGTAACTTCAAGAGTTCTCGTGTTGTTTTTAACAACATACA
>OZ010572.1:109945559-109955559 GCA_963932145.1 Acanthosepion lycidas | reverse complement strand
GAGTTAGGTGGGCAGATGTTAGGGTTGATGCAGTCTCAGCACTACCTCCTCAAAGCAGTTGGTGTAGACGTCCGTGTTGAGTCTGCAACCCTGTGAGAAGATGAATGGAGACATAACGTTGCCATCCCTAGTGATCACTCTAAACACTTATCGTAATCAAAATTAGACTCATCCAGCTCTTTCCAAATCCTATGCCCTCACATTAATACTCAGAAACTTTCGTATTTGAGATTCCGCTACGAATGTCAAACAGTACAGAATGTTGTTTCCAAATTTCTGTCGGAATGAATGACGTCATGGCGCTCTTTTTTTCAAAGTCGGTGCCTAACGGACCCGAATATATTGTCCAGCTGATAAAATCCCCTCCCCACAAAAAAACAACGCGCATGCGAAATCTTAAAAAATGTTAAATGGCGTCAATTTACCCATCGTATCCCATATATATATATATATATATATATATATATATATATATATATATATATATATATATATATATATATGCAGTGTCTCAAAAGCAAGTATAGTGCTTTTACAGTATTTAGCTCAAGACATTTCCTCTTTTGGTAACATTGCATGCTAATATTGGTAATGTCATATATTACAAGAATATTGGCAATGCTATATATTACAAGAAAATTGGTAATGTCATATATTACAAGAATATTCGCAATATCATATATTACAAGAATATTCGTAATGTCGCATATTACAAGAATATTGGCAATGTCATATATTACAAGAATATTGGCAATGTCATATATTACAAGGATATTGGCAATGTCATATATTACAAGAATTTTGTTAATGCAATATATTACAAGAATATTGGCAATGTCATATATTACAAGAATATTGTCAATGCCATATATTACAAGAATATTAGTAATGTCATATATTACAACAATATTGGCAATGACATATGTTACAACAATATTGGTAATGTCATATATTACATCAATATTCGTAATGTCATATATTGCAAGAATATTGGTAATGTCATATATTACAAGAATATAGTTAGTGATACAATACAAAAAGTTAGAATAACGAGTCCTACTTTAACTCATAATTCTCTCAGAATCGAAACACTGTTTAGATTGAATAAGTCCGATGTGTAGACACATCCTTGTCTTAAAACCCTTTCTATTTTTGTATATTCACTGAACTCATTTTCTATCGTGATGCAGGCGCTTTGCTGCCAGTATATGTTCTGGATTCTTCCCTAATATATCGCAGTTTCAACAATTCTTTATTTAACTTTTTTTTGCATAACCCATAAAACATTGAAACCCATCCTTATGTATTTGTATTCCTCTTTCTGAAATCATCTTGAACATAAATATCCCCTTATTTGTTCCAGGTTCCTTAACGAACACGACCCTCTCTTCTATTTCCGGTTTGATACTGTTTCCCGTTCTATTCCTCAGAATTCCGATGATAAATTTTGTTACATGTCTCGACAGTACTTAAGTCAAGATCTCTAATACGCGACTGTTTGTTCCCCTCCTCGATTCCTTTGATTGTTAGTACGAAAACAAGTCATATACCTGGAGAGGATAAGTAGATGGCCGACCTATTGACATCCATTCTCACTATCGCCCCCTCCGTCTTGCTTCGTCTAATAAACGATGCCTAATATTTTGACGTTGAAATAAAGCAACAAAAAAAAAACAAACAAACAAAAAAAAAACAACAAAAAACAAAAAAAAGAAAAAAAAAAGGAAGAAACCCAAAGGAAAATGTCTCTTGTTGATTTTATCCTATTGACGTAGAATTGTTGTGTTTGCTGGGGAATTGTCGATTAACCACTAGAATCGATGACTACACGAGCTCAAAGATGGCACTCATCGCAAAAGACGTTTCTTAACAGTGATCGGGGACAAACGATAGATCCTTTTTGATCTATCTAGTTAATATCAGAAAGTGTCGTTCCTGACCTATTCCCGGCTTCTACTTTGGTTATGATCCAAATCGAGATTCCCAATCTCTCCAGTTTATTTTTGGCTCCTTTTTTTCATCCCGACTAGGTCAGTTTTCTTCTTTCCTAGGCTGTATTTATTTTAATCTTTCCCTCTCTCTTAGTGAGAGAGCCTCTTGATTTTGTTTAAATACATAATACATTGGTATCTCTGAATTCTTTTGGGGGGTTTGAGGAGTCTAACTAGTAACAGTTATTATTTTGTCTATTTGTTTTGGTATTTAATTTCTTTTATGGGCAGCGGGGTCACCCCTCATTTCGTATCATCAACAGATTTTTGCATACAGAAATTTATAATCGTTAATTTTTATGTCATGGGGCGTTTTTGTAAGTCACCTGAGTGTATGAGGTATTGCTGTATATGGAGGATTGAATGATAATGGATAAGTTCTTTTGGTAGATGTACAATTTGTAATGAATGATTGGGTCGTGAATCTGATTAGCAAGGTATAAGATAGTAAATGATGACACACTCCAGCCCATATCCCTCCCCCACTTTCGGCCTTGTGCCACAATTGTATTTTATGTACAATAAATCTAGACAAAGAAACTGGAAAGAAGTATTAGTTTTTTAGGGTGATTATTTAAAAGATGAGTTCAGAATATAGGATGAAAATAAATCATTAATAATATTAACTATCGGAGTCAATCCTTCAAATCTACAAATCTACTATTCGCCCTTGCATGGAGTATTGCTGCCATATATGGTCAGGAGCCCAAATTAATTGTCTCAAGGTCCTTGATAAAATCCAAAGACGGATATGCAATGTAATTGGCCCTGATCTGGCATCTCGTCTGCAGTCGCTCTCTTACAGACGTGCCGTTGCCTCCTTCTGTCTTTTTTTACAAATACTTTCACGGTAACTGCTCCGGTAAGCTGCTTTCGCTGGTTCCCAGAGTTCATGAATTTAAGCGCTCAACTAGACTGGCGTCTCGCTTTCACCCTTTTACTGTCGAAACTGTTAAATGTAGCCGTCTCTTCTACTCCAATAGCTTCATGTCTCGCACTTCTCGTTTGTGGAACTCCCGCCCCATTTCTTGTTTTCCTGATAACTATAATCTCCAACTATTCAAATGTAATGTCACTCGACGTCTCCAGATGCCTTAATCTATCCCCTAACCTTCTCTTCATCCTTTTCTCTATCACTCCTCTTTGTTCTCGCTCCTATTCTGAAACCCTTTGCGTGCTAGTGGCTTCCCGCCTTGCTTAGGTTTGAATGCTTAAAAAATAATAAATAAATAAAATAGAAGCTAATTCTACGGTTTTTGCTATTTTAATTTTCTGGTGAATCATAATTCTTAAACCCTTGCTTGTTCAAGGAAGATAGTCCGGTACTGTATCGTTAAACATTTTTTAAATATGGTTCAACTTGTACAAGGTCCGGGGGCCACTCGAAGTAGAGGCTTACCTTAGGAAGTGTTTTGTAGGTATATAAAGGAAAGATAATGGTTAATCCTAGACTTGAAGCGATTAAGATCGTAATGATCGGGGAAACATCTTCTTGAGTGGTGGGTTCCACAGAAGAGAAGAATCTGTTCGAGTGGACCTTACTTTTCAGTGATCGATTACGGACAAAAAGTGGGCAGTTTTACTACAACCTAGGTAGCATGGCTGATACTTAACCTGAGGGTTAGGCCTTGCGGAACCAAGGAATGTAATTCGTCCGAGCACTTTCCGTGAAAGTAGCGATAGAGCAGCGAGAGTTTTACCACATCCGGCCTGTGAGAAAGAGGTTGGACGGTGGAAACTGTTTCATCGCATACAAAGACTCGCAGGTGCTTTTGGACTCTACAAATTTATAAAAAAATATTGCAATAAATTACATACGTATGAATACAAGTCATTATTTATAGAAGTGGGTAAAAAATGAAAGAAAAAAAAAACAAAAACAATTGAAATTGAATTTCACTGAAGCAGGCGTTAAACAAAAGAAAGCGTTATCGCCACTTCTGTCTTCTTTTTATCCTTCTTTCTGGTTTTATTTTTCACACTGAGACAGTGTCTCTGATATCTCTTTTCCGTTTTTTTTCTTCTCGCCATCAAAATTTATGAGGTACTGGCTAAAACAACTAAGACACAAACAAAACTATAACACAATATTATTAAATAGAACAATGGCCCAATTTTACTCTTAACAAACAAACTACCAACTTTAAGTAAACAAACAGAATCGTTTAAGTTTTGGTCGATGATGCGCACAAAAATTAATTTCTCAATAGTAATTTTACATTTGACGTGTAGTTTTTCTTTAGCCTGTGACAGGGAAGCGAAATTTGTGAGCCGAGTTCAAACTTCGACCAAGCCTTCACTTCTAAATGTCTTTTTTTCTTTCATTTTTTTTTCCTCAAGAAACCCAAACAACGTCACTTTTGCATTTCTCTCGGGTTCAAAACGGAATAGTCTATTATTTATGAGATATTGATAGGACGTAACCTAATTGCTAAGCATCCAGTAGAAGTCCAATATGATTAAATTTATTATCAATTCACGTATTAAACTGTTTTACGAGCGCGAAGTTAATAGATAAAGAACTTCAAATCAAAATCGCGGCGTTTAATCAAAAACAAGCGAAAAATGTCCAGATAGGATACTTTTGTGTAGATTGATTGATTTGTTTTTTTTACAGTTTATCAACCTTTTGCGGGTTATCTAAAACCAGAAATTATTTTTAGATAGCAACAATATTTTTGAGAATAATAATGATTTACTGACACAAATCTTATTCATAAACCCTGGGGTGACAAGCGGTAGATTCATATCTTTCACGAGGGTATTTCTACGTAATCGGAACTCGGCTCAACCGCTTTCAATTCCGAGCCGCTATCCGTTACACCACGGGTGCAGCCAAGCTGACCGAACCTGTATTCCAAACCAGCCACCCAGCTAAGTAATGACCAGACTCGACATTGCTTAACTTCCGTGATCGTACGAGAACCGGTGTATCAACGTGATATGGCTGTATGCCTTTTGCGCAGAAAAATAGGGATGAATATGTGTGCAGGCTGGTGTATGAGAGTAAATATGATTGTATCTGTGTGTGTGTGTGTGTGAGAGAGAGAGAGAGAGAGAGCGAGAGAGAGCGAGAGAGAGAGGAAGCAAGAAATGCAAAAGGCATGCATTTATTCTTATTTTTTTACTGGGATCTAATACGAGGCCCAAGAGCCACTCAAGGTAGAGTGCTACTGAGTTTGCAAGAGATAAGCAAAGAAGAGAATGAGAGAAAATTATGAAGATAAGTAGTATAGATATCGGTTGACTAAGATTGGAGTTTTCAGGGAAGCAGGGAAGAATATGAGCGAACATGGGTCTCCACAGCTTCCTATCCTTTTGTATATCTAAGCAACATTTGTTTTCTTATTAATCTTCACAGTCTCTCTTCTGCTAATTCACTTCCACAAACTTGTTTGGTAAATTGCTTTCTGTTTCTATCTACCCCTCTTACATTTGCTATGCCTTGTGAGTGTTAAAATCACCAAGCCCTTTTTTGCTAAATATATGTCTCAGGCATTTCAGTTTCTTTCCGATTCTAAATACAATTAACTTGCTTTATTTTGATATACCTCACCTGCCCGCTGTTTCAAACTGGATAACATCGAGTACCGTATTCTCCGGACTATAACCTGCGATTTTTTTCTCGAAATATGTAGAGTGCGGGTTATATAAAAGTGCAGGCTATATAAAAATGATGTCTTTGAAACTTGAGTGGTTGTGGTTAGGGTTAGGGGAACATAACTTCCCAAAAACCGGTCACCATCGTCTAGCCAAGTATGTCCAGATAGTTGAATTTATTGGAGTGCGGGTTATATAAAGGTGCGGACTATAGAGGGGAAAATACGAGAGTAGCTTCAAAGTTCCGTACTGACTTAGGCTCAGGTGTCCCGTTTAAAATTTCTCCGAATCTTTGGCTATCATTTCTCACTTTTGTTACATTTTTTTTTAAGTTATAAAATTAAATATTTTATAAATTGCCTAAACTGTTTTCCATTACCCACCCTCCTCTCATTCCGTGCTCTCCTGCAACCGACTAAATAACTTTCCTCGTTTTTACTATGATTAATTCGGTATCTGAGGCTTAATCTTAAAAAAGAAAAGAAAAACAAATGATTATTTAAGAACGAAGACAAAAAAAAAAAAAAATCACAAGGACAGATTTAAAAGATTTAGTCTTTGTGACTCCATTTGTTTTGTCTCTTCCGCTGTCTTTATTTTCCGGATTAACTTTTTTTTTTCTTTTCATGTTTTCTGTTATTTAGATACAGAGTGTGCCAAAAATGTAAACAATATTTGTTTAAGAGCAACAAATATTCTTACATGACAATTAATTAAACACTTCTTAATTAAGGAGGCACTGTGTAATGGATTGAGAAATAGGAGAACCGAGATCGAGTTCCAGTCGGATCCATTACACTCGCTTACTAAATACTCTTGGGTTAGGTATAAATCCACTTACCCCACCCAACAGCTACGGGCAAATAGCAGAACTTGGTTCTATAGCCTGGGGTGGCAACCGGTCTAGAAGAAGGTACTTCAGAATTAAAAATACGACCTGGAGAGGATTGGACTCCGTCAGGATATCTTGCACTTGAAGCATTACTTCTACTGCAACTGCCTTTACGACCCTGATAGGTCATGGGATTCGCGATCGTGCGAATTAAGAATATGCCCGCCAATAAGCTTATCTTGACAATTCAATTTTAACTGACATACCTTTAGACATTTTTTCACTGCAATCATTGTTACACTACCGAAATAGTTAACAAGTACCTCACTAACGCGTGAGGTACTTGTTAAGCATGACGCCACAGTAGTCATATTGGAACATTCATTGTGACAGTTAAGAAATATATGTATACTTATGATGAATTAAGCCACAATTCTTGATATATATATATATATATACACACACACACACACACACACATATATATATATATATATATATATATATATATATATATGTATAAACAATACGTTAATAAACAAATTAACCAATAACGAACGCAAGCATGAACAGTAACATTTAACGTAATAATAACAAGCAACGATACTATAACAATAAAGCAAGAATGAAATAATCAATACTAAATACAAAAGTTAACAAAACACTATAAATAGTCCCAAAACTGCTTACCGATCTACAGTTATGTCCACTCAATATCCCTTATAATAATTCGAAATAGAGCCGCCTAACAAAAATAACGGCTAGATCAATACAATAGAGTACCCGCAGATATTGAGCACTTTAACCCACCCATAAATATAGCAAGCCCTAAAACTATATATATATATATATATATATATATATATATATATATATATATATATATATATATATATATATATATATATATATATATGATTGAAATATTGCTTTAGATACGCTCTATATTAAAAATAGAGTGTATGTAAATATAAAATGCATATTGAATTCAACACTATACGGCTACGGTCGGTTTCATGCCTGAACGCAATCTTCTACGAATATTTAGAAAAATAACCGCTACTGTACACCCAATAACTGTCAGGTTATTATAATAGATTTTACCACTGACCAGCGTATATAAATACTCGAGCAAACGCACCACACATGGCTTTATTTTATTGCCTTCAAGCTTGTTGATTTCAGATTCCTTAAAAGAGGGTTATATAAAGAGTATAAATATTATCTGTATTGTCTCTTGTCCTATGCACTTTCAACTACTTCTTTACGCATTTTCAATGAGAATTTTTTTTTTTTTTTTGTTAAATATTGTTAATTTCTTTCATTGTTGTCTGTAAAGATGTACTTGCGTGATGCCGATTGAATTGTAGTGGCGTTTACTCCAAGCCTCGTGAAAGGGACGTTCCGAGAATATTTGTCCTCCTACTTCTAAAAAAAAAAAAAAACGAAAAGAAAAGAATAGCTTTTAGCAAATGAGATTCTGGGTGACAGATGTTTTATTTAGAGCACTTAGAATGTTTTCTGTTACGCGATTTATGAAGGGCGATCGTGTTATCAAACAGGAATTTACTTATGGGTTATTGTAGATTGTGGATATATGATATTTTATTGCACATTGATCAGATAAGTGAGAAGTGAAGCGTCTGCGCAAGAAGTGGCGTAAGCAATATATTGAGTCATGACAAGAAATATTTACTGGGCAGTTAAATGTTGCTCATCACAAGCCTAGATTTAAAACGGTTACTTTAAATATATATATATATATATATATATATATATATATATATATATATATATATATATATATATATATAAATACCCGGTTTACAATCCTACATATACATATAGCTCAATGAATTCAAGCTAGATAATTACTGAATACTAAAGCTTGACTGCCATAGGTCTTCTAGAATCGTAATTTTTATTCTTGGTAATGCTGCATAGGCACACACCGTGGAAGCAACCATTTATCGTATCCTACCACAGTTGGTGATATGTAAATGTCCGGCCTTCCAGTTCTTGATGGGTTCAATATATATATAAATATATATATATATATATATATATACGTAGATAAATTTATTTAAATAAATACTCTGGTTTTTAATTGCATCCATTAAAAATAATGTAGAAACAGAAAACATATTAAATAATAGTCGGACTTAACTTTTTAATATATATATATATATATATATATATATATATATATATATATATATATATATATATATATATATATATATATATATATATATATATATATATATATTGTAAGCACAAATAAATAAAAGCGGCAGATATTAACCTATACAATACTTAAGGAAAAGTATTAAACTTAGGAACATTAAGATTACCTCCTCGGTTATGCATTGGAACTGATGTCCACCGAAAAAAGGAAAGAAGCCAGTCTCTACCGCGGGTCATTTAAAAAATTGTTCGCGCAGCGGATTGGTTTTTACAACATCCAATCGGATGTGCGGAATACGTAGTCTTTTTTCTTCCCATTCTTTAAAACGTCCAGAGTTTCTGTTAGCGTTTGGTTGTTGGAGGGAATCAGGGATTGATATCCCCTGATTTGGTCGATTTGGTGATGGGGAGTATGATGTTGAAAGACTCGAACCTCCCCGATGAACCAAGTCAAAACATTTTGACGTATTTTTGAATATATATATATATATATATATATATATATATATATATATATATATATATATATATATATATATATATAATTATCAGGCTTTTTTTCTAGGTAAGGTATTTGTTAATAAAAATTGCTGTTTTGTTTACGTTTTTTAATAAAAATATTATTTTATTTTCACGTTACATCAATGCGTTTCGATAAACATATTCATATTCGTCATTTTACGCTTTACCACTTCAAAAAATGATAGAAAGCAGCAGCGCGATCTCAATAAACTTTTTGGCGAAGGAACAATTAGCGAAAATCGATGCAGGGAATGGTTTGAAATCTGGCGACACTAGCTTGGAAGATAAATCAGGAAGAGGTCAACTATCGGATTTCCACGACCAGTGCACCTTTGGCTGCCTTGGAAGAGAACGAAAGCTTGCCAACTCGAATGTTGGCCGAAGACTTCAATGTGGACCATCGTTCGTCATCTCAAAAAGCCCGGAAAAGTATGAAAATTGGCTGGATGGGTTCTTCACGAAGTCTCCGACAACAATAAAGCCTAACGCGTCCGAATTTACACAACAAATTTGCAGCAATGAAACAAGCAAGGACCATTTCTGAAGAATCTTGTCACTTGGGATGAATTATAACTTCCCTTGAGAAACGTCAAAGGAAAGAAGGTCAACGTTTCGCCAAGAGTTACACCAAAAGGAATACCGAAAAACGTGCACTGTATGAAGGCAAGGTGGTATGTTTTGTGGGACAGAAGCGTAATTGGCAGTTTATATTGCTTTGGATACCTTGGTGGCAGATGTCAAAGCATAGATTGCCTCTAAGATTTCTTTGAATCAACCGTCTTCCAAGCAAATGGGATGCAGTTACTGAAGTAGATGCTGACTACGCTACGGAATAATCATTTAAAAACATCGTCATTGAATAATTATG
>OZ010572.1:109933059-109943059 GCA_963932145.1 Acanthosepion lycidas | reverse complement strand
TTTTATTATTGTTATTATTATTATTATTATTATTATTATTATTATTATTATTATTATCATAATTTCTTTGAACTACTATTGTATACACATTTCCTCCAGGGTCCCAACCAGAGACCGAAGATCAGAAATGGCTTCATGACATTTTTCCACTGGTCATTTTTTGTAAAATATAAATAAAAAAGAACCTAAGATCAGAAACATTTTACATTAATAAAGCTCTTTGTAATGTCTGAGGTGTACTTGTGAGCCCAATTATTTGTATTTCTTTCAGCCATAGGCTACTATGAATCCTTTGAACGTTCCTATCAAGCTTTTCCAATCAACCCGAGGGCTCCAACTACAACTGAAATTATTGATGTCATGTGCCGAACTTTTTAAATTTCTACTTCAAGATGCTTGTATTTTGATAGTTTTTTGAAGAACTTCAAAGATACATTGCAATCTGCAAGAACTGCCACATTAATAAGTAAGCACATTTTGTTCTTGAGGTCATTGGCCACGATGTCTCAGCGATTAGCTTAGATTGTTCTGTCTTTGTGTATTGTAAAGTCCACTGAAATTGTTAACCGTATCTGGGTGATGTTCATACTAGATTCTGGTACATTCCTTCCCGTAAATATTGTTTATTTTCCAATACAGATATTGGTCTGCTCTATCATGTTTTATATTCAATTGGTGCAAACACAGGGTACCCTGCTAAAAGATGGTAAATTGTTTCTGGATATTTGTCACAGAATCAGTATTTCGGGTTGACACAATTTTTCAGTATATGCGCCTCGTAATTTTCTACTTAACATGCATTGGTCCTGTGCAGCAAAAATAAAAGCCTTTGATTTCATCATTTAAAAATACAATTTGTTGCTTTCCTTTATTACTGAAGGAAGATTCTTATTTCTTTCATGTTCTTTGACACAGATCAACATCCAGTCTTCTGTAGTTTCCAGGTTTCATTGATTGTTGTGGTTTCGGTAGACAGTTCTAGTTAAAATAATAATCTGCCTCCTTCCGATCTGCGCATATATAAGCAATCCACATCGGCTTTAGGATAATGCATGCACTAGCAGGTGAAAAGCTTTCTCGTTTTGATATTCATTCGCTTAATGTCATCTACGGTCCAATTCGGGGTGTTGAAACTGTGTTGCACCACAGAGACAGCCAAAGTGTTCATGGTCGATATTCTGTTTTATGAATTCCTCTCGGTATTTTACAGTAGACGCACACACCTGTAGTATTCTTACTTTCTTCTTCATCTGCTGTATGCTCTATTTCATTTCCTTCAATGACTCCTAGTCATGTATATGCTTCTTCTTGTTCCAGTTTCCTAATCTTTGTGACAAAATCTCATTCTATTGAATATACCTCTCTTATTCTCACTTTCTTGAGTGTTACTTTTGCATCGTTATTATTATTATTATTATTATTATTATTATTATTATTATTTTCTTTGATTTCTGGCGCTTACACATTTCTTTCCGGGTCCCTCCCATGGACCTAAGGTTAGAAATGGCATCATGACACTTTCCACGGACAAAAAAAAAAAAAAAAAAAAAAAATTACATACATAAAGCCCTTCGTAAAGTGTGGGCTGTATTTGTCAGAACAATTTTTTTGTATTTCTTTGAGGCATGGACATCCAGGAATCCCTTCAATTAGTCTACTGCAATCTTTTCCAAACAATCCTAGGGCTCAAACTACAACAGGGATTGTTGATGTTCCCATATACCACATTTTTGAGATTTATATTTCAAGGTCCTTGTATTTTGACAGCTTATTGAATATCTTCAATGATACATTGCAGTCAGCAGGGACAGCCATATCAATAAGGAGGCACTTTTTTTTGTTTGTGGTCTTTAATAACAATATCTGGGCGGTTGGCTTTGATTGTTCTATCAGTGTGTATTGTGTAGTCCCATAGAATTGTAACCGTAACCGGGTCTGGGTGGTGTTCATACCATTTTCTTTCAGTTTCCTTCCCATAGAAGTTGCAGATTTTCCAGTGCAGATATTGGCCCACTCTGTCATGCCGGGTTTTATATTCAGTGGGTGCCAATATCGTGAAAACTGATACAAGATGATCAATCGTTTCTGGATATTTATCACAGAATCTGCATTTGGGGCTAACACTATATTTTAGTATATGTGCTTGATAATTCCTAGTTAACAAGCATTGGTCCTGTGCAGCATGGATAAAACCTTCAGTTTCAGCTTTCAACTCTGCACTACGTAGCCACTGATGGGTACTGTTTTTGTCTATGTCACCTTGGTTGGTACGGGCAGAGTATTGGCCATGAAGCAGTTTATCTTGCCATCGCTTCTGTATCTGGCCGGTTGCATTTGTCTTTGCTGTCTTTTTACGTATTTTGCAGTTTCAGCCGGTGTATTGTGCCGTTCTTGCATTTCTACGCCCATTTCAAACTCCACTTTGAATTTGTTGGCCTCTTTTATTATTATTATTATTATTATTATTATTATTATTATTATTATTATTCCTCCTTTGATTTCTGGTGCGTACCCATTTCTTTCCGAATCCTACCGACAGACCTAAGGTTAGAAATGGCATCATGACATTTTCTACTGACGAATAAATACACACACACACACACACACACACACACACACACACACACACATATATATATATATATATATATATATATATATATATATATATATATATTACATAGATAAAGCATCTCGTAAAGGTGGGGGCTATACTCGTGAGAACAATTTTTTGTATTTCTTCAAGGCATGGGCTTCCAATTAGTCTACTGGAATCTTTTCCAACTAATTCGAGGGCTCCAACTACCACAGCAATTTTTGATATTCCCATGTGCCACATTTTTGAGATTTCGAATTTGATAGCTTTTTGAAGATGTTCAAAGATACATTGCATTCTACAGGGACTGCCATATTAATAAAGATACACATTTTTTTTGCGGTCTCTAATAACAATGTCGGGCGGTTAGCTTTGGTTGTTCTGTCTATTGTGTATTGTTTATTATTATTCGCTTTTAATCGGACTCATCCCTCCCTCCGTTAGCATGGCCGTTACGTCTTGCCAATACTTCATAAATAATGAACTATTCCATTTTGATCGCGTGGCAGGAGTGAACAAGACACTACTTGTTTTCATTGAGAAAATGAATGAAACAAAGAAATAAAGAAGGGAAGATAGGATTGTTTAACGTCTCCTTCCATATACCTCATAAAGAAATGGACTATTTCGTTTTGACAGAAAAAAAAAACATATTGGAGTCGCTGTTTGTGCTCAGTGAGAAAATGAAAAAGAAAGAAAGGGGAAATGGAAATGTTTAACGTCTGTTTCCGTGAAATAAAAAAGTTAACAATTTCAAATTTTCATTTGTACCCGCTTCTTAAAGCATTCATATTTATTATTATTATTATTATTATTATTATTATTATTATTATTATTATTATTATTATTACATTGATTTCTCGTACCTACAGCATCTGTTTATTTTTTCAGTGGAGAATAAACGAGATCGAGTTTCCAAAATATATCTTAAATAGCCTTAGCAGATCAGAACTTTAAAATGGATGTCATGCCTGGCGTCAAATCCATTTAGAAATTGTCATCTGTATAGAGAAGATTTATCACATTAACAGTTAAAAAAGGATTAGAGCTGGTAAGGCCGGAAGGTCTTAGCGAGGATCATCCAATTTTGAACGTCGCGGACTAGTGCTATTGTAGTTTTATCTGGTTTCAACCCTAACGAGCATGGATCTCCAGCTTTCATCTTCGTGACCGCTCGCTACACTAGAGTCGCCTCAATGGGACTCGAAGAAAAAAAATAATCCATCTATTTAGACGTATGACAAAATGTAGATAATTTTAAAATTTCTCTTCTGATCTGTTTGAAGAGTGTCAACACGTATATGACAAATATTCTCCTTACAATTTAAAATGATTGTATCCGATATTTCGATCAGTATTGCGCGTATTGTTTTAATTTCAAATTCCTTCTTGTTAGTTCGAATAATTCGAGCCCTCACAGCTAAGATCCGCCACTGCACTTAGTGTCATTCAGAGCCATGAGTGATACACGCTTAGGCGATCATGTAACGAAAGATACTTGACTGACGAGGCAGATTATTTCCCGCGGTAGGATACTATTTCTTTCTGCATTAGACCAGTTGCCATCCAAGGCTATAGAATCCGGTCTGTCCTGCTATTTACCCATAGTAGGCGGCGGGGGGGGGGAGAAGAAGAGGATTAATTAGCAGAGATTCGACTGGAATTCGAACTCGGCTCTCCGATTTCTCAATCCGAGCTATGTGTTACTCCACTGTGCCTCGTTAGTGTAAACATTCCATTACTAAGAAGAAATATCCTCTCGAACAGCTTCTTCCCACAAATCACTACTTAGTGGAGCCACTCCAAAGAGAGTTTTTTCTCCACTACTGGAATCTTAACCTGTACAATCCAGGGTTAATCTTTATATTAAGGTTAATCTTTATATTTCTCACATATCGTCATCACTACACTTTTTAACTCTTAATATTACTGTTCATGCAATAACTTGTGTGGCTCTTGGGCCATGGATAGTTTAAACATTAGTAAAATAAAAGAGATGTTTTTCATACTCTACGACAGATTCTGGTTTGTACATACTCGCTAATTTCCAACTAAAAATGTTCCAAACCCTCTACGCTTTATTTATATTTTGTTTTCCACTATACAACCACTTTCTCAGAAACGAAACGTTTGTAGCTTCTCACTACATCTGTTGTTATTTTTTCCTTCCTTAGTTGCACCAGTTCAGACCTTTAAATCTAAAACTCGCCATGCCACATATACTGGGAGGAATACTTCCAATTTACTTCGCATTCTGTTAGAAAAAAAAAGACGCTCCATTTGGACAGCTTCTTCACAAGAATCGACGCTTTGTCGAACAAACTTCCAAGATTATCACAGAAATCTGATTTTGAAGGGTATGAATGTAAATTACATTTGTTAGCAAGGTCTCTGATCAGGAGATTGGAGGTTTCGAGGAGAAAGGAACCACATCTTAATTTCTGTTGTTCCCAGGTTCACCATGACTCAGGGTGGTAGCACCTGTTAGGGTCCAAACTATGGGCAAATAGTGAACCATCCAAACAAAGACAAAACTATGAAAGTATAAAAATACATTTTTATAGAAAAATATCAAACAATACATTTTTTCTTAATTGCAGCATACAATTGCATTGAAAATATTTAGATGAAGCCTTGAAATTGCGTTCAAAATACTAAGATTTAGGCTTTAAATAACCCATAGGGGTGTTGATATGCCGCTAAATAAAATCAAACAACCAATTTATAATCTGAACCTTATTAAGTCTTCGGTCACCTGTTGTCTTCCCTACATATCCTGATAATCTGAACTTCTTACCTTCTTTTCTTATGTTTACACAACAACTTCATTCATTATTTCTCTACTTTGAGTGACTCTTGAGACTTGGTTTGGGTAAGCAATTAGGAAGAAAAACATTCATTTGTATCGTCAAATCGTAGTGCCGTTAATATTTACCAGTGTTTCAACTGACCAAGTCATTACCATTCAGTTACCTTTTGTGCTACAAATCACTAAAAACAAGGCGCGAGTGTCACTCAAGGTAGAGGGTTACTATTGAAATGATCATGATCAATGAGGTGTGTAATAGAAATGACAGAACAGGTGTCAGGAGGTAAACAATTATGAAGATAAGCCGGATATATAACAATTGATCCAACACTTGAAGAAGTTAATGTTGTAGTAGTTTGGCGAGTATTATCTCGGGAGTCTCTTCCAGAAAGTGGCAGTTCCTAGGAGAAAATATTCTTGAGTGGAATTTTCTTCTCACAACAGGAAGACGGGGGAAATAAAGGTGTTTCGGCTTCGGGGAATTAGAGTGCCCTAGCTGTAAAGCTGGAAGTAGAGAGTGGAGCACATCAGAACATTTGCCATGGAAATAGCGATTGTGTAGCAATAGGTTTGCAACGTTGTGACTGTGGGGAAAGAGGATGCAGAGTGGGAAATGTATATTTCAGATTATACAATTCCAGCTGAGATATGACAGCAATACAGTGCATATTGTTTGTTTTTGCCTACTGCACAGTATAGTAGTGTCAGTTGGGCACCGTCTGAGAGAAAAAGAACACCATCACGCAAGTCAATCAGCCAGAAATTCGGAAACGGCATGCTGTACTGCTTGGAATTCGCACCGGAAGCTCCAATACGAGCATTTCAAAGTGTTTTGGTGTCAATCTGAGGATCTTGCAGAGTATTCTGAAAGAGATGGATCATATATGTAGTCAACATTATTGTGTTTGGATTGATCACTAGTGATGGTGACATTATGCCTCCATTCATGTTTCCACAGGGCACCAGACTCAACACGGTGGCCTACATCAAGTGCCTTGAAGAGGTAGTGCTGCCCTCAGTCAAGAGGGTGGCTGCTGGAAGATCCTATGTAAGGTAACATGCACCATACCGCACAAGCAAGAGGACACAGTTATGGCTGTAATACAATTTCTGTGACCACATCACCATTTATATCTGGCCACCTAACTCTCCAGACTGCAAACCCCTTGATTATTATATGTGGGGCGCATATATGTGGAGAGACCAACAAAACACCTTGAAACACCAAAGGTGAACTAAGGACAATATTATAGCAGCATTCTCCAACTTAAACAAGGAAACCTAGCTGAAGATTTTCAGAAGATTCCGAAGTCGTTTGAAGGCCGTGGTTAAAGGAAATAGCGATTTTATTGAATAAATTTACAATTTAGTATTCCAAGATATTTTTATGAAATTTTGTTAAATATACGTGTTAAAATAAGGTGTTAGTGTTATTTTCATTTTTGTGTAAATCAGACGACAATTTATCCATCCCACCTTGTATATGTGCATTCCATTTGAAGTCTGTATTTAACTTCAGATCCAATCGACATCGAATCATGGAGGTTCCTTGATAAATTAGCTTATTCATTGTGAACAATTCTGACACATTTCTTCTTTGTTTATTATATGACTATCATCTGAATTCACTAATTTTTTGTCTGCTTTATTTATATTGGTTTTAGTATTACTAAAATATTCCTCCAGCTTGCTGTTCGTCTTAATGTCCTTGAGAAAATCGAGAGACGGATATGCAATGTGATTGGCCCTGACCTGGCATCTCGTTTACAGTCGCTCTCTCACAGACCTACCGTCGCTTCCCTCTGTCTTTTCTACAAATACTTTCACGGTAACTGTTCCGACTATCTACTTTCGCTAGTTCCAAAACTGCATGAATTTATGCCTGCTACTAGGTTGGCAACTCAGTCCCACCCTTTCACTGTGGAAACGGTTAAATGTAGCCGTCTTTTCTACTTCAACAGCTTCATGTCTCGCAATTTCCAGCTGTGGAATTTCCTTTCTCTTACTTGCTTCCTTGATACCTGTAATCTCCAAATATTCAAATCGACATCTCCAGATGGCTTCATCTGTTTACCGTCCTTCTCTTCATCCTTTTAACTATAGCGCCTCTTCATTCTTTTCTTCCGTAACCCCTTGCGTGATAGTGGCACTCTCGCCTTGCTTGGGGTGAAATGTTTTAAAAAATGTTATAGGATTTCAATTTATCGGTTTTTCGTAACAATGACATCGCATTTGCAATTCCGTCTGCGAGTTCCTTGAAAAAGTCTGTGAATCTTTCCTGTCACTCATTCTTTTCGCTTTAAGATTAAGTTGGTTGTTGTTGCATCACTCCATATCAACCTCTATGGGTTAAATAACCCATAGATGTTGATATCCCGAATTCTAAATATTTCGAGCGCAATTCTATTTTATTTTATTTTTTTTTTTGGAGATGGGGGGTTGAGAAGGTAATAATAGTTGGTAATTAGCACATAAATGTCGGGAAAAGCCGATGAAACATACCTTTCGCAAGAGTATTTGCGCGTAAGTTAATATAACGAGCCCAGCCCTGGTGTTGCTTAACTTCGGTGTTCACAGGGGAACCGCTGCTTTAACGGACTTCGGCCGTAAGCTACTTCAAGATCTAGAATGGTCCAATACTCTAGTTACTTTCCTTTCGTTTTTAAAGGCTTGTGGTTGTCCTCATGAGTCTTTCAGGAGTGTGAATTATGGAGATGTCTTTGGCACTTCCCCTCGAAGCAAAATAAGGACTGATATGTTTCCATCCCAAACGAAGGCAGTTTACAATAGGGCATGAAAAGAGACGACACTAAGTCAATGTATTTGAAATGGAAAGCATGAGTATCCCCAACCCACTGTTTTCTGACTTGAAACATATATATTAGGAACATTAGGCAATAGGTATGCGTTGTAGTGTAACGGATAACGAATGAGAATTAAGAGTTCCGAGTTCGATATTCAAGTAAAGCTTCTTAGATTAATTTTTTTTAAATATGTATCACCCCAAGCAAGGCAGTACAGCCACGAAAACGCAAGGGGTTACAGGGTGTGGAGGGATTAGGAACAGAAACATTAGTAATGAAGATAAAGAGAAAAAGCAATCAGGAGGACAGTAGGTAGAGATTAATATTGCATTTAAATTTTTGCACATTAAAGTTGGCTGGAAAGCATGGAGCCGAAAGGGAAATTCACAAGCGAGAAGTGCGAGTAAAGAAACTGTTAGCATAGAAGTTACGGCTACATCAAGCTCAACTGTAAATTGATGAGATCTCGCCTCCAGTCCAGTATTGCGTTTAAATTCTAGGCACCATCGCTAAGAGCACACCCGTATCAGTACCATGAAACTAAATATGCTTGGGAAAGTTATGGATTCATCTTGTTTCTCCTTCCAGCAGTGGAGTCAATGGCAGCACAGTCTAGATCTTATAGCCTTGTTTGTCACCCAGTATATCGCAGAAAGAAACGACAACTTAAAGCAGGAAAATCCGCCTGGTCAGTCATAATTCCAAGCAGACATGATTATCCAAGAATATATCACGTATGGTACATAACCGAATCATCTTAAGAGAATATCATATTTTTTGGTTAAAAATAATGTTTTATTAGGCATATTTTCCGATATTTCCGTTTTGTTTAATGTCCTGAGATGAAGTGCTTTCATTATTCTATATATTTTCGGAGTTTTCAATTGTTCTTTGTTTATTTAGCACTCGTCTCCGGCTGTTAAAAATCAGCTTTTCTGTCTGGTTACAAATTGAAGTGTTTTTTCCGATTCACCATGTGTTCAAACATTTCAGTTCCTCTTTCTTTATTTAAAAAAAAAAAAAAAAAAATGGTTCATACTTTCTTCGGCCTTTCTCTTTTCTTCAATGTACTTAGATCAGATGGTTTCAGTATTCTCTCTGTGTTGGATTGTTCAATTGATCTTTGTTTATTTAACACATTTTCGTTGCGATATTTCTCAGTCTTTCTATTGTGTTAGTTGTGCTGAGCTGAAGTACCTTTACTTTTGACCTCATCAAAGAAATTTTACCTGATACAATCAGTTTGTCTAACAAACATGTTTTATGTTATATAACGAAGCAGTTTCCTTTTGCCTTTCCTTTTTCCATCTTTTTTTTTCTTTTAAACACAAAGATTCAATCGATATATTGATCGGTTTACTTTGGGTGCATTTAGGTGTTAATCACTTCGGGACAAAAAATATATATTTAAAAACCGGCATTTAATATCTCCTTCCTTCTCTTGGATTCTTAGAGCGTAGATCCCGATGATTACCACGCTAGGTGGTGTTTCTGTGTTTTCTGTAGCAAGAATTTTTTTTTACCGTGTGCAGTCTTTGCCCAACCGGTTTTGAAAATAATTTGGTCTGTATCCATAAACTGGCCTCTAAACAAACTAGAGATTCAAATCCACTGTGTTATTTTACCCATAACTAACGGCTATAATAGATGAATTCCTATCTATCGCTAGGGCATTTCTGTGGAAGTGAAGACGGATTTGGTCATAATTTAAACTCGGTTTGCCGAGCCTACTTTCTGCGCCAATAGCTTCAACTCAACCGCCACATCTGGTGTCTATACATGCCTATTTTT
>OZ010572.1:109885559-109928059 GCA_963932145.1 Acanthosepion lycidas | reverse complement strand
AGAGAAAAACGATAAAGGAGTAGGACTGATACTAGATAAATTATTTAAGAAATGTGTTCTAGGATACTACCAACATTCCGAAAGAATTCTGTTAGTCAATTGGAAGTCCCACCGGGATTCGTCATTTGTGGCCACAATATTAACAACATAAGATACACAGATGAAACAGTAGTGATAGCAAAAAAGGAAAAGATAATCCTCCTACAGAAGGTAGCGAAGGAGAGCGTGAAGAAGGGACTAAGCATAAACTACAAGAAGGCAGAATGCATTGTCATCCGTAAAGGGATGAGCCCGAAAACCGATTTACAGGTCGTGGACACTGAAATCAAACAGAAATTTAATATCTGGGAAGTGTTTTGTAAGACGCAATCCAAAAGCTAGGCAGTGTATTACGAGGCAGGATGATTTCTTTGGTAACAAATAAAAGCTACTATGTGTCATCTGTCCTCCTTTGCAAATGTTGGACCGTGAAGACAAAGCAACGCATCACATACCTAGCCGGCTTACGCAAGTGGATGACAGAACATGACCTGGGGAAGTAGCAAATAGACAAAACTTATTGAGAGCTACAGGGGATATGGGGAATTGGAGAGCCATGATCTCCTACGTCCTGAATTGACACGGCATATAAAAAAAAAGAAGTACCCGAACAGACATCTGGAAACAATCAATACACAGCTGAGTGAGATGAACTCGTGGGAGACAATCAGCTCCAATATGTTGTAGTTAGTCTCAGTCACTGCTTATTTGTCGCTAGCCAAATACATGGCTGTTGTTGATGATGGCTTGTTTAAGTTTGCCCGTCGTAGGGTCTATCGCTAAAGAAGGGATCTACCTTGATAGCTGAAGTTACGGTATGTTTTTGACATATGAGCTGTGGACATAGAAGTAAGCACTTACGTTTCAACGTTGGAGCTCTAACAGGCTACGACACGACCAGATTTTCGATCAGACCTTTTTGTAAAAGAAACTTTAAATTTAAAAGGTGTCATTAGTTTCTTTTCTTCAGCTCATATTTCTGATTCCTTTATTTTTCTCTTTTAATTGTTTTCTGTTTGCAGTAAAAGAAAAATAAGGAATGAAACGATATCAGCAATAAAGCGAAGTAAAACTTTGTAAACTTAATACATATTTGTCATTTTTCATGAGAAAGAGAGCAAAATAAAAGAAAGAAAAAAGAAAATGAGAAAGAGAGCAAAATAAATAAAGAAAGAATAAAGAAAAAGAGAGAGAGATAAAAAGAAAGAAAGAAAGAAAGAAGGATAAGAAAGAAAGAAAGAAAGAAAGAAAGAAAGAATTAATAGGGTAAAGAGACAGAAAGAACAACGAAGTGGAAGAAGGAGAGAAAGACGGAGAAAAATAGAAACAAAACAAAGACAGAACAAAGAACACAAGAAAGAAAGAAAGAAAGATGGTAACATAGAAAGCGACGGAGAAAAAAAATGGGCGATAAAAAGAAAGAAAGTAAAATCATGAGAAATAAAGAAGGGAGGAAGGAAAAGAAAGTAGGATTATAAAGAAATATAGGATAAGAAAGAAAGAAAGAAAGAAAGAAAGAAAGAAAGAAATTGATTAAACTGGACAGAAAATAACTTCAAATACCTGTAGGTGTACTTAGTGCAAGAAATGGACTTGGGGTAAAAAGCAACATACAGGAAGCATGAAACTCGACAAAGAAAATAGAAATAGGAGAACAGAAAAAGTAAAAAAGAAAAAGAAAACTTCAAAGAATGAATACAAACCCAATAATAAAGAAGAAATCCAATAAAAAAAGAAAATTCGAAAAATGGGAAAAAAATGAACTAATATAATCTATATAACGAAAAAGCCAAAAAGTTCAAAGAATTTCATATTATAGAGACTGGTCATGGAGTTTCTTATTATTGCAGTAAGTACATTAGAGGACTCAATTTTAAAACTTTTGTACTGAGCTATATACAAACTGCCTTGTACAGTAGGCAGTAATCTCATCCTTCACACCCTACTGCGACTGAGTTCCTCGTTATCATCCGATACGAGTGCCGTGCGAAGCCGAAAACTTGCCATGGAGTAGTGAGTTCTCTCTTCTACAGTCATTCACCCCTTGTGAATATCAATGAAACAGGCTTATTTTACAACCCGGACCCTTCAAGATATAGATGATTATGACTCTCTGTAGATTCCTCTTTCTTTATTAGCTGTAAATTACCATGACATTTTAGGAAACATAGTGAACTAAGTTTTCTGTTGCCTTCTCCACCGTTCGAAATTCAGCATTTCCATTATCCATGATGGATTGCCACCCAGGATGAGAGAGAGCCTAGTCTACTAGTCTCTACTTGATCCATTACTTGAAGGAGAAGGAATAAATTTATGCCTTCTTCAAGTGTATTTGGGCGAAAGCGAATGCAATAGATTAACCCGGAATTAGATCTCGGCTCACCGATTCCACTTTGGATGCTTACATTTTCCGGCACAATGGATGAGTAAGAGTGGTAAGAACTAAGGACACGAACCTCTGACCATTAGGAGGAAAACAGTAATGAGTTCTTTTTCTTCTTCATCATCATTTGGGTATGTTGAATGCCACCTCCTTCGCTAATTCCTAGTTACTTATAGGCTTCATCCTGTTCCAGTTCCCTAATCTTTGTGATAAAGTCTAAATCTATTGAGATTGTTTCTATAATTCTCTCTTTCTTGAATGTTACTTTTGCCCATTTATCTAAACCGAATCCATATCTATATCGTCATTGAAACATTTTACAATATAGAGGAGGCCCTTCAACTCATTGTCGTTTTTGGCAAAAAGTTTGAGATCATCCATGTAGAGTAGGTGATTGAATATTTTTATCTAGTTTGTAACCATAGCTAGTGTTGTTTAGTTCATGCGTAAGAGGGATTAATAACAGACAAAATAGAAGGGGTGAGAGGGAGTAACCTTGAAAGATTCCGCGTCGGATATTCTTCTTCTTCTTCTTCTTCTTCTTCTTCTTCTTCTTCTTATTATTATTATTATTATTATTATTATTAGTGTCGCCTCCTTTATTCATTATCTCTCCCATTTTTCTTATTATTATTTTTTCTTTTTCATCTTGTTTTATTATTATTAATATTTTTGTTATATTATTATTACTAATTTCCCTATTATTTTGCTTCATCCTATTCTTATTCTTCGTATTCTCCTTTTTCTGTTTCCTATTCTTCTTCTTCTTCTTCTTCTTCTTCTTCTTCTTCTTATTATTATTATTATTATTATTATTATTAATAATTTTCTTATTTTTCTTCTTCCTGTTCTGCATATTCTTCTTCTTCTTTCCTTCTTGTTCTTGTTCTTCTTCTTTCCTTCTTGTTCTTTATATTCTTCTTGTTCTTGTTCTTGTTCTTGTTGTTCTTGTTCTTCTTCTTCGTTCCTCCAGGACATAGGCGAGCACGACTCTCCATAACTTCATTTCCTTTGTGTGTCTTAGCGGTTTTTCTCCCTTTGCTAAGGTTCTCCGAGTCATCCATCCATTCACACAAGCTCGTCAAGTAAGTTGTTCAGTGTTTCCTTATCTCTCTTGTCCCCAGTATACCCCGTGAGGGTTATGTTTTCCAAGCCCTTCTTCCTCATTATGTATCCAAGATATATCAGTGACTTGTTCTTGATTCTTGATTCCGAGTAGTAGAGTTCTTTCTCTCTACCCATATTAAACATACATACTCCCCTTGGATTAGCATCAACAACAGCGACAATACTCCTTCGAATCTTCATTCTTCTTTACTCTCACCTTTCTGTTTTCGTTCTTCTCCTTTGTTTTTCTTTTCTCTTCCTTTTCTCCTCCTTTTTCTCCTCCTCCTCCTCCTACTACTACTACTAATAATCGGACTCCAAACTAACCCCAATCATGATGAATTGTTGTCACCTGAGAGAGGATCGTGCTTTGGTAGACTATTGGGCCTTAAACTAACCCCACACCTCAAGAGAAACATATCCATAGTTAACGATGCAAGAAAAATGTGGTTTTCTGTACCGCTCCAGTAAGTACCTGACTATTCGTGCTATCCTTTATCGTTACAAGAGCCAGATCAGACCGAAAATAACGTACTGGTATCATATTTGGGCAAGAACTGTCCAGTGCTCACTTTCCAGCCTCGATAGAGTTTAAAATCGTTTGCGTGTCCTTTTCAGTGACAAATTATTTTCTACGCTGAAACCCCTCCCAGGCAGGATGTAGCAAGTCTCTTACTGCTCTATCATAACTTCCATGGAAAGTGATCGGACAAACTACATTACATTATCCTTTCTTCAACCCAGTCTTTTTAACTTATTTTTACTCTCTGTATCCCCTTGCGTACTAGTGGCACTCCTGCCTTGCTTGAGTAGTAATGCTTATCAAAAATACTCTATAGTGTAAGACGAAACAGTGCTCAATGTTAAATAAAAAAGCTATTTAATACATATTTAGAATTATACATAATACTTTACATTACCGACGCAATTTTCAAGTGCTGGTGTTTTTATTTTGAGATAACACAGTTTTTCTTTTTAATTTCTGGTTATCGTGAAATACTTTATTCTTGTGGTGGAATATTATTGTTGCAAAAATATTTAAATGAAATGAAGTTTAATTTTGAATTTAAATTTAGGTCCAGATTAACATTTACGATTGAAAATATGATTTGGAATAAGAATTATAAATGCTGCTTTAAAGAGATGCTGTTGTTAAAAAAAGTAATAAACATATATATGTCCTCATTTACATTGCCATATCCACGACGTTTTGGCCCTTGTATGTTGCTGTCTTCTTCAGGTGATATCTCTTGGAATTTGGAACTGAATCCTTTACTTAGTCCACGACGTTAGATTCTTGTAATTCCATGTGCCATGCCTTTTCTGGATACTTTAGATTCGATTTAGGGTTCGATTCAAAATCTTAAGAAATGTCACCTGAAGAAAAACAGAGCATACAACTGCCGAAACGTCGTGAGTATATCAGTAAAGATGAGGAAAAAGTGCTAGAAAATTGTAAATAAAATAAATAGTTACAATACCTCATCTCAGAAATATCGACAAATTTCCAATAAGATGCTGTATAATGACATCGTAATTATGCATAAAATCTCCAAAGTTCATCCTTGTAATATTGTTTTATTCAGATATTTTCGAAAGTCTCTGTCATTTTCAAGAACCAGGTGGGGTCTATGTCGTAGCCATGATTCCGTTGGTTCTATTCTGATATTCTTCAGCTGCCTTGCTGCTCTTAACCGGTAAACATGACGTCATCGTGTACTATATTAAACCTCCAACCTTTTGAAGAATACCATTGCACCACACGCAAAACATTATATATATATATATATATATATATATATATATATATATATATATATATATATATATATCAGTGTACATATATACGTGTCTGTGTTAAATTACAATATAATTTAGAGTTAAAAGTATTGTGTATATGTTTCTAAAATGTACTGACATAACTACCCTTTCATATATATATATATATATATATATATATATATATATATATATATATATATATATATATATATATACATATATATATATATGTATGTATGTGTGTGTGTGTGTGTGTGTGATTCTTTATCTTTCTCTCTCTCAATTGTGAACATCTTAGATATGTGTATTTTTCCCCCTGGATAAACCGATGATTCCGATATTTTAGCAATAAAATAAGAGAACCAGAATCTAATATTAGCAGAGAAAAATGCATTTCTAAATAACTTTCGTCAAATTATTTTCTTAAATGCAAGGCCAATATCTTGCATTATGGTCATGTGAATATAAACACGCACACGTATATATATATATATATATATATATATATATATATATATATATATATATATGCATATACATATATATATATATATATATAATATTTTTTTCAAATAATAGGAAAGAACAGTTAGATTATCTTTATCGTTTATTTTTATTAAAAAAAAGCTGTGCTCGAAGTAGAGCATCATATTATAATTATTTTTTAAATATGTCTTATAAAAAATAATTGTCATGTAACTTGGGAAATATGTATATGTACGTGTGTATGTATGTATGTGTGTGTATGTACTGATTCCTTTAATCGGACGGTATGTGTGTGTGTGTTTGTGCGTGTATATGTGTGTGTGTGTACGAATGTGTTCACTGATTCCTCGTAGTGAGACACTGTGTATGTATGGAGAGGGGATATACACATATATACAAGCATACTGACAAAAACACACAAAAATGTAAATACATCTAAGAATACACAGGGGTCATAAAAGATAAGAATGACGATAACTACTCCATCATTTATTGGATCAATCTTAATTGTTTTATAACCCTTCACGCAGAACATTTCACTGACAGTTCAGGAAAGACATTTGGGTAACGAACAGACAAAAAGAGAATGTCTTCTATCAAGAATATTTAACATGGAAAAACATAAAGAAAAAAAATATTTTTAATAATATGTGGAAATCTCTACCCTTTGCCTGATGATGGTCGCGACACCGGAAACACGTGTAGCAAAATTATGCAACATAAATCATAATATATTAAAAAAATCCACATTACTGCCAGAAACTTTTGCGGTTTCTCTCTTCTTTTTAATATACACACTTTTCTCTCTTTGGAACTACTATAACCTCTTCATTTTATATATATATATATATATATATATATATATATATATATATATATATATATATATATGTTTGGAAAAATGTTTAATATCTCGTTTACAAAACCAATTACATAAAAGTAGACATTATTGGACTATTTGTCATAGAAGAATCTTGGAAACAAATATAAAATAATAAAGTATTGCTTTAAATGACAAATATTAAATTTTATTTATTAAAATCACTAAAAATAGAAAAGTAATATCAGATTAAATTTATCTTGGTACTTACATTATTTTTTAAAAATACATTTTTTAGAATACTGTCTCTTCTTCATACAAAAGTTTTTCTGGAAATTCTTAAAAACATATTCAGTTCTAAAACATTAATTCATCAAATATTATCTCAAGCTTTCGTTCAATCACTCCACACTACTCTAATTTTGGTAGACAATGCCTAAAGAACAATTCCAGTTTTGTGTCTATATATCTGAGATGAGGTATTATGTACACTAATTACATTATTCAGGTGGATGGAATGACGAAGTGAACCCTTATTTCGCTCACTGGGATAGACTGTTTCTAGTTCCACGTGCCATGTCTAATGGATGTCAGTTATGAGTTATTTCCTGTTAATTCCTCTCTCCAAGTTCTCCGCCGCCCTAACCAGGTATTGAACTCAAACTCTTTTGGTCCTGCCGTTGGATCTAACTCGCGCCTCTATCCACTGTGCCATGTGTCCTTAATACCTGGTTAGGGCGATGGAGAACTTGAAGACGGGAATTAACAGGAGATAACTGATAATTGACACCCATTAAACATGGCATGTGGAACTAGAACAGTCTACCCCAGAGCGAAATAAAGGGGTTCAGTTCGATATTCCAACAACCTGAAGAAGGCCGGAGCGTACAGCGGCCGAAACATTGTAATAAAAATGGCGACAAAGATGAGGATGATAGTCTGAATAATGTAAATAATTCCGGTTTTGACTCGATTTACTAAATAACTTGAGTGTGCTTGAAAAACAAAACCAAACAAAAAAGAAACAAAAAAACAAAAAAGAAACAAAAAAACAAAAAAAAAAACGTAAGAATTGAGAAAAATGAAAGCGAAAGGTTAAAAGAATTGGTCACGAAAGGAAGAGATGAAGCATTGCATTTGAAAGGATGGCTTTTGCCGTGCAACAAATTTAGCTTTATACTCGCTTTGCTCGGAGATATTGCTGTCCAAACGCGTTGCTTGGTAATCATGTATACATATATCTACCTGGTTGTATGTGCCGTCAATACAGATATTTACTGAAAACACTGGTGGGTTAGAAGAGAAATTTGCTTCGTTAGGATCTCATTAGACTGGCGCTATAGAATCGCAAGTGAAGAGCTTTACCAAATATTAGGTTGGTGCAAAAATAATGTCGGTTTTTGAAGTGAAAAATACGTCAAAAACCGACATTATTTTTGCACCAACCTAATAATAAAAACAAGATCCGTTGAACAGCAGCAGCAGAAAAAATGGCAAGGACAGCTAACTGGGAGAGAAAATAATCACTCAATCAAAATTTTGACATTTCATGCTAATAAGGTGAAAAATCAATAAAATGTTAGGAACTAAACCCTTATCGGTATTCTCCTGAAAAAATACTTTAATGTAAACCGATTATTTTCTGTTACAGAAAAGCTTTATACCATGATTATCATTATAATAAAAAAAAAATTACTGTTAGAAAAAATTTAGAAGAAAGTAAATGAAATTTTCATTTATTTTTTTAAAGAGTGGATTCGAATAAAAAAAAAGAAAAAAGAAAATGCCACATTACTTCTCTCCAACCCTGAAATGGAATGCTAGCGGATGTTACAACTGCTGTTAATATTCACAGGTCCGGAAGTAACATTGCAGGCGGATCGATTTACCAACGTGCCAGGAAAGCATCTTCTCTTCGCCCCTTTTCCCCCAACACCTGTACTCGCTGTAAAGACGGGGGTTCAGTTGGTTAACCATGGTGGGTAATATGACGACCTTGCGTGATTCTTATCTCTTAGGGCAGAGGAATGGTCGTTAACTCCACAGTGGTGTTTAAAAGAACTGGAGACATTCGATGATTTATATTGATGTGTGGGTCCGTTTAGATTTTATTTGTGTCTCCTAAGAAGACTCGGTCAAAAATGTCATGGCATCATAATTTCAAACACACACACAAATTAAAACAGATGAGAGAAAGATAATTTTTGTAAATTTTTTTCGCCCCTTTTGTTCAAGCAAATTGTTAAAAAAAAAAAAAAAAAAACTGGTATGTGATTATGTGTAACAATCTAAAATCTATTAAAATAGGAAAGGGTTGTATGTTCTTTTAACACTTTAACTGCTACTCATTTGCCCAGTGCTGCCCCATCCGGCCAGCCATTTTTAAAGAAAATGCCAAATTTCAACCTACATATTTTATTACACAGAAAAATGGCACCAGTGTGTTTTGCAGCATTCCATTTTCATGGATATACCTTGGAGTGACTTACCAGATCAGTAATGGGTATACACATGATATCTTTTGAAGCATTGTTCTTTGTGATTTTACGATAGATGGCGCAACGGGATACTAATACCAGCGGTATGCAAAAAAAAAACGTAGGTTTCCATCTTTAGCCAGCTGGAACAAGATAAGAAAATCGAAGATCTCCCTAGTTAGCAGCGAAAGTGTTAAAGAGGTGTAGTTCAAACTAAACAAAAGGTATAAATGCGTGCATACATATTTAGATAGAGTAAGGAGACAGTCACACCTTCAGCTAGTGTCCTTGGTGTCAGCCTGTTCGCAAAAGCGAATAGGTAACTGGCTCAAATGAGTGCATCTACTGATTTGGGGACTTACCAACTAGGCTTTGTTTTTTGTTTTGTTTTGTTTTGTTTTATGGTATATCAACCTCAATGGGATATTTTATGCCGACAAAATTTTTTATTGCTGGGAATATTTTTTTTCCCTTCGAAAAATCTATTCTGGTAATATTTTTTCTTTAAAAATCTATTGCTGGTAATTTAAAAAAAAAAATGCATAGCCGGTATTTTATTTTTCCAGAAATTTATTTGTGGTAACTATTTTTTTTTTCAAAAATGTATATCAGGTTATTATTTTTTTTATGCATTGCTTGTAATATATTTTTTTTAATGTATTGCTGGTAATAATTTTTATTCAATCATTTATTGCTAGAAACAATTTTTTTACAAAATATTGCTGGTATTAAAACTATTTTTACACTTTCATAATATTTTGACCCTAGTTTGGGGTTAACTATTTTCCCGTAGATGGGACCCTAACAGATGTTGCCACCCCGGAACTAGGAACACCAGCAATTTAGAGGTGGTTCCACGCTCCACAAACCTCCTGATCAGAGGCCTTGCTGTTGGACGTAGTTTATCGTCTTACCCAGGTCGCGGATGAAGTTTATCGTCATACTCGGGACAGCCAACTACGCTTTAATTTTCTTTCTGACGCTCCGAGCTGAGATCAGCCGATAGCAAATGTAGAACGAGTGATATGATTGGTTAATCATTCTGATTTTCTGCTACTTCCGCAAGGAACGGAGTCAGTGGAGATATGGGTGCGTTGTTAACAGAGTCAATTGTTCATTTGTAGTCTAGGGCAGACCCGTGTCATTGTAATTCGTGGTGAAGAATCTTTGCATATCATTAAACGAAGAGAATGAGTTTCGCTTTTTGATCGATTTTGATTTAGGCTGAAATACTTAAGCATATCCTGGATTCCGGTACGATGTCCTTGTACTGGAATCTTATAAAATCCATTCCCCAAATAAACTGATCCTTTTTTTTAGAAACAGATAATTAAAAAAAAAAAAGATGTCGAAGCTAGTTGCTTTTTTCGTCAGGGTTATATGCTGTCTGTCTGCAAGGTCCAGGAAACGCCGACTTCAGAATGGTTTAATACGCTCTATACAAAAAGGAAGAATCTTCTGCGTGGATGATCGCAGATTTACGTATAAACTCGAGCAGTGTTTATCTTGAGACACATGTATAAACACTAGAAATATTCAGCGTATATTCAGGTATAAATCCGACTAAAGTTTACCTATAGTTTTAAGTGCAAACACGATAAATATTTACTTGTAGACTCAAGTATAAACCCGACCATTGTTTATATATATATATATATATATATATATGTACTAAAATATATTGTTTATATATATATATGTACTAAAATATATTGTTTATATATATATATATATATATATATATATATATATATATATATATATATATATATATATATATACATATATCCCGTGTTTTCGAACATAAACGAGGTATTCGCCTCGGTAATTTAAACAATGCTTTATTTGTACACATAACTAAATCTGATCATAATTTCGATTTTGATTCTGTGAAGATTTTAAAATATATTCATAATAAAAATCTTAGACGGATTTATGAGGCACGCACGGCTTCTTTAATATTTCCCCTTTTCTGGCAAGATTAATGCTCGACAAACGGACATGAATTTTAAATTAAAATAAAATTCTTTTTCATTTAAAATATACTCTATTTTAGGAATACGTTTTCACAACATCGCCCACGTGACGCCGACGTGATCGTATTGCGAAACGGAACGCTGATCTTAAAAATTTCAATTATTCTGTTTTGATTAGTCTTATGTCTATGAGCCGACATAGAACTACTAGATTGCCCTACGTTCCACTGGGTAGGCTATTCGGATCATAAACTCGTTTGTGCCCGGGTGGCGTTAGACAATAGGCCTAGAATGGCTGGGTACTGGAAGTTCAATCTGTCTTTACTGGACAGGCGGGACTTCCAGGAGCAGCTAACTAGACTAGTGCAGCGGCAGCTAGTGGGGGCGGTTATCGGGAATAGGTGGTGGGAACGCCTTAAATGTAGGATTAGGTCCTTCACCACTGATTTCAGCAAACGGCTCGCTCTAGATAGAGCTGAAAAGGTGAAGACGCTTAAAGCTAGTTATTCCCGGGCGGTGGCTGGGGGGGATCCCCTAGAGATAGCCTTAGCTAAGGAGGCCCTGGATCGATCGAATAGCGAGCGGTACATGGGTCAGGTAATTAGACATAAGTTAAGCAAGATGTCTTCCGAAGCCGTGAACTTGGGCGCAGATCTGCGCAGGGAAGAGGTCCGTCGAGGTGGCGATCGTTACATTCGTGAAGTCAAATCCTCGGAGGGGCGTACTCTTCGGGCCACTGACGACATGTGCGGAGTGTTTCGGCGCCATTTCGAGAACCAGTTTACCAAGGAGCCTGGTCTCCGTGAGGAGGAGTTTCGTAGCTATTTGGCTGACTTTCCTCGGCTTTCGCCGACTGAAGCGGCTAGCTGCGAGGGAGAGATTACGGAGGGCGATGTCTACGCGGTTTTGAAGAAGGTCGGCAGAGGCAAGTCGCCCGGTCTGGATGGTTTGCCCTATGAATTGTACTTGAGGCTGTCGCACATCTTTGTTCCAATTTTGACTGCAGTGTTCAACAACTGGTTTCGGTCGGGGTCCATCCCCAACCGGATCACCAGGGGTGTGATCACTCTGTTGAAAAAGGGCAAAGGTGGTGGGGGGAACCTAGATGATTACAGCCCCATAACTCTGCTAAACACAGAGTTAAAGATTATGGCCAAGATCCTGCAGGAGCGTTTGCAGTCAGTTGCCGAGTCTCTGTTGGGACCTGAGCAGACTTGTTCTGTGAGGGCCGAACAATTCAGAGCAACCTGCATCTGATCCGCACGATCATAGAGGGTGTAAAAGACGACGAAGAAGCCGCGCTGATCAATTTGGATCAGTCCAAGGCATTTGATAGGGTCGACCATCGCTACCTTGCAGCTGTCCTGCAGGCCGCTGGATTCGCACCCAACTTCTGCCGCTGGATTAGCCTCCTGTATCGCTCCCCCAGTGCGGTGGTACAGGTGAACGGAAGGCTGTCGGACGCGTTCGTGCTGTCTAGGTCGGTTCGTCAGGGTTGTCCGCTGTCGCCTCTCCTTTATGCTTTGTCGTTGGAGCCTCTCCTTCGCCGGCTGAAGGACGAGACCGGCAGTCCGGCCCTACGTGGAATTGCCGTTCCTGGAGGGTCTCGAGCCAGGGTTTCCGCGTACGCCGATGACGTATCTGCTTTCGTGTCGTCCCGCAACGACATTGAGGTGGTACAGAAGGCGCTTGATCGGTACGAGAAGGTGACAGGAGCCAAAATAAACCGCGACAAGTCGTCCGGCTTGCGGTTAGGTGCCTGGAAGGGGGTCGCTCTTCCGGGCCGCGTCGGTTGGACAGACGGTCCTGTCCGCATTCTTGGAGTGTGGTTTGGGCCTGACCTCCAGCTGGAGAAGAATTGGTCTGAAGTACGAGCAAAGGTTGATTCCGCCGGTCAGACTTGGAATCGACGGAGGTTGTCCGTGAAGGGCAGGGCGGAGGTGTGTGCTACATACATTTTCCCCCTGATTCTTTATCGATTGTCCGTACTTCCTCTCTGTAAGACTCACAAGAAGGCGCTCGAGCAATCGCTATCCTCCATTTTATGGAGGGGACGCGTGAACAGGGTCGACAGACGAGTCTGCACTAAACGTCCGTGTCATGGGGGGCTGGGAATGCCGCACCTGCCGAGTCACATCCGTGCCTCTAGGTTGGCTTTCCTATGCCGTGCATTGACTGGAGGAGGTCCGATTCTGGAGGGGATTGTTAGGGACGCGTTCCCTGGCCTTACCATCAGTCCCCCCATCTCGCGGGTTGAGCGCGGTCGTAAACCCCGGGATCAATCGGTTTTCCTTCGCGAGTGTCGGTCGGCCTTGAGGGCCGTTCCCCGGTCCAGTGACCTTTCTCGGCCTAGGAAGGTCTTCTATCGTGAATTAGTGGAGAGGCCCGCGAAGGATCACCTACGAGATACGCTCGGCTTGTCGGAGGAGGAGTATTGCTCCTACTGGTCTTGGGCGCCAGCGGCGGATTACCTCAGTAACCCTGAGATTTCGCTTAGCTGGCGATTGGCTCGGAATCGGCTGCCTCTCAACGACAAGGCTTTCATATGGGGCTTGGCGGATTTGCCAGACTGTGAACGGTGTGGCCTTGCCTTAGAGGAAACGGCTGCGCACGCCTTCTACCATTGCCCCCAGGTCCGCCCCTTATGGGACCATGTCGGCGAGCTGACGGCTCGTCTCGCTCCCGAACAGCTTGTGTCCATTGATCGCGCATACGCGTGTGACAATGTGTAGCCCCCGCATTCCGGGATGAAACGGATGGTGTTTCTGACGCTGATGGCTACGGCTCGAATGGTGATTTGGACGACGCGAAAGGAGGAAGTCTTGCGAGGCAATCGTCTTTCTCATTCGGATCTGATTCGATTCTTTGAGCATCAGCTCAAGATGAAGATTAGATCGGATAGAAAACGATTGCATTCGACAGTCTTTAGCGAAAGGTGGGTAAAAGAAGCGAGCTTGCTTCGTGTGAACGGGGCTAGCCTTGATTTTCTCTTCTAGGTCAACCTATTGCACATCGGGGTGGCTTCCTGTGGAACCCTCTCCTTGGTTAGGTTAGACAAGCTTCAGTGTACCTAGTTAATGTGAGTAAGTGTTGTTCCTGGCCTGCATCCCGGCCGTTCTTTGGTTATGATCCAAGTCGAGATTCCCATCCTCCCCAGTTTGTTTTGACCCACGCCCCATTTTCATCTCGACTGGATCAGTTTTATATTTTCCCATTCCAGCCTAATATTTTATACTTTTTCCCACTCCCTTAGCGAGAGCGTCTCTTGATTTTGTCCCCTGGGCAGAATACAGCGGCCTCTCTGTTTTAAGGGTTGGACGGTCCCTACTAACATCAATTATGTTTACTTTGTATTTGTGTTTATTTTAAGTTTATTATTGGGTTCATTTCCCTCCCCTCTCATTTTATCATTATTAGAATTGTATATATATATATCATCATTAGAATTTTCATGGTATGGGGCGCGATTTTGGTAGGTCTCCCTTGAGAGCACGTGGTATTATGGTGGTTGAAGGATTGTTTGGTGATGGACGAGTTCTTTTGGTGAATGTGTAAAATGTAATGTACGAATAGGTCGCGAATCTGATTAGCTAGGTATAAGATAGTTAGTGTTGACCAGCCTCTATCCCTCCCCTTTATTGGCCTTGTGCCACAATTTGTACTTTTTATTCAAATAAATACCAGTCTTATGTCTATCGTCTTTTCATATTGACTTGAATATCGTCTAATGTTAATTATGTTTTAATAACTATGTCCTGAAGAAGGTTTACTAGACCGAAACGTCTGACGTCGACACTGAAACAACATTAAAACAGTATACTTGCATATTCGGATATTTTTTTCATATTTTTCTTCATATATATATATATATATATATATATATATATATATATATATATATATATATATATATATATATACTCAAATATAAACATGGACAAATATAAAGTGTATGTACAAGATATGAAAACAACTATAAGAGGTTAATTTTTCGCCCAGAATTTCATTGCTTTAAAGCTTACCGAAAACATTTTGATTTTAAACAGACTGATCAACAAAACATTTGAAAGATGATAATTTATCTTGCGCTTTATGACGAATCGCCTTAACAACTTGGCGCCTAAAAGATCACAATTGTTGTAGATTTAAATAAATCAGTTGAACAGGCTTTTTTTTTTTTTTTTAAAGTTTCAAAGGTGAAAACAGCAGTTAGCTTACCATATGAATAATATGCGAATTTCGTTCTCTGGTGAACAGTCTCACTGGGAACCGGTTTCTTTACCTGAGGCGAATTCCTGGTAAGTCTTTTTGAGAAAGAAAGACAAAGGCAGACAAAAAATAGTATTACCAGATTAAAAAATGATGACAAAATTCTTTTTTTCTGGTTCAAAAATCAATCTCATTTCAGCATTGTTTTTGTTTTTTCCTTTTTTTTTTTTTTTTCTTCATTATGATATTTTCCAGATAAGCAAAATTTCACTCCGTAAAAAAAAAAAAAAAAATTGGCTTCGGATATATGCAGGTTATATATATGTATATTATTATGCTATTATTAAAGTTCTGTTAATGATTTAAATTTTATTAATGCTATGTTTTTATGTCCTCGAGCGCAATTAATGTTTTTTTTTATGTTTGAAAGAATAAAAGAATTGAATATAACTTAGATGTCCTTTGTGTGATGAATGGGGCCCATATAGATATTTATTGACTATTTGTACATAAATTTCTCTATTTACTTCCTATTAGGCAAACATTTTAACAGTATCTAGTTTCTGTTGTAATTTTAATAGATTTTCTATGTGTCTAATGACTTTGTGGACAGCCTCTATATCTGTGCAAGTATTTGAGCACATAGAACAACATCTATACTATTCATAATTATATATAATATAAATATACAATTGAACACCCAGGTCTAATTAGACAGACGTCTTCATCAATATCTTCCGTCCCTTCGGGATATTTGTGATCATAGCTCTTCACAATTTCCTTCCCTTTGTAGCTGTTAGTACATTGTATCTTTTTTTATATCTCTCCTAAATATTGTTCTGCTATCCATTTCGACAAGCACATTAGGTACCTCATGCTTTACTTTCCTCTGCCCGTCTTGCATTCATTATCCCATGTGACTATCAAATTTGCCAAGTCCTCTTTCTTCTTTATGTCCTCTAGAAATTTCAGTTATCTCTTTCTGAGTATAAGTGACCATTTTCTCTAAAATTTTGTAGTTGGTCACAAGTTCAGTCGGTGTTATTCTCAGTATCCTTCCGTAGAACTATATTTTGTTGCTTCAAGTCTTCATCTGTGAGGAGATTGTCAAGCATTGACTGCCGTACAGAAGGAATGATATTACAGAACAGTTAAATACTTTTTTCTTTGTATACAGGACGGACATTGAATATCGTTTAGATAATCTTCGTGAAACATATAGACATTTGTTAACTATTTGTATATAAATTTCACTATTTACTTCATACAATAGCAACGTTTTTACAGTATCCAGTTTCCATTCTAATTGTAATAATTTTTTCTATTTGCCTAATGAAGACAAACAAAAGACAACCCCACTTTTTAAAGTTTATTTTCTTTTTGCTATCTCACCTAATTCCTGTTCTGCCAGCTATTTACACAAGCTTATTAGGTAGCCTGTTTTTTCTGTCCATCGTAACTTCGCTATGTCTTGTGAGAATCAATGCTTCTGTTGTGGTGTCCTCCCTCTAAAGAGTCTATGTTGGACTCTTCCGCCAAGTATGAGATTAGTAGGAGAGAAGGAACGCCTTGGGGGAAACAGTCTAATAAATTGTTCTACTGAGGCTGTGACTGTTCCCAGCTGCTATCGAACTCTCTGCCTTTGGGCAGAGAGGGACCCGGACCAGGCTGTGCCGAAGGGCAGAGTCTCGTCCGGGGAGATGGACAGACAAGAACCCGTTTATGCTGGTTCTACGCCAATTTTTTTTATTTGGGGGGGGGGGGCGAGCCTACGGGCTCGGAGAACCCATGGTAAACTTGGCCTTGTGCCACATACATCTCTCGTAGGGGGGTGCTGTTAAATATTGACAGTCTAATAGATTTTTCTAAAATGGTTGTGACTGTTCGCAGCTGCTGTCGAACTCTCTACGGGCTCGGAGAACCCACGGCAAACTCGGCCTTGTGCCACATACATCCCTCGTAGATGTGTGTGTGGGGGGTGGGGGGCTGTTAAATATTAACAGTCTAATAGATTGTTCTACCGAGGCTGTTACTGTTCGCAGCTGTTGTCAATTTCTCTGCCTTTGGGCAAAGAAGAACCTGGACGAGGCTGTCCAGAAAGGCAGTGTCTCGTCCGAGGAGGTAGACAGACCCGAACCCGTTTATACGGGTTCTACGGGGATTTTCTTCTGAGCCTACGTGCTCAGATGACCCTTTTAAACTCAGCCTTGTGTCGCATTTACCCTTGTGGGGGGGCTACTAAATATCAACAGTTAATTAGATTGGACGCTGGTCCTGGAATATTCTTTTGTTGTACTTACTGTTTAATATATGATAAATCTACAAAACTTGTTTTGTTATTTCTTTAACTATTTACTTGCCCACAACAGTTTCTAAGCCTTCTTTCCGATTTATTTATCCGAGAAATTTCAACTGTCGCTTTCTTATTCTAAGTACCTAAGTCTCGTTTTTGTTTCCATTTTCACCTAAAACTTCATCGTTGCTCAATTGTTCAGCCCATGAGATTCTCGACATTGTTACGTAGAACAACATTTCTGTTGCCCGCAGTTTCTTCTTCATCTGCCAGTAGATTGTTCAGCATTCGCCCTCATATAGGAAAACCAATATGACATAGCAGTCCAGTGTTATTTTAACACGAGATAGTGGATTACATTAAAATGCACTTTATCCAGATAGGAGCGGAAGATAACAGTTAACTTTAGACTTGAACAAGTTAAGATTGTAGTGATCAGTGAAAAATCCTCTCGGGATCCGGTTACCCAGAGCAGTTGTTCGTGGGAAGAAGCTGTTCAAATAGAACTTACGTCACACTAATGAAACACGGAGGGAATGTCGGTGCTTTTCTACAATATAAGTAGCATGACGGATCCTAGATATGAAGGTTAAGACTTGCGAAACCAAGGAATGTTCTTCTTTCGAGCACTTTCCATGGAAATAGCGTTATAGCAGTGAGATAGTGTCTACATCTTACCTGTGAGAGACAGTGGTTAGAGGGTAAAAAGTAATGTCACACACGAGGACTCGGAGACGCTTTTGGACTATATCGAGACTGGAGAGTGAGGACTGGGTAGCTCCCGCCCAAATATGACGACAGTACTTTAGGCCTGATCTGGCTCTTGAGGATAGCATGCGGAGTCAGGTATTTACTGGAGTGGTACAGGGAGCCGACCATTTTTCCTGCATCTTTAACGATGGATCGGATATACGCGTTTCACTTGAGGTTAGGCGGGATTTAATATTCAGTACTCTCTCAGAGTATGGATCATCCCCGAGGGGACATCCATTCATCAGAACGGGTGGTAGTTCTAGGTACAATCGGCTATGATAGAACGTAACGAGTTTTTATTTAATACTTTGCTTAAATTTAAGAAGCCAATTTTTGCTAGTGAAATACGCCTTCGGATTTCGGTGACACATGTTCCGTTCTCTGTTAAAATATTTCAATGTTAGTACTTGCCTGATTTTTGTTCTCCCGAATTCGTAAATCAGCCGTATATTTAAAGTTTAAAACATATCACCGCTTTGATTTTTTGCAATTATTTGCATCACGATATTTTTCCAATTTTTCTAATTATTTTGATTTTTTTTTTTTTTTTTACAAAATATAACTTTCTTTACATTTTAATTATATTTATACGGGCCTCTCGAAAACAATAATTCGACATTTCTGTTTTTCTTGAAAATCATTTCTGCTTTCAGTTCCTCGAAATATAATTTTTGGAAAGAAGGTATTTACTGCTTTTTTTTTTTTTATCAAAATCGGAATATCTTTGTAATGCATACATTTTGTAAATGTCGGTCGAAGGACGGCTTGGAAAATAAATACTCACAGTTCTTATTGAGATGAGTACAGACGAAAGAAAAAAAAGACCGAGTAACTTACTTAATGGATTTGTGTAAATGGTAAAGTTTCAAAGTTTAATGGAATAAGGGAAAGGAATTCGTGGAGAACTGTCGCCTACCACATCTTGAAGGGACATCACACAAACTGAATAAATTGCGTGGTGATAGATTTACTTTAGATGTTGACAAAGGACTTAGCTAATGAAGAATGGATGGGGTTGGGGAATAGATGGATGCATATCTTCATCGAGAGTATTTTGCGAGAAAGATAACGCAACAAACGCAGGGTGAAATAATCGATATCGGAGAGCCGAGTTCGATTTCCAGTCGAATTTAATCATTCACTTACGTGCTATAGCCTTGGGAAGGGAATTAATCTTCTTCTTCTTCCTCTTCTGGGTTATATAGCCTTGGCTGGCAACCGGTCTAGGAGAACGTAACTCTGAATTCCAAACCGTATGTATCCCTGGCGTAGTACATATTATACAGCTAAAGGAAGGATCGTTCCCAATGGCTTGATGATCCCAACTACGGTCGGATGATGATGATAACAGTGATTCCATTTACCATTCGGGCGAATCGATGTTGTAATTATATTATAGGTACAATGTAAATCGATCACCTATTTCAGAGCGAATTCATTCGCCTCCCCTATAAATGTGAATCTGCGTATTGCTATTAAATTCTTCGCGCACCGCGTACCTCGCGGCGACCCTGGTAGCTTGCTCTGGCGCCCCAAGTATAACGGTGCGGTGTACAATTTGGCAGGCTCTGCCCTAAAGGATCCCGCAGATCGACCAATTTATATCACGAGATTAACCAAGATCCAATATTTAAGACGTATTCCTATCTTTCTAACTGGAAACGGAAGCAATGACCACAAACACTGAATCAGACAATGTCAGAAAATATCTCTTTATTCTACTTTACTAGTGAACTTAGAACCTTTGTTGTGATAAGATTATTTGCGTGTTTACTTTGAAAATATTTCCAAGACAATAATTCTTTTACACAAAAGAAACCGGGCTTTAGCTAATACTGAGAAATTGAACACAAACGTTTTCTGTTAACGTGAGTGTGGGACATTTTGTGGTGAAGATTGAATTTTCCAAGAGAAAGGCTTTGGAAAATCAAGTAGAAAAAAAATTTGTCAACGGCCAGGGTTTAATGCCAGGGCTCTTCTTCTATTCATCCAGGACGTTGGCAATTTTCCTCTCCACAAATTCCCGTCCCTTACAGCTCTTAATAAATTGTGCCTTTTTTTTTTTTTTCTATGACACCGAAACTTTTTTCCGTCATCCATAAAGCTTGGTATTTCGTTGTTTTCTTTCTCTCGCCAATCTGTCCTGTGAATATGAAATTTTCCAAGCGCTCTTTTCTTACGTACACTAGAAATTTCAACGTCGCTTCCTGGTGGTAAGTATAAGTGACTTATCTGTGTCCATTTACTCTTAAACTTCGTCCTTGCTCACATGTCCGGAATGCTCAGCATCCTTCTATAGACCTATATTTCTTTTGCTTCCAGTCCCTTCTTCATCTGTGAGGAGACTCTCTCCAGCATTACATGCTATATAGGAAAAGTGATACTGACAATACAACGCTATCATATTGCGAATATTTGTATTGAAAATAAATTAGAAAAATTAGAAGGGAGATATTGTCTTTTTTTTCTGGACATAAAGCTAACGTTACTGACATTTTAGTATTCTATCATATATTGAGAGTGGGGGAGAGAGAGAAGGGGAGAAAGGGAGTGATAAAGTGAGAGAGAGAATGAGTGATTGAGAGAGGCATGGGTAACGAGAGGGAAAGACGGGGAGAAGAAACGAGGTATGTTTCAGAGAAGTAAGAATATCTGCGCTATCCTTTGTTAGTATCGACTGAGATTGGCTTAAATCACTATTTGAAGTGCGGACTTTAAAAAAAAAAGCTTTACTTTGTTTTTCTATCAACTTCGACATTTTATTATTTATTTGTTTTCTTCTTCTTCTCCCAATTCTTGTATTGACATTTTCCTCTAAATTTCTCCTAATTTCTCTTCTTCTTCTTCTTCTTCTTCTTCTTCTTCTTCTTCTTATTATTATTATTATTATTATTATTATTACGAATTTTCCTATTCTTCTTCTACCTGATCTCCCTGTTCTTCTTCTTCTTCTTCATATTCTTTTTCTTCTTGTTGTTTTTCTTCTTCTTTCCTTCTTGTTCTTACTATTCTTCTTCTTCTTCTTCTTCTTCTTCTTCTTCTTCTTCTTCTTATTATTATTATTATTATTATTTTTATTATTATTATTATTATTATTATTATTATTATTATTACTAATTTTCCTATTCTTCTTCTACCTGATCTCCCCGTTCTTCTTCTTCTTCTTCTTCTTCTTCTTCTTCTTCTTCATATTCTTTTTCTTCTTGTTGTTTTTCTTCTTCTTTCCTTCTTGTCCTTACTATTCTTCTTCTTCTTCTTCTTCTTCTTCTTCTTATTATTATTATTATTATTATTATTATTATTATTATTACTAATTTTCCTATTCTTCTTCTACCTGATCTCCCCGTTCTTCTTCTTCTTCTTCTTCTTCTTCTTCTTCTTCTTCTTCATATTCTTTTTCTTCTTCTTGTTTTTCTTCTTCTTTCCTTCTTGTTCTTACTATTCTTCTTCTTCTTCTTCTTCTTCTTCTTCTTCTTCTTATTATTATTATTATTATTATTATTATTATTATTACTAATTTTCCTATTCTTCTTCTACCTGATCTCCCTGTTCTTCTTCTTCTTCTTCTTCTTCTTCATATTCTTTTTCTTCTTGTTGTTTTTCTTCTTCTTTCCTTCTTGTCCTTACTATTCTTCTACTTCTTTATCAGCTTTTACTTTTCCGCCGTATCATCCAAGTTATCATTTTCATTCTCCACCTTATTTTTTCCAGTTTTTGTTTTCTTTCTCTTATCATTTTTTTTTTTTTACATTTTTACCCTCTTTTTTTTTTGTTATTTTACTTTTCATGTTTTTATCGACGCTTTCATATTTATTCCTCTTTTATTCTTTCTTTCATTTCAATTTTTGCGATCTTTTCATAGTTTATTTCTAAATTCATTTACTATATATATATATATATATATATATATATATATATATATATATATATATCATTTTGTATTTTTTCTTTTCCATTCATCTTTATTCTTCTTTCTTTCTCTCATTTAGGTTTTTTGATTTTCTCTCGTTTTTTTTTTTTTTTGTGTTCACGTCATCATTGATTATCGTCTCAGAGGTAGAAGTGATAAATTATTGTATTTACACTTATTTCTAGATGATATATCTATATTTTATTGATATATTTGGCAGTGATATATATTTGCGTTTCTTTTATCATATGCTCTCTGCGCAACCAACTTATTTCAACCTTCACAGGAGTGATACCTGATGGTCATCTTTGGGATTGAAGTAACAGCAAGTTAACAGATTTCTATCGTATTTTCCACGGTGTTCCATCTTCAATCTTATCCTGTTTTTCACACGCTCGACTTCTACTTTGATCTATTCTTAGAGAGTTTCTGTATGACCTACCTTAGGGATCTATGGTTATAAGCACGCACAATATCTGATTATACGTTCATTTTTGTAATACTTCATTTCAGTTTTAGGATACGTTAGGACATATACAACAACTCTGCAGCATGGCCCGGCGTTGCCCGTGCTTGATTCAAAAATCGTACCACCAATACAGCAATCGCTATCACTTGATTTAAAATATTTTTGCCCTTCCTTGCATTTCAAGGAGTGCCCATTGACGTGCTGATGTTGCTACATACCTTACTTATTGTCTATCTCACACTGCAAATATTTTCTAAGCTCTATACTAAATATTAAATCTGTTACGAAAAATGAACTAAACAAAATATACAAAACGATCAACTTTAAAAAAAGGTCTCGTAACTGGAAAAACCGTAGGAAAAAAGAATGTTAACAACAAATACTTTTTCACATCCAACCCAGTTCTGCGGAATCAGAATCAACGTTGAGTTTAAGCAACCGAATGAGCCAATTGGAGTAAAGTGCCATGCGGATTTAAATTTTTCCAACTTGTGACGGATGCAACTATCGATTTTTTTTGCATGCTAGCGTGCTAGTAAACATTCGTGTCAGTCAGCTGTTGGCTCTCACGCTGGCCAATAGAATCTTCTTGCCTATTCGTCGCAGCCAGCTATAGGCTCTCACTCTGGCCCGTAGAAAACGGCCGCAAACTACATGAAAACTGCCGTAGAAGCATGAAAAAAATTGATTATTTCCACTGTCGCTGCGAGTTGGGAAATGCAAAGTCGGTCTTGGCCTTACCGGTAACTTGTAGTATGTGCATGTAAATTATAGTGAAAATCTGTCGAAAATTACGGCCGTGCATTCGTTACACACACACACACACACACACACACACACACACACACACACACACACACACACACACACACGCATCCTGCCTTTTAGAGATAGATATTATCTGTTAAATAGTCTTTACCCGATTTGTAATAATACTGTATTCGTATCAGTCTTTTCGTATTTACACGTTTTTTAAACGAGACATTTATTTACCTATTACGTCTGATCGAAATCTCTTACGTATAGATATACTTGAAAGCGATATAGTAATAAGTCAGCTTACTACCGCTGAAATATTAATGTAAAATTAGTTTTAGAATTCTATCTTAGTGTTTCTTATGTTTTTAACGATTTCAGTGAGTCACTTATATTATCTTTTTTTATTTTTTATTAATAACTTTCTTTGAATGAATTCATTTAAAACAACAACTAAATTTAACATTAACGTTTTTATTACATCTATCACTACAATTGTCTCTTTAAAGTTCAAAATTCATCACCGCTTTTATATGTTCATAGAACAATTTTCTTTTTAACAAACTGCTTTCTATCTCATTATTCAAAATAATATTGGAGTATTTAAAAATCTATTTCTATACAACATAATGTAACATTTCATTGCATCGTAACTTGAGATCTGTCACTTTGTTTTTAATTTTTAGTAAGTTTAAATATGAAGATTTATTAAATGAACATATAAATTTTATTCGTCTAAGATTGATATTTTATATTTTGCATTGTGTGAAACTGCTTAAAATAGTTATATTTTTATTCGTGCTCACAAAGCAAAATTACTAAACTCTAATCTGAGATATTAGGTTGGTGCAAAAATAATGACGTAATAATATCGTTTTTTGACGTTAATACGTCAAAAACGACATTATTACGTCATTATTTTTGCACCAACCTAATAAATCGAATATATATTCGGGTTTAAGTTAGAAGTGTCGATCCTTCATTTAAAAAATAATTTTGACGGATAGTATGCAGGTAGTATTATATTATTCAGTAGGTATATTAACTGTTTTTTTTTTGTTTTTTTTTCTTCTTTACACTGAGGGTAAAATTCAATTTTCTCCAAGCAGAAATGTACGAAAAGACGCCCGCTTTGCTTATTCATATGGCTGAGACATTTTAATTATAGTTCCCTCCCACGGGGAGAGAGGGGGAAATTCTTTTCCGTTAACTTGGAAGAGTAATTCAAAAATGTTTCACTCTGGGTGGACGGGGGTGTGGCTGCACAACAGACCAGGGCAAACAGTAAAAGAGAAAATCGCCTGGCATCTCCTCCGAAAACATGTCAGAGTAAAGATCCATCAACAATTGGCAGGAGACCGGACGCGAACTTGAAGTCACTGAGTTCATTTTTAAATTGCTTAGTTTTAGAAAATTCCTAACGACACGAAGTTTATACCTATTATAATAAATATACGCTCATACATACATACGTGTGTGTGTGTGTGTGTATGTATATATATATATGCATGGACGTATATTATTATAATAAATTTACGTCCATTCATACATACGTGTGTGTGTTTATATATACGCACACACATATGTATGTATGGACATATATTCATTATAATAGACATAAACTTCGTGTCATTCATATATATATATATATATATATATATATATATATATATATATATATATATATATATATATATATATATATATATATGTAAGGTGGGGGGAAACAAATATTCGCACACATACAAATTTTAATTTGTTTTTAAAACAAATGAATAAACATACTTTTCATATAATTAACTGTGCACAGATGCATAATAACTAAATATGCATAGAAAACAGAAAAAAATTATTTAATAGAAATAAATCCATTTTAATTGGTGAAAAAAGTTTTCATACAATACAAAAAAGAATACATAATCTCCATTTAATACTTTGTAGAATAGCCATTATTCACTTCTACAGCAACCAAACTTTTCTTGTAGTTCTCGATTAATAATTTGCAAATTTCAGTTGGTATTTTGTTCCATTCTTTTTCGCATAAAGTCTTCAGGTCCAGGTCCTTTGTTGCAGCTCTCGATTGGATTTGAATCATTAAGTAACGCCACAGATTCTCGAGGACTGACTTGGCCATTTCAGGATAATTACAGTATTTTCAGCAAGCCATGTCTTCGTGGATTTTGCAATGTGCTTAAGTTCATTATCTTGGTGGCAAATCCAATCAGTTCATGAATTTCAACCGAAATTATTAAATTGTCTTCCAAAATATTTTGTGCCATTAATTCTGCCATTTACTGCTGGTATGTTGCCAATACCATTTGCAGAAAAACACCCCCAAACCATGATGCTGCCACCATCGAATTTCACTGTTCGAACTGTGTTCCTTTTTTTTTTTTTTCAAGTCATCGCCATCTTTCTCCATACATGATTTCTAGAATTACGTTCAAACAACTCAATTTTGGTTTCGTCTGCCCGTAATACTCTTTCCTAGTACGATTTTTCCATATCCTTATTTTCACGAACAAATTTCAACCTGGCATCTCTATGCTTTTTTAATAGCAGTGGAGTTTTCCAAGAAAAGCGAGGCTTAGATTGTTCCTATAAATTGCATCGCATATTATCCTTTTAGTAACACAGATTCTTGATGAAAGCAAATCATATTGCAACTCTTGACGAGTAACCAATGGATTTTATTTATTTTGACGATGTAATTACCTTGAAGATCTTGAAGAAATCTTCCGTGCAGAAGCTGTTCTTTGATTTTCAACAGTTTTAATTTTTCTCATACCTTGCAATGAATGAACTAATGGTAGTAAATGGAATATTCAGGTTGAGATCTTTTTGTAACTTTTACCTTCTTTCTAGAGCATACGAATCATTTTTTTTTTTTTAATTTGTCAATTATGGTAACCTTCTTGCACGAATATCAATTACAGAATATTCTGTTTGGATGTTTAGGCTAACAAAGCTACGAATAACATTACTGGAACATTCTAGAATATTCTGCTTGAATAACCCAGAGTATTAAAGCAATTTAAAAGTTTTAAAATCTGAAATTTGCATCGTACGAATACTTTTTTCACCCATTAAAATAGATAAATGGGAGTTATTTCTATTAAATCATTTTTTCTGTTTTCTATGTATATTTAGTTATTGTGCATCTGTGTAGAGTTAATTATATGAAAAGTATTCATTCATTAGTTGGAAATACAATAAATATATATATATATATATATATATATATATATATATATATATATATATATATATATATATATAATTATATTTCTATATGGAGCACTGTTTTTTAAAAATAAAATTATTTACCTAACTTGTTCTTTCCAATTTATCTATATACCTGCACACACACACACACACACTCACACACACACACACACACACACACACGGTGAACATTGAAGTCAACACTCAGAGGCAACTGGCTGTTTTATACCAGGCGCAATCGTCGCCTGTGAGTGTTGACTTCAATGTTCACTTTTATATTTATATTTACATACGCTTTATTGCTAATAGTGATTACTTTATACCATAAATATAGCACACTTTAAAACTATATTTCATATATATATACATATATATATATATATATATATATATATATATATATTAACTGAAAAGCATATGTATGCAAACACACACACACACACACACAATATATATATATATATATATATGCTTTTCAGTTACCCTTAATTATGAGCGCCTCTTAAATATAATAAAAGTACTTTTATTTATAGATACTTGTTGAAAAATAAAATGATTTTGTCTTTAGTTATATTGTCCTTTTCCAGGTTTATTTTAGCTATATCTGAAATATTACGTATTTAAAAGTAATTTTCAGCCTGTACACGGCCCGGGACCACTCAAGATAAAAGATTATAATAAAAGGTACATAAGGGTTGACTCTAAACTGGAACAGGTTAGGATAGCAGTGATCAGGGAAACATCCTCCTAGGAGTCAGTTCCATACGTCCGTGGTTCGCGGGAACAACCTGTTTCAGTGGAACGTACTTCTCACCGATGGTATACGGAGGGAGTGTGGATGGTTTGCTACTATGTAAGTGGAATGGCGGGTTCTAGCTGTGAAGGTCAGACCTAGTGAAATCAGGAGGTCCAGTTCATTCGAGCACTTTCCATGATAATAACGACAGTGCAGTGAGAGACTTGTCCCATCCTGTCTGTTGAAAATGATTCTTCTCCAACATGGAGACGCTTTAAAACTCTATCAAGACTAAAAAGTGAGGTCTGGATCGCTCCTGCCCAAATATGGCAAGAGTACTCCAATTTCGGTTTATCTGGCAAATGTATAAAATAGCATGAGGGTTAGATACTTATATGCAGAAAAGTAGAAGTTTTATTTCAAGATGGTGGTTTTCTGCGAAGACATATTAAACTTTTTTATTTATTTGATTGACGAACAGGATTGTACACAGAAACTGTATATAAACTGACTTTTTTAACATTATTTACATGTGACTATTGTCCTCATCTTTGTTGTTATTACCATACGTTTCAATCGTTGTGCTCGCCGATCTTCTTCAAGTGTTGTTGATCGGATTAGTTTTCAGGGAACTTAGAACTGAACCTTTTGTTTAATCTAAAGATGTTGATTGTTCTCGTTGTGCTGAAACATGTGTCCGAATACTGTTTACTGCTCAATAATTGTTGTCTATAAGTAGATACTTTACCTTCCAGAGATTGAACTCGGAATTACTAACACAGAAAATTAACAAACTAAGGCTTTAATCAACTAAGCATTTGTCCCGTAACCGGAAGGAAAAACGGGTGAAACGTTGCGATATTAACAACAAAAATAAGGATAATAATCTCCATGGAAATAATAAATGATATATCCTCATCTAAGAAATCTGTAAAATATGACGTTTCTTTCTTTATTTATTCATTTTTGCCATTTGTTTTTTTTCTTTCTTTCTTTAACTTTTTTTTTTTATTCCGTTGATTAACATTAGATGATTAAATTTCTACTTTATTATACATAGGGTTGATCAATGCTAGAACATCATTATCCTCGGTGAAAATATTCTTCCTGGATAGTGAAATCAACAACCGATTTTAAAAACGTTATTAAAATATTAATAATTTTTAACAGAACACGTTTCTGCCAATTGGAGTGCATTTTCTGTTCATGTCTACTGCCCAGGGGAAAAGATTGAATCAATAAAGTAGATATTTGACGATTTTCTCTTTGAAGTCTTTCAGGCCGTTTGATTAATATATTTTTTTATATTTTCAAATTATCGTTATTATTATTATTTTCTTTCTCAAGAATTTCGTTTAAAAACTTAGGTCTTGTATTATGTGTGCTCTTCACCAAATATTTCGACCCCAGACTGAGAACACCTTTCGCAGCAAAATTGTAGTGCCAAGTAACGTAGTGCTTTTGAAGAGATGGAATATAGGAATTTATTTCGATTTTCTGGATGTAGGAATTATTATTAATATTAATTTTTATGGTTATTATTATTATTATTATTAATAATAATAATAATAATAATAATAATAATAATAATAATAATAATAATAATAATAATAATAATAGGAAGAATGATACTGAAATGTAAATCTAAAAAATGTAGTACATTTGGACAGCAATAATTCCACTTGTAGTTGGAGTCCTCTGATTAATCGTAAAATGCTTCAATAGACCCATTGAAAGGATCCCTGGTAGCCTATACCTTGAAGAAATTCGAAAAAAAAGTGTACTCATCAGTACAGTTCGAACATTACGAAGAGCTTTATCTTTGTAAAATGTGTATGATCTTTGTTGTTTTTTGGTGAGTCGGTTTACAGAAAATGATCAGTGGAGGACGTCATGGAAAAGAAATCGAAGCAAATAATAATAATAATAATAATAATAATAATAATAATAATAATAATAATAATAATAAACAAATGATTGGCATAATTCTTCGAATATTTTTCCAACCTTAGAAAAGAGCGCTGTTTAAGAATAGGAATATTAGGTTGGAGCAAAAATAATGACGTAATAATGACGTAATAATGTCCTTTTTTGGCGTATTTTTAACGTCAAAAAACGACATTATTACGTCGTTATTTTTTCACCAACCTAATAAAAAGAAAAGAATGTCGAAATATCGTTTAACATATTGTCAGCATTTATCTCTAACTTTAACATGAAATGAGTTATTTATTTAATTTTTAATCGCATAAACTACAGTAATTCCGATCTCTTACTTCAGGTTGTTTGTTTCACCAAGATTGAAAAACGGACGGAAGGACGGACATACGTACACTGCGCTTTATTATATTCGATAGCCAGTATGATGCCGTAGATTAACAATAAATTTATTTTGCCACACTCCATCGTACTGTAATTAAAATATAAATAAGGCCGATGTTTAATATATGCCATCAAACAAATGAATGCTTTCTTTATTCGAGGCGACCAGCTTATTTTGAGAGGCGATGTGTAACAAACACAAGTCCAACAGGCAACATTTTAGAAACACACTATGCTGCTAATGTTTTTTTCTTTCTACTGAACGCAGGCTCAGAAAATAGCATCTTTCCTCTAGTAATCCGCCCGACGTGATATTTATGGAACGTAGCTTAGTCTGGCATAAGGCTACAAAGTGTGACATAGTGTGGGATTCAAACTTGACTCAGTAATAATGTTTTGCGAAAGCGCCTTTCTAAACATTTCTCCACTGAATATCTTAATCTAGTGCGAGGCCAAAAGCTGTGATATTTTATGAGATACAAACATGTCACAGTAATAATATCTGTCAAAACGCTTTTGCTAAATATTGTTCCACTAAAGATCATGAAAGATCAAAACATTGTTCCACGAAAGATCTTTGGTAAACAATCTTCCACTAAAGATCTTTGCTAAACATTCTTCCGCTAAAGATGTTTGCTAAACATTCTTCCACTAAAGATCTTTGCTAAACATTGTTCCACAGAAGATTGAGATCTTATATGATACAAACTTATCACAGGATTAATGTCTGTCAAAACGGCTTTGCTAAACATTATTCCACTGAAGATCTTAGCATGGTACAAGGCCACAAGGCTCCAGAGATCTTGTGAGATTCAAACTTAACAAACGCATAATGTCTTATAAAACTGTCTTTTGTTGCACAGATCTTCGTCTGGTACAAGAACAAAAGATTGGAATTTTATGTGATTCAAACTTGACAGACTAATAATGTCTGTCAAAATGGTCTTGCTAAACATTGCTCCACTGAAGATCTTCGTCAGATACAAGGCAATATAGCGTGAGATCTTGCTTGATTATAATAATCCGAAACCAACTATGGCCTGTTAGATGTGCATGGTATGAATTCCTCGAGAGGAGAACCACTCATTTACATTAACTATCCTCAGCTTAATCTGGCACAAGGTCATAATTAGGAAGACATGCAGATTCCAATTTAGGATATTATCTATAGTCTGTGAGATGTGCTAGATAAACAATTTTGGCAGGTTGTCTAAAAAAGATTAGCAGACCACAGGTAGACAGTTTTTCTCTCCAGAATCTATCTTCCATTTTTCTGTCTACTATTCATCTTTGCTTTGGATATTGCTGCCATATATGGTCCGGTGCTCCTGCTATAGATTTAGAGATTTTGATAAAATCCAAAGAAGAATCAGCAATATCATTGGCCTTTACCAAGCATTTCAGTCCCTTTCCCTCACCCTATCATAGCTTCCGCGTGCCTTTCTCTAAATACTTTCATCGTAATTGTTTGGATGAGCTTTTCGATATGGTAACTAGAATTTGTGAATTTAAGCGTAGTATTAGATTGGCGTACACGCTTCATCAATTTCCTGTTGAGTCGTCTAGATGTAGACGTAAGTTCTATGCTAGCAGTTTCTTTTCTCGCTTGTGGAACTCTCTTCCGGTTCCGTGCTTTACAATCTTTTAGAAGATTTTATCTAGACTTTAAGAATTTAAGCGCAGTACTAATTTGGAGGGAATGTGTCATCACTTTATATTTGAAATGGTGAATTGTAATTCCAAGCTCTTTGCAAATAGTTTCTTCTCTCACACTCTTCGCTTGTGGAACTTTCTTCCAGTTGCTTGCGTCCAGTCAACATTGATCTTTAAAAATTAAATGCAATGTCTAAAATTGTCGGCCATCTTTTTAATTCTTGCTCTTTTATTGTTCTCTATCGTTAATAGTGTTTTTTATTATGTTCTCTCGCAGATAGTACCCGGTTGTGTTGTATTGCATTTATTGTTATTGCCTTTCTTGGGCTGAAATGATTAAAACAAAAAAAAAAAAAGAAATAGGATAATCTACAAATCTACCATTCGTCCTTGCATTGAATACTGTTGCCATATATGGCCTGGTGCCCCCGGGGTTCATCCCGAAGTCCTCGTCAAAATCCAGATACGGATGTGCAATGTAATAGGTCCTGACCTGGCATCTCGGCTACAGTAATTTTGTCATAGACGTGATGTGGCTTGCCTCTGTCTTTTCTACGAATATTTTCATGGCAAGTGACGAGCTACTTTCACTGGTAACCTAACTACATGAATTTAAGCGTGCTGCTAAGTTGGTATCTCGGTCCTTCCCTCTCACTGTCGTGTGGGTTTGAGTGTAGATGTATTAGAAACACGGGCGTTTATTTCCTGCTAGAAGGTCCAAACTACAAGAACATGCCGGACTCAAATTTAGTCAAACCGAAGATGAAAAGAAAACCAACAAAACATATATATATATATATATATATATATATATATATATATATATATATCAACAAATATATGTATTAAACAACAACTTTACAAGTGACAAAGTATTTATAGCGTAGGGGGAGAGACCCCATGTGACAATTAGGGAATTAAGGAGGAGATAACTCCGACAAATTACATGTAAACGCCTCTTTTGCTCAAAAAGCTTCTTCTCTCGCACTTCCAGTCAGTACAACTCCCTTCCTCTTACTTGCTTCCCTGATAGCTATAATCTTCAAATATTCAAAGGTAATGCCAATCGACATCTTCTGATGCCTTGATCCTGATCCCCGTCCTTCTTCACATCAGTTCCTCAAACACCAGTCTTAACTCTTGCCATCACTGTCTGTAGCCCCTTGCGTGATAGTGGAATTCCCGTCTTGCTTAAAAAAAGTTTGAATTTCGCTAATTGTAATATGGGGCTTTTAATGATAATCTCTGTTATTCAGAAGAAGAAACCCACTACAATATTTAGGAGGATGCATTTGTAAGTTCCTTACAAATGCATTTTGCGAGTCGTAACCCCACCAATACTTAAGTGTGACAGTTTATCTATTCGGTAATAAATCAGTCAGCCTTTCTTTTTATAGAGAGGAACTCTTACGAATCGCAATTGTTGACTTCAGTGTTCAGTGGATACTTTTATGTTCCGGCCGCGTCAAATTTTACGGATATTTTCAAAGGCACCGCTTACACTTTGAAGCTATCCCCTCGGCAGTCTCTTTCTCACAGCCGCAAACGTGAAAACCTATCGCAACCCCCATCTCCATTTCCTTGGCAAATAGTCAGATGCATTCCATTCTGGACAGGCCCCATTATTTCCAGGGACTCGAATCACCCTTATTTCGCCCGTATTCCAAATATAAAGTGAAAATTCCACTCAAATAGTTTTTTTGTCCCAGGAATTGCTACTTTGTGAAAGATTCTCCGGAGTGGTTGCTTCCCTGAACGCCAGCATTTTATCCTCTTCAAATCAAGGGTCTGGTCTTCTTATCCTCGTAGTCTTCACTTCCTAGCACCTCCTCTTTTATTCATATCACGCTCTGAATTTCATGACTACGGCTCCCTTTTTATTAATGCCGAACAATGGAAGGAAAAATAGCAGTGAAGATCGAACGGCTGCCTCAATCCAGTCAAAAAGAAACAGCATACAACTTTTCAAATCATTATCAAACTGATTTATAATTGAAATTCATCGACGCAGTTTCTAGATATTAAATAGATTCAAAGCAGAAATAATTTGAAAAAAAATCTTGTTGAATTATTTACTTTAAGTGGGAATAATCACCATCAGTGTCACTAATTAATTCTTTTAATTAATTTTGCCAGTGGGTGAGACTAATTATTTCATAATTAGTCAGAAAGAAGTAAACTTCGTCATTTTGGAAACTTTCTTCTCTAAAGAAGAAATTCTCACTGAGATTGGATTATTAAAAGCTAACCGACGAAGAAGAAGCGGACGCAAATTCCTTCTTACTGATCAATATCGCTGTATTATTTATTTTTAATTGACCACGAGTTATAAAACCTTATTAATAATTTCAAAATTAATAATGATAATGATAATGATTGATCATGTATTTGTCTGTAAATTTATTTTTTAGTTTCTATTCATAGCGACGTTATTCAGGCAGTAGGTCTACGGCAATGAATGAAGTTAAAAACATGATTCTGAATACCAAGGATACACTCAAGGTCAAACTCAAACGCACATCTCATGATTTGCTTTGACCAACAAACGCATATCTCATGAATTGCTTTAACCAAAAAACGCATAGCTCATGATTTGCTTTAACCAACAAACGCATATCTCATGAATTGCTTTAACCAACAAACGCATATCTCATGATTTGCTTTAACCAACAAACACATATCTGATGATTTGCTTAAACCAACAAACGGATATTTCATCATGTGCTTTAACCAACAAACGGATATTTCATCATTTGCTTTAACCAACAAACACATATCTCATGATTTGCTTTGGTTTATTTTGTTTTAGGTCATATCAACCACAATGAGTTATTAAATGCTGACAAGAATTTTAGGATAGGTACGTATAGATAAAAAAACAGTGCTTTTCGATAAAAGTGACTCACCTGATTTTTTTTACTAAAATATATTTTTGTCCATAGTTTTTGGGGTTAAAATGGAAGAATGTTCTCTACTCCGATGAAACGAAAGTTGAGCTAAATTCAAAGGATAAGCGACCTAAAATCCGAAGAGGAAGCTTTGAAAACTCTTTGAATTTAGCAGCAAGTACTGTCAAGCATCCGTTCAGTATATTGTTCTGGGGATGCTTTTCTTTTCATGGAACTGGTTTTATAAACCTATTGAAAAGATCTTCAGGAGCGAGCAGTACAAGAGAATTTTAGAGTATTGTCTGCTCCCTTCTGCTGAAAAGGTGGAAATCGACCCCACCAAGCTCATTTTTTTTAGGCAGGATAATGCTCCCTGTCACAAATCAAAATTGATGATGGAATACTTTGATGAGAAGCAGGTGAGTGTTATGACAGGTCTCCTGACCTCAACCCCATAGAAAACTTATGGAGCATTATAAAGTACAGGTTCTCGAGAAAACAGTTGAGCAACAAAGAGGATTTGATTGGTAATTTCATATCCGAATGGAATTCAATGCTTGGAGATGAGATTTGCCAGAACCTAATCAAGTCAATGCCAAAAAGGGTTGAAAAGGTTATTCAAAATAAAGGAGGACCCATAGATTATTAAATATTTCGAACTATATTGCCTATCATAAATAAATTATACGTCTATCATTCTTTATTTAAAGCTGTTCGGTTATGTTTCTATTGATTAATAGTTGCAGGAAATAAGTGAGTCACTTTTTTTTGCACGGAGTTTTTCCTTAAACCTCATTTATATTAAAAATTATAATTATCAATAGAATACCTTAGGGTGAGTAAACTTTTTTACTAGGTGGTCGGAAGGGGTCTTTATATTACTAAGATTACAAAAAATTATATATATTCGTTGTAAGAAATCAGTTTGTAGACCAGATTTCATTGATATATTTTTGTAAAGAGAGTTTTGTCAGGAGTCAAATTTGATTTTCTTTCTAAGGTAACAAATAGCAACACCAAACATTACAAAAACCAATAACATTAACATTTTCTTCCAAAAATCAAATGCACATTAACTATATGCAAGATGAATCTTCATTTAGAACATAAAAAGAGATACACAACTCTGGTTGATCAAAACAAGTAAATTAAATTAATTATTTATTACAAAAATTTAAAACCGCTATTCTGATCGTCTAAATTGATAATTCGCCTAGCAAGATCTACATTATAGAGAACCAATATTATTTACAAATTTTCATGTCACTTAAGGTCTTATGTTCCTGACTAATCCAACGCGTATAACAGAAGTATAGCTCTAGATAAATGTATAAAATAATGCATATATTCGGTTAAAAGTAAAATAAAATCCATCCTTGATAATGGCTAAAAGTATAGAATAATTTTGATGCAATTTATGTGCCAAAAATATATATATATATATATATACGAAAACATTAGAAACTATATAAAAAAAACTCAACCACCACACATTGTAAATCGATTTCAACGAAACTTGAAAAAAGAGGGATTGCGGCTCAAATACACAATATATATATATATATATATATATATATATATATATATATATATATATATATACACTGCGTACCAAATTATTATCGAGATAACTTTTTTCTAATATTTCAAAAACCGTCCAATCAATTCACACAAAGTTTTCACACGATTTTGGCAACACTGATCTGCACAATCGTGTTAATCTGCGCAATGCAAGCAAACTGGCACCATATTTGATATCAGCACGCTGATTTGAGCGTGCCAAATGATTAGAAAGATTTAGTCAAAAATTGAGCAAACAAAACGTTTATTAATGTTGCACATGGATCTTTATAATAAAAGATACAAACAAAAGTACAGTTTTAAAAAAATTAATAGGGATTTTGCTTTCCCTGTTTTGAAATTACTTGAAGAAGTCGACGATCCATAGAATTTGTTAATCGTAGGATGTCATCTGCTGTAATGCCGTGAGATATGTCAAGAATTGCTTTCCACAACTCAGCATTTCTCCTGAATTGTCGTCCATTGGCGTACAGTCTTCGCTTCATGATGCTCCAAAGGTTTTCGATTGAGTTCAAATCCGGAGAATTTGCTGGCCACTTCATATTTCGAGGTCCATCGAAGCCTAACTGTTTCAGTAGTCTTGTGAGCAGCATGTGAGGGAGCATTATCTTGCATAAAAACAATGGCCCTTCTGAAGGCAACTCTTTGCCTTTTCATCCACGATGCAAGATGCTCCTTCATAAACGCTATGTATGCATCAGCAGTCATTTTGACGCTATCTGGTACTCTCCATGGGCCAGCTAATGTTTTTCCAATAATACCACCACAGATCATTATGCCTCCACTGCCTTGTTGATGTCTCAAACGCTGATGGCGATTCTGTCCATTCATTACCCAGCCTTTGCACCATCTATCTGGCCCATCAAGTGTTGCTCGAGTTTCGTCTGTCAACAAAACTTTAGAGAAGTCAATCTTCATATTGTCCTCGGCCCATTTCAATCGATTTAGAATGTGATTTCTCGTCAACGAAGGCTTCGATACAAGTTTGACTGTTGTTGCTATTTCCCTCAGATACCGACACCGAGTACTTTTAGACACAGTAGGATCCCCAATTCGACTGAAAAGCTCTTGACTGGTAAGTCCAGAGTTCTTCGTGGCCTCTCGTTTAAGTCATGACATGAGACAACGTGAAATAACACTCGGCTTACCTTTATCTGCTCTTTTGCGCACTTGTGTCGGGTCGGTGGTGAACTTTTTCAATGTTTGATGACACCTCCCTATCATTTTAGAAATTTCTAGGGTAGATTTACCTTTTGAGAGTTCTGAGGTGATAGTTTTCTTTTCAGCATCACTTAAACTGCTTTTATGACCCATCTTTTCACTAAATTCTTATACTTTTCTAATAATTTGGCAGACTCAAATCACAGTGCTGATAACAAATATGACGCCAGTGTGTTTACATTGCGCAGATCAGTACCAAAATTTCAGTGAATGCGCAAGTAAGGGTTGCCAATACTGTGTGAAAATTCTGTGTGAATTGATTTGACAGTTTTTGAAATATTAGAAAAAGTTATCTCGATAATAATTTGGCACGGAGTTTGTGTATATATATATATATATATATATATATATATATATATATATATATATATATATATATGCTAGCAGGGTTCACACGCTCGCTATTGCTTCACAAAGATGTATTCGTGACATGAAATCTTTGAAACAAAAATTTTAAATGAATATTTTATTCATAGATTGTTTTGGTATATGAAAGTTTTACAAGTAGATACTAACTTGTTGAAGGCCATGTAAAATGCAAATTGCAAAGACTTTCTGCACTATATTAGATGATATTCCTAAACAGAATATATATATATATATATATATATATATATATATATATATATATATATATATTTATATATATATATATATATATATATATCATGAAAATTTACATGCACCTTTTAAAATTGACGGGCTGTGTTTATGTAATTTTTGCAGTTATGTTACGTTTTATAAATGATATTTGATATCAGGATTTGTATCTGTAAAATTAACCCTATTGTAGTATCTAAGAAAGAATTTTGCCTTTTAAATCATTAAAAGTAAACATTTAAAAGAATGAAAACACGCCACGAATCGGCAAAAATAACGGTTATATTTAATTTAATTTTGCAGTAGCGACAGTTATATTTTTGCATCAATAAACAAAGGTATTTTTTCTATACAATTAACCCTATTGTCGCATTTAAGAAAGAATTCTGCTTAAAAAATCATTAAAATAATGAAAGAAAGCGAAGATTATGTTATGTTTCAGTTATTTTAAACAGGCATCTGCAGTGGTTATATTTTCTGCATGAGTAATCTTCGATTTTCTCGACACAATTAATTCTATTGTCGCATGCGAGAACGACTTCAGCTTTTCAAATCTTTAAAATAAAAATAGCGCATGAAAGCTAACATGAAACAAACTATATAAGAAAAAATATAGAAAGCCATATTTACGGCATCTTAAAAGTTTATTATGAACTAATGTTGGTCAGAACTATGTTCTCTTATATATATATATATATATATATATATATATATACATATATATATATATATATATATATATATATATATATATATATACACAGGTGTATATATATATATATATATATATAAAGTTACACCTGTGTATATATATAGTTTTATTTTCATATATATATATATATATATATATATATATATATATATATATATATATATATATATATACGCGTGTGGGAGGATGTGCACTACACACACACACATATATGTATATATATATATATATATATATATATATATATATATATATATATATATATATATATATTGGAGGCAAAGTGGAGTAATGCCTAGCGGCTCGGACTGAGGAATCGGGGAGCCGTGTCGTATCCATTGCATTTAGGACAAATCTGAATTCAAATACTGTTGGAGAGGAGGTTGTGACATGTTGTGCAACTGTTTTCTGTATTCTTCTCTTCAACAAAGTGTGGTTTCACCCCTATAATCACAATATATATATATATATATATATATATATATATATATAAGGTCAGTGTATATACCCAGCTTTGATAGTGGAAAAAGGATTGTAGGACGACCGTGGCTCAGGATTAAACTCTTATAACAAGTTCGAGCGTATTGCCCTGAATAAAAATAAATGAAGATATTTGTGCCAGTGTGGTATCAGAAATTTTTAAATCAGTCGTCTTGATTTGGCAAGAGACGAAAACAACGGAGAAAAGCATCAGTACATATTCTTGCTGTTGCACGATATTTGAACTTATATGCACATTACTAGCGGGACTGAAGTATCGCATGCAACAAAAGCATAAAAACTGAATGAAATCGACGCGAAAGTTTATCATGTATGTATGTATGTATATGTATATATATATATATAGAGAGAGATATCGATATATATATATATATATATATATATATATATATGTATATACACATACACACACACATCTATATATATATATATATTTCATGCTAAATACATCTTACTTTTGACTTCAATGTACACTTTTATATTTACATGTGCTCTATCTCTGATATTGAGCACTTTATCCAATAAATATAGCATACCTTTAAACTATATATATATATATATATATATATATATATATATATATATATATATATATATAAACACATCCTTGTGTGGGACTTTGTATACCAGCAATTAATAATGTAATTATTATGTAATTCCACAAAAATATTCTCAAAGCCTACTGTGTAAAAAATAATGTAAAATATGGAAAATTAATGTGACGTAATTTTCGGTCTATTAAAATAACTATATTTATATTATTATTCAAGTAGTATTCATTTCTTTAATTTCATTTATATTTATTTTATTTTTTTTATTTACTTAAATTAACGATGGATATTAAAGTGTTTTCTTTTAAATCATTAAAATCTGTATGATCATGAATATGTATGCTTAATACATAATTGGTTTAATGTTTTAAAAATGATCATGATCATGCATTAGTATTTTTGATAGGTCAAAAAAATACGTCATTTAGAGTAATGCATAGTTTTCATTTCTTTTACACTGAAAATTGTAAAAATATTTTATAGCCATTTTTAGTTCAACAATTTTAAGCAAAGTTAGTTTATTTTTCTACACGTAGCTTTTATGTTAAATACAGATTTTTAAATAAGATATTTATAGTTGTTTTGATGAAGTTCCTCATTGGATAAAATGCGCTGCCATAACATGTTTTCCAGTTGTCTTTTATTTTATTTCTATTGCCTTTACAGATATATTGACACACACACGTGCTCCCATACAAACACACACACACACACACACACACACACACACACACACACACACACGCACACACACACACACACACATCCATAACGGCGGAACTACAGAAAAATAAGAAAAGAAATAATAAAACCTTCACAAACCGGGGATTTACAATTGATATAAATCCAACGGAAAAATAGTAAATTTCTTAGATATGACATTTAACCTGAACAACGAAACCTACAAACCATACAGAAAAGGAAACAACAACTCAATATACATTAACGGAAATTCCAACGTCTTCTTAACGTATTCAAACAAATGACTATATCTATATATAAAAGAATTTGAAAAAAAATATCTAGTAGCTTCAAAAAATATCCAATGAAAAGAAAACATATGAATCATCCCTAAGAAACAGCGGATATTAAAACAAACCAGAAAAACGAAAACGTTCCAAATAAAACAATAGAAAAAAAATTTGTTCAGCAACAATACATAAAAACACAAAAATGGAAAACATTGTTCAAAATAATCGATAGACACTTCCCTCTAAAAAGAGAAAATTATCGAAAATGATCAATCAAAATAAAATCAATGTTAGTTACACCTGCATGGATAAAATGGAGAAAATAATAACCAAACAACACTAACTGTATATATCAAAATAACACCATCAAATATAACTGTAGAAACAAAAAATATTGCCTACTTAATAATAAATGTTTAACTAGTAACATAATATACAAAGCTATCGTAACTAATAATATTAATACAAACAAAATACTTTACATAAGCGCTAAAGAAAAAAAAATGTTGTGTTCTTCAAAAGAACAAAATACACAAATAATACAACCATATCAAAATACAAAGAGAAAACAATATGAAAACTAGAATCAAATGGGAAATTATTAAAAGAACAACTCCATACTGTATTAACAGTAAAAATTGTGAATTATGGTCATCGAAAATATTAGAAATAATTAGTTTTAAAGTTCAAAATAAAACTCCAAAATCTTAAACAAGAAAGCTGAAATTATGAGTAAGTGTAGGCATGTTAATAAATACTTACTTTGCTATCTAAGCACAAATAAAAAATAAACATATTAATAGAATAAATGAAACATAAATTTTAAATAATTAAATTAAAACATGGAATAAAAATAATATAAAGTTTAACAAAATTCATTATCAATAAATAAATAAATAAACGGACAAATATTGAATATACACACTTATCCGTATATGTGTGCATGTACACACACACACACATACATACATATATATATATATATATATATATATATATATATATATATATATATATATATATACAAACAAGCGAAGAAAACTTACCCCCATAATAGACACCTCAGTATGTGACACCAATCAAAAACAAATCAATTACCTAATCAAACCGCTAAGAAGAACTTTATAAACCGAAACTATCATAGTTAATACCATAAAAATAGAATAAAAAATAACTTCACCATTTAAGCACTAGTTTATTAATAACAAATCACAGAAACGAGCGTAAACGCGCCTGTGTATGCGCGTCTGTATGTGTATATATGTCCACATGTATATCTATATGTCTACATGCGTGTATGCGCACTTGTGCGGATGCGCAAGCGTATAAATATAGCCATATGCAACAAAATTCAAGCGATAATAAATTTAAATAAAATAATTATAAACCTAACCTCCAACAATTGATTCTTTAGGTACTTATGATACCACCGAACCAAGTAAGAAAACGAAATAATAGCCAAGTGAAAACATATAAAAATATATATTATTTAAACATTAATATCAATCTATGTAAAAATAATGAAATAAAATTTTCCTAACTGAAGGAAAGACTAGAATGCTCCCAAGTTAAAAACAATAAAATGTTTATAGAAAAAAAACAAAAAAAAAACGGAAATAAATAGCAGCAAATAGATGCACTTGAAAGAAAGAAAAAAATGAAAAAGAGAAATAAAGAAAAGCTAAGGACTAAGAGTGGGGGAAAAGAAGGAAGGCATGAACAATCACGATAACCTACACGTACGGACATCGGCGCAGGGTTGCGTACGCTCGTGAACGCACATCCGCTTAGATCACTTGAAAGCAAGGCGATAATGTCACTAAGACGCAAGGGGTTACTAGGAGTGAAAACGAACTAGAAGTCTTTAGAAGGGACCGGAAACTGAATACTAAAGAGGAAACAAGAGATAAAAGACTGGGAGGAACCTATCTCCACTGATTGAGAAGACGTTAGAAATATAATCTTATAAGTACACATTAGAAAAGCCAATACTAAGCGGTGATCCGACTCATCAGGGAACATGTTTACTCATCGATGGTAACGCCGGTTCACCCTTACCCTCTTTCGAGCTGGCTGAAT
>OZ010572.1:109845559-109880559 GCA_963932145.1 Acanthosepion lycidas | reverse complement strand
AAACAGAAGGTGTTACTGGGTGTTGAAGAATTATAAAACAGTAACATTACTAATGAGCGAGAACAAAAGAAGTGAAGACAGTAGATATCGATTGTCATTGCATTTACATTTTCCATGATTAAATTTGACTAGAAAGCATGTGACCGGAAAAGAGTTCCACAAGCGAGAGATGAGAGAAAAAAAAAACTATTAGCAAAAAACTTACGATTGCGTGTAGCAGATTCATCTGTAAATTGATGAGAGCTTGTCACCAGTCTAGCACTGCGCTTAAATTCATAAAATCTAGTTATCATAACGAAGATCTCATCCGAACAATAAACATAAAAGTGTTTATAGAAAAGGTACTGGGAGGCAACGTTACGGCGGTGTGAAAGTGACTGAGGTTAGATCAGGACGAATAGTATTGATGATTTTTCTTGGATTTTATCAAGGATTTAAAAAGGATAATAAAAAATAACCTTGCTTCAGATCATACTCGACTGTATACATCCTCTAGGCAGTGATAGTTTGCCACCTGTTGGGTGGCCTGAGCCGTATCTTGCTATCAGAAAACATAGTTTCTCAGTTATTTATCAGGGAAAAGACTATGGAGCATTTGAAAGACCAGATACGAAGTTAATAATTTCAGAAACAGATTTAATGTCCAAACCTCAACACAAGTTCATTCCTGCCGTAGAATAAGACAATTGCATCCACTGCAGAGGTGGTAAACACTCCCTCAGTGCTAAGCAACCAACGAGTAAGGGATTATAGACACAAATAAAAAAGACCATTATTTGCCTTGGAACAAAAATAAATTCTCATGAGCTCACGTAAAAATGAACGATATTTATCTATTCGTAACGAAAGTAAACGCTTATTGCCTGTAGCATAACTGACAAATATCTACCTATTCTGAACCAAAGCAAATCCTTCTAGCTTCAAGTATAAACCATCAATATTTACCTATCCCGAACCAGAATAAATGTTTATATAATGAAATAAAATCGTCTAATATTTACCTTGAAAATCACAAGTATGAACGATCAGTAATTACATATTAGCAAACCAAATTAAATGCATATAGACTCAAATATAAGCAACAAATATTTACCTATTCCTGAACCAATGAAAATACTTATAATCTCAAGTAGAAACGATCAATATCTTCAAGTATAAAAAAACCCAACTATATTTAGTTCCATATTGGTAGTTAATATTATAATATTAATTACCAATATGGACCTATTTTCGAAAAAAAAAAACCTAAATGCTTATATATTCTTCTTTTTATATGTGCGGTATCACTTCAGGATGTTAAAACTCAATGTCTCTCCACAACGTCATGACCTATATATATATATATATATATATATATATATATATATATATATATATATATATATATATATATATATATATAAGTTGCAAATTAAAAAAATAATATATTTTTTTATGGAAGTATTCCTTTATATATATATTTGATATTTCAGTTTGACCTCAATCTTTCTTCAGAAATAACTGTTGATATTTATTTCGTATAAAATACAAAATTGTGGCACAAGGCCGAAGAAGGGGGAGGGGTAGAAGGCTGGTCTTCACTAACTATCTTATACCTAGCTAATCTGATTCGCGACCCATTCGTACTTTACAATTTACCAATTCACCTCAAGAACTCGTCCGTCACCAATCGATCCTCCATGCACCATAATACCGCATCCACACTAGGGAGACCTACAAAACGCGCCCCGTGTCATAAAAATTTAATGATACTAAAAAGATATATATACAAAATTCTATGATGTAAAGATGAGAGGTGAGGGAGAAGAAACCAATAACGAACTAAAATATATATTAGCATAATGAAAATTAAACATAACTGATGTTAGTAGGACCCGTCCAACCCTTAAAACAGAGAGGCCACTGTATTCTGCCCCTCGGACAAAATCAAGCAGCTCTCTCGCTAAGGGAGTGGGGAAAGGATAAAAAATCATAAGGGCATGGGAAAATATAAAGCTGACCCAGTCGAGATAAAGGGGGTCAAAAACAAACTGGGGAGGTCGGGAATCTCAGGTTGGATCATAACTAAAGAGCAGCCGGGATACAGGCCGGGAACAACACTCACTCACATTAACTAGGTACACAAAAGCCTGTCTAACCTAACCAAGGGAGGGCTCCACAGGAAACCATCCCGATGTAACGTAGGCTTGACCTAAAAGAGAAAATCAAGGCTAGCCCCGTTCACGCGAACCAAGCTCGACTCAGTCACCCACCTTTCGCTGAAGACTGTCGAATGCAAGCGTTTCCTATCAGTTCTGATCTTCATCTTGAGCTGATGCTCAAAGAATCGGAACAGATCCTGATGAGAAAGACGGATACCCCACAAGACTTCCTCCTGTCGCGTCGTCCATATCACCATTCGGGCCGTGGCTAACGTAAATCTTACTGTAATAATATTTTAGATGCTGTTTAAAAAAATAAAAAATAATTTTTTAACTATATCTAAAACAATGTTTAACTATTGAAATATTTATAAAGATTTAAAATACCCAAGTCTTTATTTAACCCTAGTTTATATGTATTTAATTTTAAAATCCAATATTTTTCTTTTTTTTCTGTTTGTGTATATGGAACTGAAATCAGAATCTATCAATAAACATTTACAGTTTTCTAATGGGTGTCCTGATTGATTAAAGTGTTCAGCTATAGGGGAATAAAGATTGTTTTCACGTATGGTTTATTTATGATTTTTGAAGCGAAATCTAAAATTATTTCCAGATTAACCAATATATCCGTAAGGTGCAGAATAAATAGTAGATTATGTGATGGCTATCACATATGAGGTGAGGTGGGTGTATCTTGATATTGGTGTTGGGTACAGAAAATACATTATTTATTATTAAGTGTTTGCAAACTAAGCAACGAGGTTTGTTACATTTGTAATTTCCTGATTGGTTTGTATTGTTTAGATATTTGGTAGAGGTGAGGATAGCTGATAGGTTAGGTGATTGTTTCTTTGCATTTATGGGTGGTTTATCGAAAATGCCTTTCATCTTTTTTCTAACTGGAGGTTCTTGTAATCCTTTTTTAAATTGTGAATAAGTGTGTGGGAATATTGATTTTGGTTAAAAACCATGGGAATCCGATTGTTGTTTTTATTTTTCTTGTATGTAAGAAGTGTGTTGCGATTTATCAGGATAGTTTTATTTAGTGCTTCTTTTATTATCTTTATTGGGTATTTCCATTTTAGGAATTGTTTTGTTAAGTTATTAATGTTGTATAGAAAATCTAAATGGTCTGAGCATATGCGTTTGATTCTTAAAAATGAGCTGTATACAATAGATTTTTTTTAATTTAAGGGGATGACAGCTGTTAAAGTGCAGGAATTTTTGTTGGTTTGTGGGTTTCTTGTATAGACTGGTAGAAAGTGTATGTTTGCTTAATTTTATCATAACTTCTAAGAAAGGGATGGATGTGTATGAGTGCTCCATGGTAAATTTAATTGTATTGTGGAAGTTGTTGCAGAAAATGAAAAAGTTTTTTAATTTTTCTGATCCCTGAGTCCATAGTAAGTCCATATATATATATATATATATATATATATATATATATATATATATATATATATATATAAGTCTCAAGCTAGTAAGTGATAATCTAGAGTAATTAATATGATTTACCACACCAACCTATCCTCAGAGATCCGAATACATTCTCCTATGACATCGTTTTGTCTTTCTTTATGATGCTAAAGAGAACATAAACTTTCCCCAGCGAAATGCATGTTTTATCAAAGTTTTGCATTTTTTCACATTATATTCGCATATATATATATATATATATATATATATATATATATATATATATATATATATATATATATATATATGTAAATTCCAGTAAAATTATTAATATTGATTATGAAAGCAGGCATGAGATCTATCTGTCCATTTTTTATTAGGTTTTTCCAAGTTTCAACTAAGCTGTTTTATATAATCAGAATTAAATTTGGTAACAGTTCTTTAGACGTATTTTCTTATTTAAAACCTATAGTTTTATTTATTTATCATTTTTTGGCTTGATAATTTTCCATTTCTTGATCCAACGTGACACATTAACAGAGAGTCCCATAGAGAGTTCTTTGGTTTGTTCACGCTGGAATAAACAGACCAAACTGTTCCCTCTCCGAGCGTAAAGAATGTAGTTCAAAAAACAGGTCGCATTTCCATGTGCTATTGTGACAGTGGTATGGACATAAAACATGCTAGTCGCAGCCGAATTCTCGATGGGAAAAAACCCGGGAGATTCTTGGACTGAATTCAACTGAAAGTAAAAACCAGACGAGATGCTGTGCGAAGAAAGAAGAGGAAGTGAAGCAAAAAAGAAAAGAAAAAAAACAAAAACATTGAACATGTACAGTATAGAAATGGCGTTAGATTAGGCAAAGAAATTAAGGTCGAAGTGGAAACGAAAGAAATAGAAGAAAGCAAAAGAAATTATAAAAGGAATGTAGAAATGCAGGAAAGTAACAAAAAAGAAGTGGAAAATGGAAGCTAGAAAACCACAAATCAAAATACAGAAAGAAAAAAAAAAAACGAAAAAGAAAGAAGAAAAAAAGAGAAAGAACGAAAGAAACTAGGAAAGAAAGAAAGAATGATATAATACGTAAAGAATAAAAAGGAGAAAAGAACATAAAAAACGGAAAAAGAGAAATAAGAAAGAAAGTAGAAAAAGAAGAAGGGCAATAAATTAAAGAGATAAAAAAAAAGGAAAGAAAAAGAAAGAAAGAAGTACTGAAAAGAAGAAATCAAAATATAAGGAAAATGAAAATTAAAAAAAATTATGGCATATCAACTACTGTGGGTCATTTAATGCCAAATTAAGGTATATATATATATATATATATATATATATATATATATATATATATATATACATATATATACATATACACGTATACATGCATACACATATACCTATACATATATTAAATATACAGTACTATTAAACATAGAGCCGGCAACATTATTTTTTCAAAAACACATAGCTGGCAACATTATTGTTTCAAAAACACATAGCTGGCAAAGTTATTTTTTCAAAAGCGTATAGCTGGCAACATTATTGTTTCAAAAACACATAGCTGGCAAAGTTATTTTTTTCAAAAACGCATAGCTGGCAACATTATTGTTTCAAAAACACATAGCTGGCAAAGTTATTTTTTTCAAAAACGCATAGCTGGCAACATTATTGTTTCAAAAACACATAGCTGGCAAAGTTATTTTTTTCAAAAGCGTATAGCTAGCAACATTATTTTTTCAAAAACTATACAACCTATACTTTTCAGCAGGTCTCAAAATAAGTTAGTGAATTCTGGGTGATTTTGTCGAGGAAAGTGGAATTCGCTCAACCAGGCGCGGATATGTCGTGAAGTACCTGTAGACAAGACTATATCAGCGTAAATTTGTCCAAAGTATGCGACAATGACTCGGAAACGGGAGCAGATACAACACTAACCGAAGCTGCTACCTCTCTGTTTTAACATCTCTGGCCTTTATGAGAGTAAGGTATGAAACATGATCAGTTTAATATGGTGTCCCGTCAGATCCGACGTAGAATTCTAGTGAAAGAAGCTACCCATAATTAAATAAATCCATGTATCCTAGCATGCATATTTCTATAAAAAGGTCGCACTTTATGAGATGTTCTAAATGACACTTTCTCCTTAGCATAGCTCCGATTAATTATTGTCAGTCTAGGTATATCTTTCAGAAAATATGTGAAATTAAAATGATTAAATTAAGATCCTCTCATACACCAGACCACGAAAAATTACAATCTACAAGCTGTCGGCGACGATACAGGTATCAGCACACGTCAAGTTGCCCTAGCATGTCGTAGATCTTATAGTACCGTATGGAAGGTACTTTAAGAGCAGCTCGTGTATCCCTATCATTTGCAACGTGTGCAGTGACTTTCGTCCACTGATCAATCACTATGGGAGAAATTTCGCCGATGGCTTATTGCACAAATTGTCGATGCGTTTTTGTCTCTTCAGTCTTGTTTACGGATGAGGCAACATTTGGAAGAGATGGAATGACAAATTTGCAGAACCGGCCTTTGTAGTTGAAACGGAATCCCCATGGTACAATACAATCTAGACACCATTAATGTGCGGGCTGCAATTGCAGGTGAATATTTGGTAGATCCATATGTTGTCAGCGGCACGTCTTACAGGATCTACCTACAGGGACTTTATTTCGAACACACTTATAGACATGCTACAGGATGTGGTTCATGCATGATGAGACACCATCAGATTTTGGTCACATTGTTCACGATGCATTGGCTGACATCTATCATGAAATGTAAATACCGTTAGGTGAGGAACGGTTCCATAGCCTGCACGTTCCCCTGACCTAAATCCTTTCAATTTTTATCTTTGGGGGCACCTAATAGAATTGACAATAATAATGCTGATACACTTCATCAACGTGTTATGGGAGGCTGCGAAATCATTCAACAACGTGGGGGATTATTTGAAAGGGTCCACCAGTCAATGATCCGACGGGTGCATGCATGTGTAGAAGCAAGCGGTGGACATTTTGAACATTTGCTATGAGTTTTTATATTGAGGTACAACCATGGACTATTATATGGCCATTTTACGTTGTTTTGGAGTCAGGAAGTCTGTAAAATTATGTTTTTGAATGTATCTTGTATTGTACATTTAACAGCGTCTATCATAAACTTTAAACTTAATAAGGCAAAAACGAAGGATATGCAGACATATATGGACGTTTTTCTTTATTTTACTGGGAGGAAGCCACCGTCAAAATTTGTAAAAGTATTTTAGATACACCCTATCTCTCTCACTCTCTCTCTCTGTCTCTGTCTATCTATCTATCTATCTATCTATCTATATATATATATATATATATATATATATATATATATATGTATGTATATATGCATGATATTTCCCCAGAAGCCGATTCTATAATATAGTGGATCGTGAGGAGAAGCTGTTGGGATACGAAGCGAATGTAGATGGTTCGAATCGGATCGGCCAAGTGCACACGGCGTGTCATGTCTTAACTGTGAGGGTTAGACTGTTGAAACTAAGTAACGTAGCTCGTCTGAACATTTCCATGGAAATAGCGAAAGACCAGCCAGAGACTTGCAACGTTCCGTCTCAGGTTTATAAGTTGAGGAACCAAATGTGACGTTCTAACCTTTTGGTGATTCGGATGGGAATCTGGTTAGATTCGGTATCAGCCTTGTCGTTCCCAGCTCGCCTCCAACGTCTGGTTACCGAAGTAACTGTTTTGATTTCCAGTCTAACCTACCCACGTTGTGAATTGATCTTAGGCAGACGAAAGGAATCAGTCAACGGGCCGTAATGCAAGCCGAGTTCGATCAAGGGTAACACCGCACAAGTATATGTAAAAGAAAATAAAATAATAACTCGAAAAGTTCAAATGTGTTAAAAAAGGATAACAATATTTTATATCTGGTTGCTGAATACAGGACTCCGTCTTCTTCCCAACCCGCTATATGGATTCGTAACACTTACTCTTTCATAGGCGAGTCTTAACATCTTAAGTTGTTTGTTCTTTAAGAAACTGGTTCTTGGTGTATCTTCAGGCGATATTCGTAAAACTTGTTTTGGTGGCGTGAGTCTAAGTCGTTCTTCAAAAATAAATTGTTCTTGGCTAGAAGTTGAGTTCGGAATTGCGTGAATTTTAGCTTCTGCGAGGCGGGTCTTCAGAGCTCTCAGCTCACTGCAACTGCTTGCCTGTCTGTCTCCAACCACAACTGCGAACTTCACTCAACTTAACTGTAACTCGAACTGAACTTAACTCGCAGCGACGCTGCTTATATTGACGCCGACCAAAACCGGGGTGGGCTTGTCGGGTTTTGAGGTTCCTTGATAATTCTAAACCCACAATCCACTTCTTTGTTTACGGCCAGGAAAATTTTATTTTCCATTTTTGGAAGTCTTTCGTCTTCCCACCTTCTTCTGTTCTCATATTGGTATCTCACCATGTCCTCAGAGGGTGTCAACGGGTTTCCCCTCTCTCTCACAGTGGCATCTTACACATATCCCTTCAGGGGGGCGCAATAGGCCTCCCCTCCTTCTTCACATGATTACCTCCGCCTAACGCTCATGCCACCATTCGGCCAATGGCCGCTCAGCAGAAAAAAAAATTATCTTCCGTTTTTTTCTTTTCTTTTCTTTCCTTTCTTCGAGGAGACCTCATACCCTAGACTCTTATCTTAACTGAATCACCTGGAATTCGTCAATCAGATTTTTGCCAGCATCAAGTGGTTGGCCATTTGGACGTATTTGCATTCTTGGTGCCAATTACTGATCCGATAAAATAGTTTCACAAACATAGCCAGCCCTGACGATAAACAGATGCTCCTTTCAATGATATTCTGCATATAGACAAAGGTGTAACCTTTCCTTCATGGTGGTCAGCGGACACTTTTGTTTTTCTGGGACAGTGCGTGCTTAATGAATTTTTATTTTTATCTCTTTAGAATTCTGCGGGAGGTAACTTGTCCAACTTGAAAATTCCCTTTACCATTGCCATGGGCAGAATGGACATATCTTACTCTCCGCCCCGTAACATAAATAAGATTAAATTCTGTGTTTTACTTTCTCGACAATGGAAATAAAAATCTTACCACTTTTCCTTGCCATAAAAAATAACACCGCTTAGTGTCCTTTTCGTGGTGGCTTCTTATCACCTAAATTTAATTCTCGCCTTTCTTTTTTTCTTCTTTCTTTCTAGGGATGTAAATAGTGTCACACAATGAAGCAAACATTCTGCAAATTTATTTTCAGATGGCATGAATATACGCGTATCACTTGAGGTCGAGAGTGAGCTTTAAACCCAGTAGGATGTAAGGAACTTCTTTGAGGGTATGACGATTGATCAAGATTAATGTGGTTTTAGGGTCTGCTCTATGGTGATGCTGAGAAACCACATTTTTTTTATTAGAAGAACGTTTCAATGTCTTATCCAGTCACACGTTTTTGCCAAGTTTTCTGAAGTTCTACAATAGTTCCGATTAAAAAGTTTACACTTCCTTACTCAAGTCTCGATTTGATTATTGCGTCTTTTATTAATGATCGTCATTTGTGACCAAAATAAATCTTAGTGTTCTCAAAGATAACATTATCCGCAATCCATCCACAGAAACTTGCAAAATATTCCAATAACTTATCCTTGCATCAAACATTATACATTTTAGAACAATAGCTAAAAAGTTTTAAATTTGACGGTATACCTCACTCTACCGCGAAGGCTTAGAGGAGAATTCTGCTGCGTCAGTTCGCTGAATTCAAAAATGTTCAAACTGTTCTAGTTTAACTGGGTTTGAAACTTGGCTTTATTGGCTAAATTATTTTAGTTGACTGAGTTCAATTTTGATGCGCTGAATCCCCCAAAAATACACATTGGCTTTGCTCAATCAAGTCATTTTTTAATGTTTTTATTTACATCGTTATGTCCAAGTAATGAGGCACGGTGGAGTAATGGATAGCGGCTCGAATTAAAGAATCGGAGAGCAGAGTTCGAATTCCTGTCGAATCCATTACATTCACTTACGTGTTAATAACCATGGGAAAGGCATGAAACCTCTCCTTCCAGTAAATAGCAGAACAGACCAGGTTCTATATCCTTGCACTACCGCATAAAGAAATGGCGACGTACTGCAGAAAAAATTCTGCCTCGTCAGTCATGTATCAAAACATATATGATCGCCTAAGTGTGTATCATGGATGTCACATAGCTGACTAATATCCAATAACATATCAAAATATGCAACATATTTCTCACAACTAAACTAATAATTTTAATTTCAGGCCAAAATAGCTACATAAATATTAAAACAAGTCTCCAAAATATTTATAAACCTGTAGCGCACCGTGGGTTTAATACGCGTTGTGAAATTTAACACGTGTGGTCTCCTTAAATAAAGTCCACTACAAATATGGCAGACTCGGAGAATGAGTCTACTCCAAAAAATTTAAAAGAAGCCAAAACCGATATATATATATATATATATATATATATATATATATATATATGAAGAAATATAGTTTTACGTTGTGCTATATTTATGGGATAAAGTGCTGAATATCAGAGACAGAGCGTATGTAAATATAAATATAAAAGTGAACACTGAAGTCAACCCTGAAAGGGACAAGCTGTTTCATGCTGGACGCAATCGTCAGGCATGAAACAGCCTGTTCGCTCTGAGTGTTGGCTTCACTTTTATGAATATATTATATGTATATGTATATCTATCTATCTATCTATCTATCTATATATATATATATATATATATATATGTGTGTGTGTGTGTGTGTGTGTGTGTGTGTATTAACAAACAAAAAGATACAAAAACAATAATGTGTGTGTGTGTGTGTAACAAATTAATGTGTAAAGTTTGTATCCATCGTGACTGAGAGTGGTAGAACCGTATTAAGGTCCTAGCTATGGGTAAATAGTTAACTGCTATACTGTTGTCAAAACACTATGAAAGTGTAAAAATAGATTTTCATATCAGCAATACGTTTTGGAAAGAACAAAAACAAAAAAAAAATATATATTATTAGGTTGGTGCAAAAATAATGAGGTAATAATGTCGTTTTTTGACGTTAAAAATACGTCAAAAAACGACATTATTATGTCATTAATTTGCACGAACGTAATATAAGTTATTACCAGCAGTACATTTTTGAAAAAGAAAAATATTCCCAGCAATACATTTTTGAAAAGAAACTATAAAAATCTTGTTAGCATTAAATAACCCATTGAGGTTGATATGCATAAACCAAACCAAACCAAACAAAACAGAACCAAACCAAATGTGGAAAAAAAGACAATATTTTTTTTTTTTCTGATTTTGTTTTTTTGTCGGATTGGAGAAAATGTCTGAATGATGAAACGTGCTTTCCTTAAAAAGAAAAAAGTCAAGGCTTGCTGGGCTGTGCAAGCGACACTCTGTAGATGAAAAGGGTAAACACTTACAAATGAAGAGACAGTTTCGATCCCTGCTGGAGAGATCATTTCTTAAATTGGGCTTTCTCGAATGAGCAGGTCGATAGACGTAATACACAATGTTTCCAATGAAATGGGCAATTAATTCTGATAAAAGTATCCACTATAATAACGTCTAAAGCAATAAAATGTAGGACAAAGATAAACCCATTAATATACCTGTTTCGGATATGCAAATGGATAGATAGGGGTATTCGAGAATAATATATATATATATATATATATATATATATATATATATATATATATATATATATATATATATATATATATATTAGGTTGCTGCAAAAATAATGACTTAATAATGTCGTTTTTTGACGTTAAAAATACGTCAAAAAACGACATTATTTCGTCATTATTTTTGCACCAACCTAATATATATATATATATATATATATATATATATATATATATATATATTAGTAGTAGTAATCTTATAAGTATAAGAAATTATACTCTTTCGGCAAACCTTCAGTGTTTTGATTTACAAATAAACATGCCAATACCAAAGTGGAAAAAAAGGTATAAAAATGAAAGAACCAAGAACATGTACGTTAGCCGAAAATAATCGTCTAGCATGGAAGTCCAAAGCCTAAAGAAAAAAAAACCGATACGAGTACGCAAAATAACTAATTAAAGTGCTCAATACAATGAGTAGACCATACCTAGTTAAACCTAGAGAACCAGACAAACCTACCAAGGTTTCATCTAAGCAGATTGTCAATGGAGGCTGGCTTCAGATCATTTTTCATACCATACTCTGGAGCCAGCCTTCCCTGAAGATCTGAAACTTTTGTAGGTTTGTCAAGCTCTCTAGGTTAATATATATATATATATATATATATATATATATATATATATATATATATATATATATATATATATATATTATAATTATTTACTATTTACAATTTATAAAATGAAATTTAAAATCCCTATTTCTGTCCCATTATCAAGAAATATTATGCTATCGAACATTTTTTAAAAAAAATAATATAATTATTAAGAACACCGGGTTGTAAATCTTACTGTTCTTTCTTATTATGAGTCGAGATAGGTGCGGGAATCACCACTTTACTGGCGAAGGCTGAACGTTTATCCGTCGGCATTAAATGGCTCCTGGCCCATCTGTTACCCCAAACTATATTCGACGGAGTCATGCGCAAAAGCAAGAAACACAAATCATGGAATTTTAACAAACAAATGTTAAGAAATACATTAAACGTTGTGAAGATTTCAAAACAATCTACAATATACATATCTGTGGTACTTACATCGCTACCAAAATCAAAGAGGAAGGCATTTTGTATAGTGGAACGGTGATTTTTGTTTGCGAATGACTATTTATAGAATTTTTACAATGCCATTCTACATTATCTCATAGAGAAAACAATACTTTTAAAGAACCCTTTAAATAATAGTTCAAAAGTACACCGCAAAATATCACATTCCATCAAACATAAGCATTTCAAATCTGCCAAACTTTGTATAGATAACTATTTCTTTATGATCGCAGGCTTTCTTTTCATATGTTTTTATTCGGAAACACGACGCTTGTTGTTAGAGACTTCATTAATTAAAAATGTGAAGTGACTACAATTTTAATTAGATGTCAAATGACGTTTGGGGTTTCTGAACAGAACTTCACACTAATTATCTCCCAAGCAGACTTCCTACCATCACTTCCAGAATATATATATATATATATATATATATATATATATATATATATATATATATATATATATATATATATATATATGGTGTGATGGATAAATTATCGTCTAAATAACGAAAACATTAAAATAACACTGACAACTCATTTTAACGGATATATTTAGCATAATAACACAAAAATATCTTAAAATAAATCTATTGACCCTGCTTAATTAGTTTGGTGAATGCTGCCATAATCTTTGCTTTTATCTGTATTATTACAAGGAGTTTGGTTGGACTCTCGCTCAACTGCGCCGCACACATAATCAAGGGACTTGCAATCTAGGCTGTTATGGTGGCCAGATGTAGTCACCATCTTGATAACAGAATATCACTACCAGATAACAGCCACCATCTTGACCCAGAATATCACTACGTCCCCAAGGCACTAAACGTAGGCCTCTGTTTTGAATCTAAGGCCCTCACTAACAAATTTAGGAGTTGTTTTTTTATCAGAACGACCAGAGTTAGTTTTCCTAGCTGCTATGTCTTCATAATCATCCTCAGACTCATCCATTTCTTTCCGATATTGGGGAGAATTTGGGCCGCGGATTTATATTTTGATAAGATTCAATAGCGCCAATTTCGAGAATTTTTCTTCGAAGTAAGTTATTTTTTTTTTAATAAGTGATTCCATTAGGTGAAGGATGGGGTCAAAATTATTTCTATGCATGACTTACTTTCAAATGTCTGCAAATCCTTCATTTTTGAGTTATTAAATTTAAATAAAATTTACCGTAGATAGTGCTGTTGCTATGTAGATTAGGTTACATTGGTTATTTGTGTACATTTGTGTCTAGTCTGTCTGAGGCTTCACGGGGCCAGATTTAAAGGGTGATGTGGTCGCAGAAATTTTCTTACAGCCGTGATTGAGTTCCCCTGCTTGTGTAGCATGGTGCTTGCAAGACATAGGTCCCCCACTCTTGACCTATAACAGCACTACCTCTTCAAGGCACTTGATGTAGGGTTCTGTTCTGAAGCCCTGCGGGAAGGTGTTTGGAAGCATAGCGTCGCCATCAAGAGTGATCACTCCAAAAAGCATGATGATGACTGGATATATCATCCAACTCTTTCCTAATGCTCTGCACTATCCTCAGATTGACACTCAAACACTCTGAAATGTTTGTATTGGGGCATTCGGCGCGAATGACATGGCGTTCAGAATGCCGTTTCCAAATTTTTGGAGGGGTGAATGGCGACATTTTGCACGTTTTCTCTGAGACAGCATCCAACACACCCTCCTATACTTTGCAGATGTCAAAATAGAAAACGAACAACGCGCATGCGCGAATTCTAAAAAAATAAAATTAAAATTGCGACAATATGACAATCGCGCCCTATATATTAGGTTGGGGCAAAAATAATGACGTAATAATGTCGTTTTTTAACGTATTTTTAACGTCAAAAAACGACATTATTACGTCATTATTTTTGCACCAACCTAATATCAATAATTTAGTGTTTCTAATCTTTAGCGGCCTTTTAAGATTTTTGTTTTATTTACTAAATGTTCGTCAAATACAAGACCCGTGAGCCACTTAAGGGAGAAGATTGTTGAATGCGATTGCTTCACGGACATGGTCAAGGAGTAAGTTAGAAAATTAAAAAATATAGAATAAATAATTGACTATTGGTTTTTGATATCAGTGGCACACTTCCCCGTCGCTACTACCGATAATATTAGAACTGAAAGGGATAATATAGTCACTGAAAGCCATGTGTAAAGAGATAGGATCGGGTTCAGATGGATATATATATATCGGAACAAACTTAGAAAAAAAACTGATTTCGATAGATAGATAGATAGATAGATAGATTAGAACAGCCTTAATTAGATAGATATTAAAAAGACTTAGAAAGATAGATCAATTGAGTTATCTAAAATGACTGAGATGTATATATATATATATATATATATATATATATATATATATATATATATATATATATATATAGCTAGACAGATGGATTTATTTGAACAAACTGAGATAGATAAACATATATATATATATATATATATATATATATATATATATATATATATAGAGAGAGAGAGAGAGAGAGACAGAGACAGAGAGATAGTGACAGATACAGAGAGAGGGAGAGAGAGAGAGAAAAGAACGTAAATAGAGGGATGATATTATAAACACATAGACAAATAGACTGATTTCACTAAGCAGACCGAGATGGATATATATATATATATATATATATATATATATATATATATATATATATATATATATATATATATATAATCTAGAAGAAAAAACAACTTTAAATCCAAAACTACCTCCATTACTTCGACGACAGCGTCAGATAGAGTGTCACTACGAACCATATCCTTTAGTGATCTAATCATCCGGAAAGAACGGCTCTGATTTTTGCCTTTAGGTGAGAAGCCACGAACAAGCTAATAATTGGTAAATATATTAACATAATAAACGACGTTCTGACGGAAAATACGACACCGAAATCCGAAGTGGCATTGGTATAGAGAAAGTTGCCTTCCTAAATCTAAGCAAAATATTAAGAAACAGAAGAAATTTATTAGAAACCAAGAAAAGTGTATTAAACTGTTATTTAATATGAATCCTCCTATATGACAGTGAATGCTGTATAATCTCCTCTCACATAAAGAGTTGATGTAAGAGAATTGTGGTTCTACAGAAGGATGCTGAGAATACCATGGACTGAACATGTGGGTTACTCAGGAACTTCTAGAGAATAATAAAACAAAAAGGACAGTTATAATTAACACCAGAAAGAACCAGTTGAAATTCCTAGGTTACATAGTGAAGAAAGAGGGCTTGGAAAATTTGACACTAACAAGACAATTTGAAAGAAAAAACACATCTTCCACCGTCAAGCTCGTGTTAATGGATGATGAAGCAGAGCTTGGAGGAGAAAAAAAATTATTAGGAGCTACAAAGGGCAGAAAGTTGCGGAGAGCCATGAATACCAACGTCCTGATAGATGACGAAAAATAGAAGAATTGGTGGAAGTTGTTTAAATAATTGAATATCGGCATCATTTTTATTGTAAGCGAAATTATTTAGTTAAAGAATCACAGAAAATCATCATCACTTTTCTTTCTTTCTTTCTTTCTTTCTTTCTTTCTTTTTTCTTTTTCTTTTGAGTTTATACGGACATCCCTTCTGGAGCTTTGACAATGATTAAAAAACATGGAGAGATTCAAGAAGATACACAATAATCGATTGTCATAGAGTACAAGTTTGTCTCGAGCGGCAAAAAGGCTCACACCAATGGAAGTCATGTGATAAATTAGCCACGATAAGTCGATAGGTTATGTTGACCTTCAAAGAAAGATTTGTTCAGTAGAGTACATATAATTCCCTTCTTGACACCAACACTAACAATGTTCATTCTGTGCAAATATCCCAGCGCGCACCTCTCTCTCTCTCTCTCTACATATATATATATATATATATATATATATATATATATATATATATGATAAAGACAGAGACTTCAGGTATGCTATATTTATGGGTAAAAGATTCGATATCACTGATAGATCGTGTGTAAATATAAAACTCTTCATTAAAATATATTCTCTCTCTCTCACTATCTATCTATCTATCTATCGTAATCTCTTTATATCTAAATAATCTATCTATCTATCTATCTATCTATCTATATATATATATATATATATATATATATATATATATATATATATATATATATATATATAATAAAAAGAAAGAACAATAAGATATATAATCGGGTGTTCTTATTGATATTTTTATTTTTACAAAACTGGGCTCAATGTAAATTTACAGAGCATAAATATTATAAATTAACTGATTTAAAATATGGTTTCTTCACTATACAGGAATTACCATCTTTCAAAATTTAAATATGTTATCTATCTATCTATATATCTATCTATCTATCGAAAGATGTTATTATCTATCAAAATATGTTTTTTATGTATCTATGTATGTATGCATGTATGTATGTATGTATCTAGCTATCTATCTTTGTGTCTAATCAAAGCTATTCTTATCTATCAATCTGTGCAAATTTTTTCTTTGTCTAGCCCGCTATCTTAGCCTGTTCATATCTATCCCTGCCTTTTCATATCTATCTATCTATCTATCTATCTATCTATCTATCTATCTATCTATCTATCTATCTATCTATCTAAATCTGTTCATATCTATCTCCTTACACGTTCTTTTCAATGATTATATTAGCACTTTCACTTCTGATAGTATTATACTCGATAACCAAAAAAAAAAAAAAGAATTTCTATGTCTTATCGAAATGGTTTAGGATAAGTTTTCATCCGTGAATCCGAAAATAACGTCTGTTTTTCTCGATCAGGTCATATTTTTTTGCTAAGTTTTTTTTTTTTTTAATCCTATCTTTTGATTAAATCAATTACATTTTTACGACATTATCGACTGAATTTTGTTAATATTTACCATACAAAATGTGTTTAAAAAATTGTTTTCTTTCCAAGTTTATTGAATAAATGTTAGAATCATCGATTACAATGAATTGAATAGTATTCATTGATAAATATATGTCCATATAAATTCCATGGTACGTCATTATTATTCAAAATTCAGGGCTTGAAATTCCGTTTATTCGAACCATTAGAATGATCTGCGTCAGGGACCTATATCCCAAATTCCAGCAGTTATCATCCATCATGACTGCATCCCATGCAACCCTGATACCTGGTCTCCATCTTTTTCCTATCCTGATGGAATCTCTTCCATTGTTCATCGATCAATGATCCCAGATTCTCAGGAAACCGCTCAGTAGGTGAGAATAAATAATGCATTTTGATGCTCATGTTGCATCCGAGGTTTCTGAAAGTAGTTATAATATGGATGACGAGTTCTTCGTAGTTCTTAGCCCTGTTATTGCCAAGAAAGTTCTTGACCACCAAAAAAAAAAAGCCTTCCATGCTTCCAATTCCAATTCGTACAATGCGTTTTCAAACTCTGGATCACTGATGACCTGACGGATTTGAGGACCATCACCGATGCCAGGTTTAAACTTCTCTATCGTCAATCCTTGGAAAGTCTGGAGAAAATAAGTAAAACAGCCAGCTTTGGTGAACTACTTTATTAAGCTGAGCCTGATGTGCAGCGGTGGGAAAAGTATTCTGTCCATCAGAGGCTTATTCATAACATTCTTTCTTATACATGGAATCAATTCCTCCTGAACAGGCCAGTTCTCTTTGTGTAATGTTGAGCAGTGTCCAATGGAAGCATCGGTATTTGGTAAATCCGGACTGTGGTCCCAATAATATATTCGCCATCTTCAGGTCAACGGAAATAAATCACTAATGCTGATCATAATGAATTTTCTCCATAACACGCTTCACATTTAAATTTTAGTGTATTCAGGTGAACGAGAAGGATAGAAGCAAACATTGCGCAGCAGAACAGTGATATTAGGTTGGTGCAAAAATAATGACGTAATAATGTCGTTTTTTGACGTATTTAACGTCAAAAACAACATTATTACGTCATTATTTTTGCACCAACCTAATAGTTTGCTGGTATCAATTAATAGTATCCAATTTTTGGGTTCGTACTGTGGCGCTTATCTAAACAGTACACCAAGTCCTTCTTTTCAGAGAAAAAAAAACGGAGGTACTCTTTAGGCATGTTTCGGTAGAAGGTGATGCGAGCACTGTTAGAGAGGTGTTTTTTCCCTTCATTCTGGATGCAGACAGTTCGACTGAGGTCTTTGACAAGCTGAGATCGCGGAGTAAATCATTTGCTTCTTCTTCCTATTATTCATCTTTTTGAACACTAGAAAAACCTTCCTCGATAATGACAGGAAGTTCTTCAAAGACAGCTACTGGAATTTCATTATAATGAACTACAGGGCGACGTGCTGATTGAAGATCAGGATACTTGAGCCTGCTCAGGTTCTTCCTCTTCATCCCCGACACATCAATAGCTCAGACGTAGCAGTCAGTGATATGATTTATATACTCCCTCCAAACTATGGGAATGCCAAACATTTTTTAAGCAAATTACACCCCAAGCAAGGCGGGAAGCTACTAAAACGCAAGTAGTTACAGAGAGTTGGGGTGAGAGCAAAGAGGAGTGATAGAGGAAAGGATGAAGAGAAGGATAGGGGATAGATCAAGGCATCTGAAGACGTCGATTGATATTACATTTGAATAGTTGGAGATTATAGCTATGACGAAAACAAAAAATGGGGAAGGAGTTCCACAGGCGAGAAGTGCGAGATATGAAGTTATTGGAGTAGAAGAGCCGGCTACATTTAACAGTTTCGACAGTGAAAGAATGAGAGCGAGATTCCAGTCTAGTTGAACCTTGAAATTCATGAAGTCTGGGAACCAGCGAAAGCAGCTCATCGGAGCAGTTACCGTGAAAATATTTGTAAAAAAAACAGATGGGGCAACGGCACGTCTTTGAGAGAGCGGCTGCAGACGAGATGCCAGATCAGGGCCAATTACATTGAATATCCACCTTTGGATTTTATTGAGGACCTTGAGACAATTTGAAGGTGCTCCAGACCATATAAGGCTGCGGTACTCCATGCAATGGCATATCGTTGATTTGTAGATTTGAAGGATTGACTCTGGCGAGGAAAATTTTCTGGCCCGGTACGGGGAGCCGACTTTCCTTGCGCTGGACGAAGCTATTGACTCACTGTATTTGTTTCATCTCAGATCAGCAGTCAATGTAAGACCGAGCAGTCGCAAAGAGGCGCTCTTGTGGAGTTGAGCGTCAGACATTCTAATGGGAAGCAGGGATGGTTATCTCTGCTGAGTAATAGAGAGCAGTTTTGTTTTTGAGGCAATAAAGTTAACTAGCTAATTCCTGCCATAGTCCACAAACGATTGGAGGTCCTTTTCGAGACAAACGGACAGGTTAGTATTGTTGGCGATACTAGATTTGTCTTTGAGGCAAAAGTAGATAGTAGTGTCGTCCGCATAGATGACTACTTGGGAACCTATGACATCAGGAAGAGCGTTAATGAAGATAAGGAACAAAGTAGGGCCTAGGATAGAGACTTAGGGAAAAACCTGAGTTCGTGGGATAGGAGCTGGAGAAGAATCCACTGAGATCGAACTTCAATGCAAGGTTTGACAGGAATGATTGTATTAAGTCGAACAATTGACCTGAAACTCCATAACACAGAAGGTTGTGAAGGGGGCCGGCATGCCAAAACCTGTCAAACGCTTTGGAGGTATGTAGAGCCACGTTAATTCAGTTATGGCCGTAAGCAGATCGGCTGTTGAACGTGCAAAGGGGAAACCATATTGCTTGTCAGAGAGCAGAGTGTGGGGTGTAAGATGCATAACCACTTCGGCGTTGATTAAAGCTTCAAAGACTTTGCCGAAGAGTGGTAGGAGACTGATAGGACGGTAATTAGAAGGGTCAGAAGGGTCTCCAGAGTTCTTAAAGACAAGAACAAGGGATGAGGACTTCCAACAGTCTGGAAAACAAGATTCTTTGAGGCAGTAGTTATATAATTTGGGGAGGGCAGGGGCCAGTTCAGGCGCACATTTCTTCCGGACAATGGCTGGTATCTTGTCTCCATCACTAGCCTTGTGGGGGTCTAATTTCGAGATGATGCCCAGAACCGATGACGGGGTTATGTGCAAGTCGATCAATTGAGCCTCAGTTCTAAGGGGGAAATCGTCGGTGGATACACCGGAAGAGTCAAGCGTTGAATTGAATGAGAATTTCCGAGCAAAGCATGCAGCCTTGTCGGCAGAAGAGGTCAGAACCTCAAACTGGTTGTACAAAGGAGGTATAGAGGGTTTGTTGTTGTTATGTACGCTCTTGCAGAGATGCCAATAATCCTTGGAGCCGAAAATGCGATATGCAGTACGTTCTTTCATTCGAGCAGCAAATAGTGACAAGACAACTCTTCTTGCCTTTGGTTCACCGACGTAGATACTCGGTACATGTCTTACATATCATGTGTGGCCTCCAGACTTTATTCTGTTCACCAAGATTAATACAAAAATAAAGAAAGTAAACACGCTACTTGTGACTGGATTCCTGTTAAAAACAAAGATGTTTTCGCCGCAGATGCAGCAGAATACGTCGGGCTTATTTTTGAAAGATCTTCTGGTCAAAGCAATTTCCTTCACCTGAAAAAAAATGACAGTTAGACATAGATTGGTGCATTTATCACTTCAGAGTTCGTTTATTTCAAAAAATAAATAAAACTGCATCATATAAAGCGAAAATAGAATATTCCGATGCTGCTCGTAATATGACCTTTTAAAACAATCCCACGACATTCATTAAAAGAATAAAATTATGTATAAAAACGCAACGTAATATTAAGAAATAAAATTAATTTCCTACAACAAGAATTCAATCTGGAATATATAGTTGAAATGTATTGAGTGAGTAATGACTTTTTTCTGGTTGTTAAAAGAGTTCTCGTGCATAGTACAAACTGTATTGCTGTACGTATGTGAGAAAAGTGAAATGCTGTTGCTCGTGTGTTCGTGTGAGATAATATGTGCGTGCATACATAGTAGTAAAAGGTATAAAGGAGAAAGGTAGACTTACCGTAGACAACTGCGCTGGTGTCTGAAGGCGGTCCATTATGAGGTTTGGTCAGTACTGCTGAGTCGTTACTTGTTAGTGTGTATGGAAGCGAATAATGTCTTGAATATCAGCAGAGTGTCATGGTCCTTAGTAGAATCTGGGAGACTATGTCGTTGAAGCCAAACATCGTAATTTTTATACCGTTATTCCTAAGAAATTGACTCTTGAATTACATAATTTTATTTACTAGTTGACCCTAAAAGTCACGTGGTATGCTTACTACTACGTCCGCGTAATATTTTGGCGGTATACATAAATTATAATGACTAATAAAACAACGTTTCTAATTAGTATTCTATGGTTTTATATTGTGCAGTTTAATTTTTGTGTGTTTTGAGAAGTGATATTTTATTGCGTGTTATTCGTTTGTCGGAGTAATCTCTTCCTAAATTCTGACACCATCACTAGATGGAGCTATTCCTAAACAATAAATAATTGAAAATACTTCGTTCTCTCACTCTCTCTGTCTCTCTCTGTCTCTGTCTCTCTCTCTCTCTCTCTGACACCCACTCTTTCTTTCATTTTACTACGACAATGTAAGTTCCCGCAGAATATAACGCGTTGATTTTTGTGGGAAGACGCCATGAATATCACACACACACACACACACACACTCACAAGCACACACTACATATGGAAATTCACTCACGCATTTCTTGGAATACAAACTCTATACAATAATTTGTTACACACGCACATGATTGTTTTGTAATTTGCATCCTTTTGTTTGTTAATACACATATAATTGTATATATATTGATATAATGGAATATGCACATACCTATGTTCCCCCTCACTAGAATATGATTGTCTGGTGTCCGTCATAAATACAGACGGATGTGTAGGTACGACAGAGTTTAAGTGTATTATGACGTCCATTAGACTACGCCATTGCCTATCCTATTGGTCTGCACCTATTACCTGCGACTACGACCAGTACCAGTCGATTACTGCTTGGTTACAGTAGACAAAACGACTTAGCTACTTCGATCAAATATATCCCTTTCCGGAACATATCATGTATATATATATATATATATATATATATATATACAAGTGAATATTGAATTCGCCTCTCAGTATTGAATTTAATGTTCACTTTTATATTTATATTTACATACGCTCTGTCTCTGATATTCGGCACTTTATCACATAAATATTGCACACCTTAAAACAATATTACTTTACATATATATATATATATATATATATATATATATATATATATATATATATATATATATATATATTGGTTGGATTGATGTGAGTTTGTGACCCTTGGTTTCACGCTTTTGCGATCGTCAGACAAACTGATTATTTTTTTTTTAAATTTGGGTTTATGTAGATTGCGTGTATTGGTGTTATTATGGAAGAAGGGGGTAGAAACGTCGTCGTGATGCCATCGTGCTAACGCAAGCATCGATGTATGTTCATACGCCCAATGAAGTACGCAGACATACATACACACTTGGTTGTCCGTCGGGACTCATACATATATAAACATATGTGGACAGTTTCGGATATGACATATGTATGTATACGGGTGGTGTTGTGTCTATACATACGCATTTGTATGTTGAAATTCAAAGATTGGAAGTGTGGCGGATATTTCACGTGAATGTCTCGTGAATGTCTTTTTTCTATTTTTCCACTGAATAATAATTCCTCGCATGCATATATATACCTGTGGTGGGGTTTGTGTAAGATTATGATAGGTAAATATATATATTTATTTATATTTATATACACACAATTTTTACACACACACGCACATATATATATATATATATATATATATATATATATATATATCCTAGCAGGCTTCACACGCTCGCTATTGCTCCACAAAGTAAGATGTATTCGCAACATGAAATCTTATATATATATATATATATATCGGTTTTGGTTTCTTTTACATTTTTTGGAGTAGACTCATTCTCCGAGTCTGCCATATTTGTAGTGGACTTTATTTAAGGAGACCACACGTGTTAAATTTCACAACGCGTATTAAACCCACGGTGCGCTACAGGTTTATAAATATTTTGGAGGCTTGTTTTAATATTTATGTAGCTATTTTGGCCTGAAATTAAAATTATTAGTTTAGTTGTGAGAAATATGTTGCATATTTTGATATTTTGTTGGATATTAGTCAGCTATGTGACATCCATGATACACACTTAGGCGATCATATATGTTTTGATACATGTCTGACGAGGCAGAATTTTTTCTGCAGTACGTCGCCATTTCTTTATGCGGTAGTGCAGTTGCCACCCAAGGATATAGAACCGGGTCTGTTCTGCTATTTACTGGAAGGAGAAGAAGAGGTTTCATGCCTTTGCCATGGTTATTAACACGTAAGTGAATGTAATGGATCGACAGGAATTCGAACTCTGCTCTCCGATTCTTTAATTCGAGTCGCTATCCATTACTCCATCGTGCCTCATTACTTGGACATAACGATGTAAATAAAAACATTAAAAAATGACTTGATTGAGCAAAGCCAATGTGTATTTTTTGGGGATTCAGCGCATCAAAATTGAACTCAGTCAACTAAAATAATTTAGCCAATAAAGCCAAGTTTCAAACCCAGTTAAACTAGAACAGTTTGAACATTTTTGAATTCAGCGAACTGACGCAGCAGAATTCTCCTCTAACCTTCGCGGTAGAGTGAGGTATAACGTCAAATTTAAAACTTTTTAGCTATTGTTCTAAAATGTATAATGTTTGATGCAAGGATAAGTTATTGGAATATTTTGCAAGTTTCTGTGGATGGATTGCGGATAATGTTATCTTTGAGAACACTAAGATTTATTTTGGTCACAAATGACGATCATTAATAAAAGACGCAATAATCAAATCGAGACTTGAGTAAGGAAGTGTAAACTTTTTAATCGGAACTATTGTAGAACTGCAGAAAACTTGGCAAAAACGTGTGACTGGATAAGACATTGAAACGTTCTTCTAATAAAAAAATGTGGTTTCTCAAGATCGCCACAGAGCAGACCCTAAAACCACATTAATCCTGATCAATCGTCATACCCTCAAAAAAGCTCCTTGCATTGAACGCCTACTGGGTTTAAAGTAAACTCTCGACCTCAAGTGATACGCGTATATTCATGCCATCGGAAAATAAATTGGCAGAATTGTCGCTTTATTGTACAGCTGAAGAAAATAACTAAATCCAGCTAATATGCACTGTCTTTCAAAAGAGCAGGAATAAATGGAGATTTACTGCCATATCTGGGCTGTAGGTCCCCAATTTGTACTGGCCCATATTACGCAGTCTTATTCCACAACTTATAATTCTTTTTTTTTTCCCCTGAGACGGAACGTTGCAAGTCTCTGGCTGCTCTTTCGCTATTTCCATGGAAAATGTTCAGACGAGCTACGTTACTTAGTTTCATCCAGTATAACGCTCGCAGTTAAGACATGACACGCCGTGTGCACTTGGCCGATCCGATTCGAACCATCTACATTCGCTTCGTATCACAACAGCTTCTCCTCATGATCCCCTTCATTTTAGAATCCACTACCAAGTAGATACTTAACTTTCCTTAGATCCACTAGCTCAGACATTCCCAGCTATGACTCGACATGCCTTGTTCATGGTGGTCAAACATCCCCATTTGTTCCATATTCCTTTGATAAAAAAGCAAGTTCTACTTAGAGAGTTCCTTTACTAGAACTGTTACTTTGTGGAATACCTATAGTCTGCTTCTCTGACAAATAAAATCCTGAACTCTGTATGTCCGGGGGTCAACCGATATCAATGTTATTCATTCTCATAATACTTTCTTGATTTTACTTGACCCATTCCCTTACAATTTTACTCAGTAGCATCTTGGGGGTATATAATCTAGTCGATTTCATTTAGTCATTTAACTTTATAATTCCATCACTTTAAATATCTCTCTATATTTCTCAGATGAGGTATTATGTACATTATTCACATTTTTCGAACTAATGTCTTCATTTTTGTTGCCATATTTATTACAACGTTTCAGCCGTTGTACGCCCCGGCCTTTTCCAGTTGGTTGGAATGTCGAACTGAACCCTTTATTTCGCTTACTGGAGTAGAGAAAACGTGGCACAGTGGATAAAGGCGTTGGTTAGATTCAGTGACAGAACCCAAAGAGTGTGAGTTCAATACCCGGTTAAGGCAGTGGAGAACTTGGAGAGGGGGATTACCAGAAGATAACTGATAACTGACAGCCATTAAACATGGCACGTGAAACTAGAACAGTCTACCCCAGTGATCAAAATAAAGTGTTCAGTTCGACATTTCAACCACCTGAGGAAGGCCGGAGCGTACAACGACCGAAACGTTGTTATAAATATGGCAACAACAAAGATGACGACATTAGTCTGAATAATGTAAATAATGTCCATCACTTTTGTTATTATATATCGGACGTTGTGACAACAGAAGATGTGCTAAGAAAAGAGTTATATTATACGAACTTAGACGTAAATCTACTGTGGATGATATAGCGGTTAAAGCACGTTCTATACATTTTCGTGTTAGTAAATTAATTTCTCTTTAAATTAAAGTAACATTTAAAAAAAAACACGATCGGACACGTTATGGTAAGAAACTAATACATTATGTGGATTGTTTTGTAAATGATCCCTTTTGTCTCCATATAATCTTGATTATAATTCCTTGAAGTTTCTCCTATGTATTTCTTGTGGCAATTATTACTGGTGATACAGTAGATTCCTCCTTCAAGTTTTAGCTGATTATTTTACGCACGGGATTACTGACTGTTAGAGAATATGAGGGAAATTTACTATTACGATAAGAGGGCAATAACAGAACAAGAATTACGTGTGATAGAAGAAACTGTTAGCATAGAACCTACGGTTATGTTAGTCATTCCAACTGTAAAATGATAAGACCTTGCCGCCAATCTGGCACTGCCCTTGAATTAATGCTTCTATTGTTTTAGAAGTAGTTGTAAAAACTTTCATGTTGAGCTCAGATAAATTATTTTCAATTGAAGCTTTGACAGAGTTGGTGAGTAGAACAATATATTTTGATTTGTTAGATATGTCATGATCGTCCGTTTGTCCAATTTGAAATATTTTATGAACCTTTTTTGTGTCGCGTTCAATATGGACTAGTTAGGGCATTCAAGGAACTTAAAATTTCAATGTATTTCTCCAGTTCGCGTAAATACTGAGGGATACACATTTTGCGTACTCTTAAATAGAATCCGACGATTATTTCAGTTGTAGTTTCTTGTTATGATCAGAATTGGAATAAGAATAAAAAAAGAAGTACATTTTAAGGCTGAATTTCTTAGACAAGATATTTATATTAAAGTCACATGCCCAAATTAAGATGCTTTAAGGAAATTAAATAAAAGAAAAAGGACGTTCAAGATAAACTATTGACTGATTTAATGTTTCTTAAAGTGTTGATTTAATGTTACCTTACGACTTGAAAAGGATTTCATACAAATTTGCAAATACTTCCTTGTCCATAGGAAATTTTACGCTTCAGCCAATACATAAAGAAAGGATACATAGATAAAATTATAAGCAAATGTTGTTAAAAATGTTTGAATGATAAATGATAGAGAAATAAATAGACAATACTGAACCAATAGTCAGAAAACAAAATAAACATTACTACTCGAAATGCTTTTCCTACAATTTCGAAAATTACTCGCTGTTTCATTAGAGAGAATTGTTACGCTTAAATATAAATAGAGTAGAATTATTCGTGACAATGTATGACTAATTTATAGAATACAATGAAGTAAATATTCTTTATATAATAATTCTTAGTATAAGACATTGTTAATGAGTACAATTTGATAAATATCACTTATTTTAAAAATAAACCAGCGATGTATACCACGACTTAGCTTAAAAACTAAACAAATATGTATTTTAATAATTAAAAATTATAAATGCATAATAATATAATGAAAATTATAATAGAATAAGCAAAGAAAACGATAAGAATAAATGGATAATTAAATTAATCAAGTCTTCCCTTTTAAACTGCGACATCACTTTCTTTGAGTGATGAAAAAACATGTCTGTACATTCCGACAACAGAGTCGTAACGTTCTGTATTTATTAATTTTATTATTGATTCCGAATAGTCAATCTCTTCTTTTATTTATCTTTCAAATAATAAAAAAAATATAATTTCTTCATTTGAATGATGATTTTATATATCCATTCTTTTCTTATTCATTTATTGATGTCTATTATTATCATTTAAAATATACAATACTAATTCTTAAACTGCTACATTTGATGAAGAACTGTTTACTCCGATACCCAGATGAAAATGGCGTATTCATGCCTGTAGATATCCACATAGTGTGGATGGATTTCGTTAGCCCGGAAGGGTAGTTCATCTAAGTGAAGGAAAAGTCTGAATTTAAATCTGCCTTGCGGCCATATCCAATCGTGGGGAAATTTTCAGGAGTTATCCCTGAAAACAAATCCAGACCCGCCCTCCCTAAGACTGTCTGATGTTACGTTCAACTTTGTTCTGGTATCTCTTGCAAAAACGGTGGTGCAAATCTGTATTAGACTCTTCCTTTCCCTTGGACAACTTCGGTGGTGTGCAAAGGAGGTAAAGGTATTGCATGGACATCTCTCATAAAGAACCTGCTTAGACCTGCGCCCTGGAGAGGACACTCCTGCTTTGCTTCACCGAGACCTCAAAACACGGGAAGAAACAGTCAAATGATGGGGGAATTTAGAAGTTGCTTCCCAATGTTGAACGAGCCACCGACAAGAGAGCGACCTCCTGTTCGCTTCAAGAACTTCTTCGATTGCATTCATTGCAATCGTGGCTTTTATTCTCGTGAGAGCCTGTGCAGCCATAATAGATGCTATGCGGCCAATTGCGACGCAGGCCCAAGGTCTCTATAGAGTCCGATGGATTCTACATGTCAACACTTCATAGGTTATTTAAACATATTTTTATTGTAACAATAGTGTTTTTTTTTTCGGCGAAATTATAGGAAAAGCATTTCCCATAGTAAATGTTTCTTTTGTTTTCTGACTATTAATTCAGTATCGTATTCACAAATGACCTTAGATTTTCGATCGGATTCAGATACGAACTTGTCAAATTTTACACAATCAATTTAGATATCAAAACAAAGCTTCAGTTAAAATTTTAGGTAGTATCAATGTTTTATTGAAGTCTTATTTGATGCATTGTAAAAAAACTGCCGTCTGAATTTATTAGGCAAAATCAAATAATCACATTTTACTTCAATAAAATGTAATAATATAAAAATTGATCAACATCTATAATAGAACAAATAACAAACTCATATGAAAAGACTTTGAATCTTTTGCAATTTAATATAGTGATCCTTCTTCTCAATAACAGCCAATAATCTATTATCCATTCATCGTTTTTTTTTTTACTTCGGCAGGTTCAATTTTCGACCTGTTAGTTTTAGATGTTACCCATAGGTCTGCTTTTCTGTTATATTGTTTGATACCGTCATATAATTTCTTCTTGACAATTGAGGATAGATTTTCGATCGGATTTAGATCTGAACTTGATTGTAGCCATTCCATTATTTTTCTGTCCTGTAAATCTTTTCTGCTCAAATAATTCACGCTTAATCTTAGATACATATGAAGAAACATTGTCGTGCATAAATACACACTTTATTTTGAAACTGCGAAACTGGGACTTGTAACATGCAAAGAAAGGCTTCATAACATCGCAATAGTTAGCGCGGTTCAATTTAAATGCTTCATCAACTTTGAATGGTTCAATAATCGTTTGGTGGACAATTCCAGCCCGTATTATAACACTGCCGTCTCATTGTTGCCTTCTTTTAGTCACAACCGCGTCTGAATTGGATAAAATCCAACCTTTGGGACATCCATCAGGTCCATTAAATGTTACTCGAGATTCTTCTGTATGTATTTCTTGGACCAATTTTGATTCTTTAAAATATTTCCTTTAATGAGAGGAGGTTGCCTAAGAAATGTGTTTTACAGATCCCAATTCACTTTCTTGACTCCCTGTTCGAGCCTTTTCAGAGATCTGAGCGCTGGTCAAAAGTTGTTGCTTCGTTATAACTCGCTTTAGTTTACGTTCATCTCGGTGAAGCAAGTTCTTAGAGCATTTAGCCTTGCTTCGAGTTCTGAACTTATATTTTCTTCAAGCCTTCCTTATAGTTCGATGATCTCTGCCAAGCTCCTTTGATATCTGCCATGTTGACATTCCCTCTGTTGTGGGGCTCTCCACTTTTTACATAAGATGGACTCGTCCAAAGTATACTTATACTGACAGAGAGAATACCTGCTATTGAGATACGTGGAGATAAGTTGAGACAGGACGTGGAGATACGGAGACAGACACAGAGTGTTCTCAGAGAGTTATACAAGAGTCCAGAGAGAGAGAGAGAGAGAGAGGGAGAGATAGAGAGAGAGGGAGAGAGAGAGAGAGAGCTTTACTTACAGAGACTTGTACATATACTTTCTACTAACCCGCATTCCTGGACTACTAATCTTCACTTCAAGTCTGTATTCTTACGTTTATTACACTTATTTTTCTATCTCAATTACTGGCGTTGTTTATTTATTTGTGCAGGATTCCATTAACGGAATCCACAACACCCTCACTCATTAACTTTTTTTATTTTTTTGTTTTTCAGCAATTGGTATATCCTCCTCTTTACCAATGTTTCAACATACACTGCGGAACAAAAAAGAAAAAGTTTTTATGAAATTTTAGAGATTTTTAGCTAATATTAGTTTAATGCGCATCATAACTTCAGTCAGACCATTTTCGTAACTTGCAAATATCTCAAAAACTAAGCAATAAATATGGCAGAAAATTTAAGTAAATATTTTACTAAGGGTGGAAATAGAGGATCTTATTATTTCAGTACTTTTTGAGTTATTGTGGTTTAATTGATTTACATAATAACTTCAAGATAGTCTAGGCGTTGAGTACTATAATTTAAAGCGTAGGTAGGTGGTCTTTTTTACTTTTTTCTTTCCTTATTCAGGAGTTTTTCATTCTAAGGTTTTAGGTCTTTGGTTAAGTTGTCTAATGGTCACACCAAAATTGTTGTGTTCTCTCTCTCTTTTTCTTTTCTCTCTCTCTCTCTCTCTATATATATATATATATATATATATATATATATATATCAATTAAAAGGTGAAGTTATAATTTATAAATTCATGAATCATTCATACAAAAAACAAATATAGAGGTTAATGATATAAATGGCGAGAATACATCATCGCAAACAATATAAATAAGATACATCAACCCCGAACCTGTATATGAAAGATATGATCCCCGTTTATAAATTCCAGTTGCATAAGATCTTTTTAATTTTTACAAGCTTTCGTCTGTTCCTACAGACATCCTCAGGTATGGAAATAGATTTTGTTCTTGTTTTTACTTCTCGGTAATAAGAAGACAACGAAAATAGAGATGTAATCTAAAAAAATGCTATGAGAAATGTGTTATTGTTTTGGAACATATTATTCATATGCAGGTTCGGGTTTGGTGTATCTTATTTATATTGTTTGCGATGATGTATTCTCGCCATTTAAATCATTAACCTTTATATTTGTTTTTTTGTATGAGTGCTTTATGAATATATATATATATATATATATATATATATATATACAGTGGAATCTCGATTCTCGAAAGTCTCCCATGTCGAAGAAACCGCTTTTGAACAGAAAATTCAAGATGAAAATGACTCTGTTATCGAACAAAATTTCGGTTATCGGACAACATTGCAGAACCGAGTTAACCCGAACGGAGAAATTTCTGAGTCGAACGCCGTGTTGTATACATTCGTCTATTGTGTTGTCTTGTTTTATTTTTCCAATTTTATTGTACTGTGACTTTTTTCTCTCCAATGATCCCTATTGTAAAAATATTTTCGGTTTACGAATATTTCGGGTTACAAACGGCGCTCAGGAACGAATTAAATTCGTTAACTGAGATCCCACTGTATATGTATATATATGTGTGTGTGTGTGTGTGTGTGTATGTGTGTGTGTCTGTTTGTGTGTCTGTCTGTGTGTGTGTGTGTATGTGATTAATTCTTTCAAGAAATGTGTCTTTAAGGTTAGTAAAATTTGATAGAATTCAAGAGAGGGAGAAAGAGGGATAGAGAGAGAGAGAGGGAGAGAGAGAGAGTCAAAAAAGAGAGATAGAGGAAAGTTTTGTTCAAGGGAGAGGGAGAGTGTTGTAATAATTTCCTCCCAACGTTCAATAGCCACAATCAGTCTTTGTGTATTCAACTTTATTATGATTCTGGATTTCATGACGTGACTTCGTCTCCATTTATCATTGATTTATTTGGTTGTTCGACGAAGAAAGCATTTCACTTAATAAGCTCCATTCGACACGGAGGAAATCGAACATGTCATTCGGAGAATGGCTTACAGTGTCTTTTGTCACACCCGCAGCCGACGTCGAATCACACAAGAACCGGCTTGAAAAGATTAATCGCTGACACTCGTTTCTCTTCTCACTTGCGGACACACACGCACCCGAACCCCAATATATAATAATAGCTGGCTACTCGTATTCGAAGATACCAGGTACTCAGGCAGTTGGCCAGTCTCTATTGGAGTCGGTATATCAGTTATATTAGTGTTTGTTCGACACCAACACAGCCAACCAGTGGTCTATCCTGTAACCTTATGTGAGACCTTAGTCACAGTTTCTGGGAGAACGCGTGTTGTCAAACCTGATCAACAATCTAAACAACGCCAGCACCCTCAAACCATCGGTCACGATGACTTGTGACTTCATGCTAGCACAGCTATTTACGGACCACAAGTGTTCTGTCTATTCAATTTCACTAACAAGGCTTGAGTCAACTCGTAGTTTGGTTTTCAGGCACTTTCCAAATTTGCCGCACACATGGATCGTCCCCCTCCAGACCGATATAGGTGTGTGGCCGAGTGATTAGAACGTTTCTGACCATGAGACCCGAGTTCGAATCTCACCCCATATATATATATATATATATATATATATATATATATTTGGTTGGATGTGAGTTTTTGACCCTGGGTTTCACGCTTTTGCGATCGTCAGACAAATCTATGATATTGTGCGCATTGTAATAAGCATATAATATATAAATAATTATATATATATATATATATATATATATATATTTATGTTTATATACACACACTTTTCACATATATATATATATATATATATGTGTGTGTGTGTGTGTGTGTGTGGACAGCCACAGGGGCTCGTTTAAATATCGACACCTAAAAAATCAAACTTCCTTATCAAAACACTACTGGGATCTGTTGGACATATGACTAACTAACCCCGCATTTCGAATGGAGATTCTTATCTAGTTCGAGAACCCCTAATAACTTCCGTGATCGGTGTGATCTATGCACACATATATCGAGAGGGAGAAAGCGAAACAGATAGAGAGAGACATATGCACATATATAAATCTATACACTTTAAATCATTATACACTGTGTGTAAGGTATTTGGGGACATAGAAGGCCCTAACAGAAACAATCACCTATTAGAAATAGGATTATCGATACAAAACTTTCTACACAGATTTAGTAATCGTCGGATCACATGTTTATTCTTACGTACCTGCCTTCAACCCCATTGGTGGCCTCAATGCGAGAACGGAATCACTGACATGCATGGTTCAAATTGTCTCTATTGATACTGGACATTATTCCGCTAATGGCAGCTTTCAGGGAATCAGTCGTATTGTGCGAACGTTGATTCGTTTTACGTTCAACAACACCCGACATTTGTTAGCCAAGTATATGTAGGTCTGGAGGGTTAGGTGGCCACATGTTTGGCGTTGTCTGGCCGTGCAAATCAGTCACTATCCATTCTTGGTCGTCACTGCGTTGTTAGTCGGTCCAGAGTCCTGATGAAACACGTACTGATTTCTATCGCATACAACGTCAATCCATACACGCACACATATGTGTGTATATGTGTGTGTGTGTCTATATGTGTGCTAAACAGATGAGGTCAAATTTTTCGACCTTAACGAAATAAATGTCACATCATGGCCTTTTAAGTGTTCGTTTTCTTTATGATAACGATTATTGCTCTGTATCTGACATAGAGCTCTCCCTGGGTCTATATCCTTTTGGAAATATCCATACTGATTACTAATATTGTCAATATATATATATATATAGTTTGAATGATCTGCGTTAACTCTATCACTGATAGCGCTTTCCAATAAGTATCGCACATATATAATATAGAAATAATCACACACACACACACATACATACATATATATATATATATATATATATATATATATATATATATATATATATATATATATATATATATATAACATTCTTATTGATACAAGTATTTAAGTAAATGATCTGTTTATAATAAACAGTATTAAATAACATTTACCGGCCTGAATGTCCGAGAAATTTTCATAGAAAATATTCGTCTTTCGACAGGATTCGAACCTGCATCCTATACGGAACCGTCATTTACGCTGACGTGCCTTACCTCTCGACCACAAATGATCGTTCGGGTGGCAAGGTCGAATTTACTGCTTATCAACTTCAATCTTCCATGAATCTCTCACAATCATAACTGCACATAGCGTATCAAATGTGAACAAATGACGTCATAAATGACAGACAGACAGACAGATACACAGACAGACACACACACACACACACACACATACACACACACACACACACACACATATATATATATATATATATATATATATATATATATATATATATATATATATATATGTAAGGCGAATTCCGTTATCCATAACAGCAAATCAGACAAGTATTGTGCACTCATCGAGTAACTGATGCACTCAGTCGACTTGCCGAAATTCCAAGAATTCTTCAAATGAACATACACAGCTTAAAGCTGCTAAACAGATATACTAAATAAATTGGAAGGACCAACTTGAAAATGACTATGGCTGAAATACCAACTTTACGAAGTTCCCTCTAAAGCATAACGTATTAAATAAATATATCCACGATCACCAGTTCAGCCACCACCTCTCAAAATATATATCTATCCGATAAGTCCCTCAAAAAACTTTACTAACCACAAAAAACGATTGAATGATTTGTTTGTTTAACAGCATATCTATTCCCTATAATTCATTTAATCCCGAAATTGAAGTTTCTCGGGATTAATAAAAATATGATATTCTGCTTTTATAATTCAATACATCGTAGATAATACATAGCTTTTGTGCATATACATGTTTCTGTGGGCATAATTATAGGAGCTGTTGCTATGTTTGTTTTATGTTGTAGTACAGTTGAAGTTATATTTTGGAATAAAGATTAACTTAAGAAATTTTAGGACATTATATAGATTAATATCATGTAAGAGCTGTTTCATACTGGTTGCGTGTTTGATTTTGAATAGCGGCATATCAACCTCTACGGATTATTTCTAATGGATGTCAGTTATCAATTATCTCCTGTTCATTCACCTCTCCACTGACTTAACCAGGTATTGAACTAACACTGTCAATGAATCTAACCAAAGCGTTGTTAAGGCGGCGGAGAACTTGGAAAGGTCAATTAACAGGAGATAACTGATAATTGACATCCATTAGATATGGCATGTGGA
>OZ010572.1:109820559-109843059 GCA_963932145.1 Acanthosepion lycidas | reverse complement strand
TATTTATTTACTTGGATGAATTTAGGTTAATTTATTTTACTTGTATATTTTCTCTTTCCGGTTTTCGATTTTTAAGTAACATAGTATTTTTTTATGTTTTATTTCTATTTTTTTTTTTTTTGTTATTTTGTTATTTTTGCTTATTAGTATATTTATTTGTTTTTATTTATTTTTTCCGTTTTTAATTTTTTAGGTTACGTAGTAAAAATTTATTTTCATGTCTGCATTTTGAGATGAGTTCGGATCTTTTGTTTAATAATTTATTTTGGTCGGGAAAAGTAATGATAGCTATTTTTTCCTCCGAGCAAAGTTTGCAAGTTTTTGATTGGTTATTGTAGGCTGATGATTTTTTCCTTATCTTCCAAGATATTTTTGGTGTGATGTTCCTTTTGTTTTTAATTTCCCAGATATACTTAGAAAGCATTGTACTGTTTGCATATTTACTATTTGTGAAAGATGTTTTGTGTGTATAATTTCTTGGTTTCCAGGGTCCTTCAGTTACTCCTATGTATACTTTTTCTTCATTATCTGGTGATTTTATCGTGGCTTGGTATATTACGTTGTTTTGTAAACAATTTCCGTTTAAGGAACATTCGTTCTTTATTCTGCAGTTGCACGTGGGTTTAATTTGTTCGTGTGGTTTGTTGATAATTTTCCTATTGTGCTTTTATATTATTTGTGCCATGCTCTCGGTGCAGCTGTAGCTGATTTTTACAGTGTTTTTGTTGAATATCTTGTGTAAGGTGCTTGATTCTGGGAAGTGTTTGTGTAAGAGTTTGAAGAATATTTTCCCTACGTTTGTTTTTACGTTCTTGCTGTACGGTGGGTTGAACCATATGATATTTCTTCTTCTGTTGGCCTTTTTTGTATTCTGTGGTGAGTATGTGAGTGTTTCTGGGAATCCGCTATCTTTTAGGGCTGTTTCATAGTCTTTCTTAGCTTTGTTAAATAGGGATTCATTGGAGGAATTGTCAGAGAGCCTGCGGTTAATCGATTTTGGTATCTGTTTGATTATAGAAGGTGGATGGTTGGAAGATGTGTGTATGTAGAGTGGTTTGTCATTAGGTTTTCTATATGGTTTATGTGTGCCTTCTCTTAGGTTGAAGGTAACGTCTAGAAAATCTACTTCGTTTAGGTTAGTTTTTATATCTATGTCGAATCCGTTATTTTTAAAAATCTTTATTATTTCTTTTCTAGTTTTGTCTGTGTTTTGTTTGTTACAGTTTCTTAAGATTATGAGACCATCGTCCCTGTAGAGTCTTGTGTCATTTCTATCTATTATTTTGCTCAGTTCGTTTAGTAAGTAAATGCTTATGATTTCGCATGCTTCTGCACCGTCAAATCTTCCCATTGTAGTGTCAAATATCCCATCTCTCTTTAACCATGCTTCTTCATTGTGGAGTAACTGAAGGACCCTGAAAACAAAGAAACTATACACACAAAACATCTTTCACAAATAGTAAATATGCAAACAGTACAATGCTTTCTAAGTATATCTGGGAAATTAAAAACAAAACGAACATCACACCAAAAATATCTTGGAAGATAAGGAAAAAATCATCAGCCTGCAATAACCAATCAAAAACTTGCAAACTTTGCTCGGAGGAAAAAATAGCTATCATTACTTTTCCCGACCAAAATAAATTATTAAACAAAAGATCCGAACTCATCTCAAAATGCAGACATGAAAATAAATTTTTACTACGTAACCTAAAAAATTAAAAACGGAAAAAATAAATAAAAACAAATAAATATACTAATAAGCAAAAATAACAAAATAACAAAAAAAAAAAATAGAAATAAAACATAAAAAAAATACTATGTTACTTAAAAATCGAAAACCGAAAAGAGAAAATATACAAGTAAAATAAATTAACCTAAATTCATCCAAGTAAATAAATAAACAAACCAATCCCAAATAAAGATAATCAATTAAAAACTGTTCCCGCCAAAATAATACTTAGAATGAACTACAACAATCAACCCCAAAACTGAACAAATAGCTTTAATTAAATTCCCAAACCAAAACAAAACTGTTAAATAAATTCTTACTACGTTAATAAATAAATAAATAATAAAATAAGAAACAAAAATAAAAACAAGCAATATAATTTGACCTAAATAGATAAACAAACGACTTCCGGTGAAATAACCGACATAACAGAATACCCACAATGCACCACTAACCCGTATATATATAAATAGCCGAGAAAAATAACAGCACACGTGGCCTGACGATTGCATATAGCATGAAACAGACTGTCGCCTCTAAGTGTTGACTTCTATGTTCACTTTTATATTTATATATATATATATAAAGTGTGCTCCAGTAACTTGAACTGATTTTAAATGTGAATTATGTTTAAACGCCTAATGATTGTTTCTTTTTCTTTCAGATTTGGCGAATATTTGGGCCATATTATTTTTCACACATAATTACCATGACTCAAATAACATGATTCAATAGAGAAATGAATAAATTTTCACCAATAACACTGATTTATTCCCTGTTGACTTTAATCCCTTTTAATGAAACACCCTTATATATATATATATATATATATATATATATATATATATATATATATATATATATATATATATATATATATTGTTTATACGTTATTTTAATAGATACAAATATTTAAATGCTATGATTATAATAAACATTTACCAGTCTGAATGTCTGAGAAATATATATATATATATATATATATATATATATATATATATATATATATATATATATATATATATATATGGCTTTCCAGTGGTTGAAGTTTTAAAGTTTCTAGGACTACGATAAATGAAAACGAGTACGCCAAATTCCTTGCCATTTCAGAAATTCTCTGACCTTGTCTTCTGACCATTCCAATCTGGGCCTTCTTAAAGTCACTCAAATCTTTCTTCTTGCTCATAAATCCGGCATTCCTCGTATCAAAATGACGTCTACGATACCTGCTTACCTAACTAAATGCCTCTGAGCTTGACATTGCGCAGTTGTTACGAATCAGAAGTTAGTCATGCATGTACACACACACACACACACACACATACATATATATATATATATATATATATATATATATATATATAACAATGATAGCATGTAGAGAGGGATAATGTCAGTCAGTGGTGGTTGTTAAATAATGACATATAAGACAAACAGTTTTTAGAATAAAGTGTTCGATATTAGAGATAGAGAAAGAAGAAGATTAATAAAAAAAAATAATAAAATGTGTCACTTAGTTGACTACCGTTATATTCAACACATCGAATCTGCTCATTCGTAATCGTATCGTTTGTAATATTCCTGATAGCTCCTGACGAGTGGACAGAAATGGACAAATTTTACATGTGTATTAACACACACACACACACACACATATATATATATATATATATTAAGATGTTGCAATAAAAACACGTAAGAATCGCTACAGAAATGCAGTCGTGTTTCAACGCATAACAATGTGTCTCCTCAGGCAATTCTAAATTACTAGCTAGTGGTCGATTAATTTGGTTTCAAAAGCAAAATACTTCCTCTTTTTTCTTTTTTTTTAAAAAAAAAAAGAATATAAAACTTAAGGGCTTATTTATTTTTAACGAAAATTGATCTTTACTTATTTTTTACGAAATTCCGAAATATGTATGTATTTGTGTTTGTGTGCGTGTATGTGTGTGTTTCATTTAAGACGACTAACGACGTATTGTGATTAATCATTTTATATAAAAATAATTTCATTCATTTTTCTTGCTTTCGTACAAGTTTTTTTCTTTTCTGGACTTAAAGTGTTTAAAATGTCTAAATGAACTGTACGTCTTTGTGTTTTCTCTTATTGTATTGACCATTATCAGGAACTTTCTTTTAACCTGAATATGTAGATTTCATATATGTGTATCTATAGGGACGGGATCTATTTTTCTCCAAAATTGGTTAACACATTTTGGTTATGGTCATAGATTATATTATTTAGCCAACACTGCAGAGAGAGCGAGAGCAAAAGCGAGAGAGACAGAGAGAGAGAGAGAGAGACAGAGAGAGAGAGAGAGAAAGCTGTGATAGCTTATTCTATAACAAATATTGTCTATTATAAGAGAATAAAATAAAATCCAGTAAGACAAATTGGCAAGATGATTTATTGACCAATATTCTTGCATCCACCATTCAGGATGCATGGAATCTTGCAGGTGTATATAATGATCTATCCTTAATAATTTTTTTTCTTCGTACGAAGCCCAAACTTTCTGTTTCTATTTCGGTATATATATCTACCCTTAATTCTTTCAAATGCAAGACTTGATGAAAATTATCCCGCACCATGAAATGAAAAGAATAGAAGTTTTTTAAACTTATTGATTGACCAAATTTTCTTTTTTTTTGCCATAAAAATGATATCCATCTTGGCCATTTCTAGAAGATGAGTGGATATTGCAGGCAATCATAGGCTCTGTGAGTTTCAGAAATTCGCTGCAAATGTCCGCTTCTTAGTTGCAAAAAAAATGTCATGCTGTACCCTCTGTTCATCCACCATTAGAATTGAAATTTGGAATTGAATCTGTGACATGTGCATTGTATTTCTTTTCATGTTCTCCAGCTGGACGTTTATCTGCTCTGATAATGATATTTAAAAAAAAAATGACAGCTTTATGCGCTCTGGTTTCACAACATATTTATGGTTTTTGGTGAAACATTTCCTGTAACTTCATAATTATATCCATTCTAATCCACTGTGAAGATATGTGCAGTTTTGATGTGCTTCTGCTTCATTACCATCCATAATATGAATCTGCACCAATTTATAGGATTCGGTGGGTAGGGAAGAAGACCCACCCCACATCAAATGATAAAACTGCCCCTGGATTTTCTATGTTGCTAAGAATCCAAATTCTGTCATATTCTGCTTCAAAAGATGCCATCTGTGAAGCAGGATTGTATTAGGTTAGTGCAAAAATAATGACGTAGTAATGTCGTTATTTTACCTATTTTTAACGTCAAAAAACGACATCATTACGTCATTATTTTTGCACCAACCTAATATCTGGGAAGGTTTCTTTTTAAGTGTTTTTTTTTTTGTTTTTTTTGTGCTGCGGTGTTCCGCGATAATAGATTCTTGAGCAATTCTGGAGGATTTTGTTTTGTTGGTAGACTGAATTTTACCTCTTAAGCAACAAAGACCAAGTGATTCTGAAAGCTATTTCTTCGCTCCACAATGTTCACAAATATTTTTCATTTCCCCAATTGTTATTTTGGGATCACTATTATAATCGTCTTGAGGATCATAAGAAAATCTTCTATAAACCAATAAATATTTCTTGAAACTCTTGCATGAACTCTGATTATGGAGTGGTATGTTCGATCAGCGTTTCTCCTAATTTGCTGTGTTTCTTGTTCTCTTGAAATAGCAATTCGATTTCTATTACCAAACAAACGGACCTGTCGAGTATCTGCAGTTTCAAGTTGTCTTGGAACAGCAGTTTGATTCTTGTTAATAAGCAAACGGGTCTGTCGATCGAACGTCATCACTTTCTTCTGATCGTTTTCTTTTTATCCCGGCCTCTGAAGAGGAACTTCCATATGATGATTTTTTCTTAGGCATTTCTTGCTATTAATTGAATGAGGGAAACTGAAGTGGTTGCTAAATAATGGATGAATTTTAGTGGCTGCTGAACAACATTGGGGGGTATTCACTCACATCATAGAAGTAGTATTTAGGCTATAAAAATTTACAATAATCGAAAAAGCATGATAAAATGTATATTCAATTCATACGATTTATTTTTTATATTTTTCATTCGGTTTTTCCAGTTTTTTTAAATCTGATCGTTTTGTGTTCATTTTGTTTAGTTCTTTTTTCGTAACAGATTTAATGTTTAGTATAGAACTTAGAAAAAATTCGCAGTGTGAGATAGGCAAGAAGTAAGGCATGTAGCAACATCAGCACGGCAATATTTTCTGTGTATTTTTTACGTTTCAAAATTTACCCCGTAGAATTACAATCCATAAGACAGAGAGCATTTAACTGATTGAATGTCTGAAACGGGACAGGTATGTTGTCAACAATAAAACTTGAGACATTTCAAGGAGGAATGCGGAATACATAAGTGTTGGCTTATTTTACGACAGCTACTCTCCTGACTATTTTCGCTTGTGGTGGAAGAGTCGTTTTTATAATCAGATTTTAGAATGATGAAATATCTTTTACCACTGGTGGCAAGGTTGTGTTTAGGATGATGAAATTTTTTTATCTTTATTTCAGGGATGATGAAATAGCCTTATTTTGTATGATCACTGATAGGAATGTTATTTTTAGAAAGATGAAATATGATCATCATTCTTGATCATAACATGTCCTTTGCGAAGAGATTGAATTAAAGCAAACTTGTTAAAAATAGGTAATAAAAATGTACTCGAATAAAAATATCGAAAAACTGACTTATATATTCGTGGAATATCTGATTGTATTAAGGCTGCTGAAAATCCCCTGTCTAAAAAGTATCTACGGGAATTTATTTTCGAGTCGAATATTTGAATAAATAAATATTAAGCGTTTCGAAATTATCAGCAGAATTAAAAAGTTTTTACTTATTAATTCTGAAAATTTCGAATGTATTCTTATGCAATCATTATGTAGTTTTAATTTTAAAATATCTTCGCAAATAAGAAATCATACGTTAATAATTACTTTACAGAAGATGGGTTGCGTGAATTCGATTCTGTATATATATTTATTTTGTCGTTTATTATTGTAGTTTCTAGTTTTATACGGACAAAAAAAAATACACACTCGAATATTTGAATAAATAAATATTAATGTCTGTTTTCTTTCAAATGATTGTATTTAATATTCTACTTCTTCTAAATTTACTTTGCTGTTTTAATATTCATTTTTTTAAAGTTACGCTTTTATTTACTATAGATATTGAAATAAATCCAAATTTATCCAATAAAATAGAAATTTTAAAAATGCTTATAGCATTCCAAAATTATAAGCAAAATTAAAATGTAACAAGAATTATTCCCATTCGTTTTTACTTTTAATTCTGAGAATTTCGAATGCATTCTAACGCAATTATTACGCATTTTTTATTTTATATTATCTTCGCAAATACAAATCATTCGATAATTTTTTTGCAAAAAGGTGGCATGGGTGAGAATGAGTCTATTTTTATATATATATATATATATATATATATATATATATAAATATATATATATATATATATATATATATATATATATATATATATATATATATATATATATATATATTGTCGTAAATTATTGTAGTTTTTCAGTTTTAGCCGGACACACTCACATACAGGCAATTGCCCTTTATACACACACACACACACACACACACACACACATATATATATATATATATATATATATATATATATATATATATATATATATATATATATATATATATATATATATATATAATGCGTATATATGAGATATTTATATATATTTGTGTGTTTATGTATTTTCTTTTTATATATTAGCTGGTTTTATTTTTTTAAAATGTTACATTTTGCCTAGAAATTTGAATTTGTGTCTTTTTATGTATGTATGCGTATATATTTATTTTTCTATCGATTTCTATATTCTTTAGTGCCTTTTTTTCTTTATGTTGTTCATTGACGAATATTTGTTTTCAAATGTATCGTAACTGTAACGAAGCTTACCATTAATATTAGATTTTAACGTCTTTTCTAACTGAATTTTTGGCCTTTCAATTAAAACAATATAAGCAACAAAACATGTATTTTTTCTCAGTTTTTTCTTTAAATAATTTTATAATATTTCATAATTAAGGTAGATTAAATTTAAAATTTAAAATTGGCAATTTTTGAATGTTATAATAAAATTTAATATTAATTAGTTAGAATGATTTCTATTTTAGTCTAATCCTAACATTAAACCATTAATTGTTATAACCAAATTCTTTGTCAAGTTTTTTTGAATTCTCATATAATTGTATTTTGATACGTCATTGCAGCTTATGTAACACCCTTTAAAACCCTTTATTCTACATCCGATACCATCACGTGATAAGACACCAGAAGTGTTGAAAAAATGGCTATTCTTGTAGTGATTTTATAACATATTTATATTATAATTTTCGAATATATATATATATATATATATATATATATATATATATATATATATATATATATATAATTAAAAATGAAAAGAATTAGTTCTATCATATCGTGGAAAACACGTGAATTTTTTTTTTTTTTTAAATCTAGAAGGTTTCATAACGCAGTAAGACGAACAGTTGAAAGGTTTTGAATTTACAGAAATACATATACACATTCACAGTCAATTTAACCCTCTGAAGATTGTCTCAGACGAGACTGAAAGTACTTGGGGAAAATAAAAACTATTAGAGAGAAAATTAGGGTATTTTCCTTAATCAATTTTCTAAGGCTACGAAGAAATTAATCCGTTAACTCAAAAGGATTATAACCAAAATAAATCCACATGATATGGCTAAATAATTTGACCAAACCTTTTATATATATACATATATATATATATATATATATATATATATATATATATATATATTGTTAAAATGTTATTTTCAGTGGATGCCCATATTTGAGTAGACGTCTACCTCCCTGAATATCCGAGAAATCTTATTAAAAAAATTATGCGGTCTCTAGCGTGATCTGGTTGTTAGTTTTACCTACCCAGGGCGGGATGGGGAATGCGGACGCAGGCTCGAATCCTGTCGGAGACCGCATAATTTTCGTTAAGTTTTCTCGGAATATTCAGTTCGGTAGGAGATAATGTTTTATTAGTGACGACAGACAGGGTACTGCGATTAAGGTGTAATGTAAGTCGTCTATTGTCTACAAAAGCCAAATGGACGTCAACTATAAACAAGATGAATCCTCCCATAGTAATATCATAAAGAGATACACGACTCCAGTTGAACCAAACAAAACAAATACAGTGCTGGTCGATTAAAGTGACTCACCTGATATTTTTTACGAAATGTTCTCTTCTCCGATGAAACGAAAGTTGAGCTAAATTCAAAGGATAACCGATCTAAAATCTGAAGAAGCTTTGAAAGCTCTTTGAATTTACCAGTAAGTACTGTCAAGTATCCGTTCAGTATAATGTTCTGGGGATGTTTTTCTTTTCATGGAACTGGTTTCTTAAAACCTATTGAAAAGACCCTCAGGAGCGAGCAGTACAAGAGAATTTTAGAGTCTTGTCTGCTCACTTCTGCTGAAAGGGTGCAAATCGACCCCATCAAGCTCATTTGTTATGCAGGATAATGCTCCCTGTCACAAATCAAAACTGATGATGGAATACTTTGATGAGAAGCAGGTGAGTGTTATGACATGGCCGCCCCAATCTCCTGACCATAACCCCATAGAAAACTTATGGAGCATTATAAAGTACAGGCTCTCGAGAAAGCAGTTGAACAACATAGAAGATTTGATTGTGAATTTCTTATCCGAATGGAATTCAATGCTTGGAGATGAGATTTGCCAGAACCTAATCAAGTCAATGCCAAAAAGGGTTGAAAAGATTATTCAAAATAAAGCAGGACCCATAGATTATTAAATATTTCGAACTATATTACCTATTATAAATAAATTATACCTCTATTATTCTTTATTTAAAGCTGTTCGGTTATGTTTCTATTGATTACTAGTTGCAGGAAATAAGTGAGTCACTTTTTTTTTTTAGTTTTTCCCTAAATCTCATTTATATCCAAAATTATAATTCTCAATAGAATATATTAGGGTGAGTAAACTTTTTTACTAGGTGGTCGGGAACGGGTGTCTATATTAGTAAGATTAAAAATTAGTTTGACCCCAAAAACAATAGGCGAAAAAATTTAAAAATATCAGTTGAGTTACTTTTATCGAACAGCACTGTAAATTATCTACTACACAAAATTTAAAACAGTTAACCTTATCATCAAAAATTACAACACACCTACAAATTCAAAATTACAAAGAACGATCATTATTTATGAGTTCAAATGCCTGTTAAGGAACTGTGTTCCTGAACAAACCGAACTCATAAATAATTACATCAGTAACACTACGACATGACTATCCAGACGACTTAAGTTTCACCTATACGAACACATCTCCATCAGAACCCATTTAAACACACACACACAAACATATGAGACCCATCCGAAACAAATGAGTATAAGATACAAGTATAATAAACTCATCAACATATAAAATAAGATAAAAATAATGGAAGCCTTAATAATAAAAGAAAAAAGGAACACTCAATAATATTAACTATGATCTTGTCCACAATATGGTGAGGTCTTTAGAAAATAAAACCTCCCTATTACTCTAGGTATATAGAGACAACCTATACACCCAGTTACAAAGTAAAAATAAAATAATTCTTGATAATGGTTACAAGTATAGCCGAAAGTGTTCGGAATTACAGAACATTTCGACACTTTCTACAGACTGTGTCCAGAAAAGAAACACTTCTTTGAACAAAAGAAAAATTAAATAAAAAGCTTAAATCGCGTACTTATCTGTCATCTTTAGCAAAACATATATAAAAGAGGGATTCCTGGCTAGATACCCAATATATATATATATATATATATATATATATATATATATATATATATATGTGTGTGTGTGTGTGTGTGTGTGTGTGTGTGTGTCTGGAGAGAGAGAGAAACAGACAGAAAGATATGGAAAGAGAGTCAGAAAGTAATAGATAATATTAGGTAATATATGTGTATACATAGAAAAAGGGACAGAAACACGGACAAACAGATATGGATAGAGAGAGAGAAATAAATTGACAGAGTAAGTGCGTGTGTATATGGAGAGAGGGAGAGAGAGGGAGGGAAAGAGAGAGAGAGAGGAGCGAAATATATGGAGTCAGGCAGTATGTGTGTATATATGTAGAGAGAGTGAGTGAGAGAGCGAGAGGCAGTCAGACAGACAGAAGTATATAGAGGGTGACACAAAATGTGATAGAGTATGTGTGTGAGTGTTTGAGTATGTAGAGAAAGAGACAGACGGACAAACAGACAAGCAGAAAGATATTGAGAGAGAGTTAGAGAGAGATAGAGGGAACGTTACATAGTATGTGTCTCTGAGGAGAGAGACAGAGTCAAGGAGAGAGAAAGTGATAGTGTAGGTGAGTATCTTTTTGGTGTCGAAAAAATCGTTTAAGGTCAGATGAAAACCTATGGTGGAATTTGCCGATATTTTGTGTGATGTCCTGTTTTGAGGGAAGAAGGTCGAAAGTCGTGAAGTGGCTACAATAGCCTTTATGCTATTGACAGTTTCAAGCTAGATATGAACACTCGTCTACGTGCTATGACTGAAATAGATTTCAACGTCAAGTGTCAACTAAATCTTAGCCGGTTTACACGAACGACGAAAGAGATTTTTTTTCTTATTGATACTGATTTTGCTTTCTCTCGCTAAAAAATACATCAGGATTTGTAAACGTTTTATTCTTGCATTTAATATCGAAAATTTTCACATAGACTGAAAATTTGAAAGAACACATGCTTGCACTTATGTTTTAGAGATGATAGGTCAATCTTTTCGAAATAAAAGTTGTTACATACAAACCAATACATACATACATATAGGGTGTTCCAATAACTTGGACCGATTTTAAATGTGAATTAAGTTTAACACTAGGATTTCCGAGGTGTCGTTTTTGACATCTTCAAATTTTCAACAAATTACTATGGAATAACTAGTTTTGGTTCGATGCTGAGGCTTATGGACAATTATTGAATTTTAGCAAAGATGCTTAACAGACTTAATTCTTTAAAAAAATATTCAGTCGAATAGCTGATATTTGAGGTTTTACCTTGAATGGCCGAGGTGTCGTTTTTGACCCCTAGGCTATTTATAGGGTAAATGCATTGAAACATTTCTCACAAGCAATAATACTTGTGTTTATATCCCCTATCTATCTATTTATCTATCTATTTATCTATCTAACTATACACAAACACACATTATATATATATATATATATATATATATATATATATATATATATATATATATATATATATATATATATATATATATATAATCACTTTCTTTCAGTATGAGGTATACTAATATTTGTGAATTTCTTTTCAGACTTGTTATTCCTGACTTGAATATTGAATATATTAGAGATGGCTGCTACACGGCGTAATGTAAATAAAGATGTCAAAGGAGCTGGCCATCCTAGTGTTAAGCGTCTAATGATTTTTTCTTTTTCTTTCAGATTTAACAACTTCAGTTTTTGGTCAATTCAACCATGGAAAGATGAAAAATTGATCAACTTGTTAAAGTTATCGAAGCCTATTACGAAAACAGATGTTCAAACAGAAATGCATTTCGGGCTTTTCGGGATTTTTGGGGTCAACATAATCGACCAACCGGGAGTGCAATTGGAAACGATGTAACGTTGATTTCGAGATGTTCAATTTCTGCGCGCGATGACGAATAGAAGTGTCTAGTTTTTCGGCCACATTTTCGTGCACTGAAGATTTTTTTCTTCTCTCTGCTGAACGGCGTAAACGAGCAAGCAATAGTGTTTTCTGCCACCGACCCAGGTTGTTTGAATTTACGAACAATTTTTTCCAGTTTCAATATTGAAACATAAACACGTTGTAGCACGCTTAAATTCATGCAGATGGGGCACCAGTGGAAATACCGCGTCAGAGCAGTTACCATGAAGAAACTTGTAGAAAAGACAGAGGGAAGCCACGTCAGGTCTGCGAGAAAAGTAACTGAAGTCAAGATGCCAGGTCAAGACCTATCACATTGCATATCCGTATCTGGATTTTGCAGAGAACCTCGAGATGAACTACGGGGGTACCAGACAATATATGGCAACAGTATTCATTGCAAGCACGAATAATAGATTTGTAGATTTGAAGGATAGACTCAGAGAGAGACAGACGTTATAGCACGACACAGAGAACCAACTTAGCTTGCGGTAGAACCACCTATTGATTTAATGCAGTTGTTCCATGATGTCAGTGGAAAACGTGACAATAAGAAGGCGTACATAGACGCTCTCATGAAGTCGAGCATCAGCCATGCTGATAGAAGGCAGTGGGGTCTCTATGGTTGGTAAATGGGAACAATTTCATTCTGGAAAATTCGTAAACTTAAGGAATCAGCACATATGCTAGGCCACAAAAATCTCCTGAGCCGACCAAGCATAGAAATAAATACAATATGGGAACCAGTAATAAAGAGTGCTAGAGAAAAGCAACAAAATTTGCAATATAAGCTCTGGTAAAAACATGATTTGATAACAGCAAAATTGCAATATGAGCACTGGTAAAAATGGTTGCTGAAGACATTAGGTTTATAATACCCAGAAAATCAAGGACACATGGCACAGTGGATAAAGGCGTTGGTTAGTGACAGGACCCAAAGAGTGTGAGTTCAATACCCGGTTAAGGCAGTGGAGAACTTTCAGAGGGAAAATTAGCAGGAGATAACTGATAGCTGACATCCATCAAACATGGCACGAGCGAAACAAAGGGTCCTGTTCGACATTCCAACCACTTCAAGAAGGCCGGAACGTACAACGGCCGAAACGTTGTGATAAATATGGCGACAAAATTGAGGACAATAGTCCGAATAATGTAAATAATGTACACAGTACCTCATCTCAGAAATATAGACAGACTCTGGAGAACAATTTCATTTTGGAGGGAATTAAAGTTTACAAGCCATTTCCTGCCCCAGTTAACTACAGATTGGATGTCCTTTTCGAGACCAACGGCCAGGTTAATTTTGTCAGGAATTCCGGATCTACTATTGAGACCGGAAGTAAATTGTAATGCTGTCTGTGTGGATGCCTATTTTACAAACTTTTGAAGAGGGAATACTTACACTGTAAAAGCAGTAAATTATTTCATCCTTCATAAATATTTTTTTTTAAATAAATTCACCGCAAGCAAATCGATAATGGCATTAAGACGCAAAAGACTACCGAGCGTGAAAGATAATGAAAAGACAGTAGAAGTAACTGGTAACCGAATCTTAAACAGGAAACAAAAGATAATCATCAAATCCTGTTCAGAAAAACGGGGAGGTGTATGAATCTGGCGATATCTACACGTATTGAGGAAAAAATCCAATAATAATAAATAGCAAATGACCTTTCAGAGTTTAGACAGAGACTTTAGAAGTATAGAGTTGAAAACTTTAGATGTACCTGGAAACCCAGTACTAATCAGGAATCAAGCCATAAACCTCTACTTCTGTTTAAAATACCGCCGATGAGTGTAAACCGTACGAACCTATTAAGAAAAAATGAAACTAACGACCTTTCATTTTGATAACAATTAACTAATATAATTGCTTTTAAATTATTCTGAAAAAAGTTATTTCTTGATTGATGTATAAAAAAATAACGGAAATAAATCAAGTCTATTTTTCAACCGTTTTTTCCACCGCCATGTTTTTAGATGTTACCCTTGTTTGTAAACAAAACCCATCACTTTTTCGGCGGAATTTATTTTTTCGACTCCGCCGAAAAAATAAAAAAAAAATAAATAAAAAAAAACGCTCCTACTCACGTGTTACTTCTATTAAACATAACAGAAGAGTGATATAGCAAATAATAGAAAAATGATATGTCAACATCGGCGAATATTTATTTTGAAGAACCTAAATAATTCATGTTTTAATGTATTAGGTCGCTGCAAAAATAATGTCGTTTTCTCACATATGTTACTATGTGAGAAACCGAGATTATTTTTGCACCAACCTAATAATGTCGTTTTTTGAGATATTTTTAACGTCAAAAAACGACATTATTACGTCATTATTTTTGCACTAACCTAATATATGGAATAAGGACAGATATTAGGTTGGTGAAAAAAAAAAATGTCGTAATAATGTCGTTTTTTGAGGTATTTTTAACGTCAAAAAACGACATTATTACGTCATTATTTTTGCACCAACCTAATAATTTCTTTATTAAAATCAGTAATGCGACAATGTCAATATATATGGTTTGGTGCTCCTGTTGTACACGTCGAGATTGCTGACAAAATCCAAATATGGATCTGTAATGTAATCTATCCTTATCTTGGCATCTTGAATTCAGTCACTTTCTAACCGACGTGTCGTGGCTTCCCTCTCTCTTTCACAAACATTTTCCTGGCAACTGCTCTAACGTGCTTTACTGTTCTCCCAGGTGCGCCGGCTACATGAATTTAAGCGTGCTACTAGATTAGCTTCTAGGTTCCACATATTTATTGTTGAAATAGCTAGATACAACAACCACTTCTTTTCGGACGCTTTCTTCTGATTTCTTGCATCCCTGATAAACTACAGTCTTCAAAAATTTAAATAGAACGTCAATCGACATCTGTCTTGAACTGCCTTTCTTTTCTTTTTACCTTTTCTTAGTCCTCATCTTTCTTAGTTTTCTCATTGTCTTTCACTTTCACTCCCTGTAACCAATTGAGTTCTAGTGACATTATAGGCTTTGATTGGGGTAAAAGAATTGCTGGGGGTTACAAGCAGTGAAAGAAGAAATCTAGTCGTAGATCGTATACACTAGTAAATATATAAGACGATTCGGAAAGGTTTGAATTGACATTTTTTTATTGCAGTGAGGTTTACCCTAATTTAATCGGGTCTATAATGCCAAAATGAGCGGTGATCTCAAAAATGACCGAAAATCTGTTGTTAACTGGGTCAAGAAATGGCTTCTTAATGTTATCGCATCCAAAATCGAAACAGATCTCTTTCAATCTTCTGAGAGAATATTTTTACCTTCACACATTCTTATTGCAGTGAGGTTTACCCTGTACAAGGCCTGGGAGTCATTCTATGTAGAGTATACAGAGTAAGAGGCGCAGTTGATGTGCATAGGTTGGGAAGTCAACGGTTAACTGTAGACTTGAACAGATTAAGATTGTAATGATCGCGGAAAAATCCTTTTGCGAATCGGTTCCACAGAGCAGTGGCTGCTGGAAGAAGTTCTCGAGAGAAACATACTTCTCATCAGTGGAACACTGACGGAATGAAGGTTGTTCGCCAAAATGTGTGTAGCATGGTGGGTCCTAGCTATTAAGGTTAGAACGAAGGAATGTGTTGATGATTAGCACGACACATCATCAAACAAATAGAAAACGTAAAGCTATGTTAACGAGTTGAAACGTGATTTACGCTACGCTTTGGGTGCTTGCATTTGAAATTTTCGAAAATCAGTACATAAATTAGATTTTATGTAATTTCGCATCAGTTGTTCCTCTATTCATTTATTTTTATTAGATTTATTTTTCTTTTTATGACCTTTACTTCCCCCATGTTACCCCAAACAAAGCGATAGGGCCACAATACACCAGGGGTTGTCGAAAGTGAAAGAGAACGAGGAGACTTAAATGAGAAGAACGGATAATAAAAGGACAGAGCTCAGGAAGACAGTAGACGGCGGTTGGCGTTGTTTTTAAATTCTTTGAAGATTGTAGGTGGCAGGAAATAAAAGAACCGGAAGAGAGTTTCACAGGCGGGAAGTGCGATAAAAAAAAAATCTTTTAGAATAGAATTGACGGTTGCATTTAGCTATTTCGACAGTAAAACGATGAAGTCTAGTAGTACGCTTAAAGTCATTCAGTCGTGGTATCAAATTTCTTACAAGAACAAAAGCCATGAAAATATTTCTAGAAAAGTCAGGGTGAAGCCACATCACCATAATGGGAAGTGAATTAAGTCAGAATGCCCGGTCAGGACAAATAACACTATAACCCTTGTTTGGGTTTTCTTTTTGATCATTTCCCCTGAAGCAATACAGTAAAGCCACAAGAGGTTACCGAATGTGAAAGAATAAGAAAAAAAAGTCGGGGGGAGTTATGGTAAATCTCAAGATCAGACATATTGCTTCAATATTAATGCAATGGCGACCGATTTATAAAATGAAGATTTATAAATGTGCAAGATCGTTTAATACAAAATAGTGTTTAATATTTTTGTTGTATAGTCTCAAGAAAAAAAATGTATAAATTCACTTTCAACGCATGTTTAACCTTTATTACAATTCTAAAACAATAAAAATTCCCATGGGGGCGGAAAGTTAGTTTAAATAATAGCGGCAACAAAGAAAAAAACAAAACAAAAAAAAAGTTCTTTTGACACCCCATATTTTTGCTGGCACTAAGTTTGCCAGCTTTTCAATATTTTTTGGGGAAAACTAATATAGTTTTTAAATAATATTTTAAAATTAATTTAATATTTCAAAATATGGAATAAACATTATCTAATATCTCAAAAGATTATGAAATAATACTCAGATAATGTTAAAATATATTTTATGCATAAAACTCCATCAATCGTTCCTGCTATCATCTATAAGCTGGATCCATATAAATCATGTGGTGTTGATAGCATTTCTGCAATAGTCCTTAAGAAATATATACTCCTGAACTGGCTGATGCTTTCTCTTAGCGCTACAATTAAAAAATTGCTGCTTCTGACATTCCTGTTTAAAAGAAATCCTCTTTTATAGTTCCATTCTTTAGCAACTCTGGTCCTTCTAACTGTCAGCCTCATTTTGACAAAGTAATAGAGGTTAATCATTGTTGAATTATTTAACCATCTCACCTCGCAAGATTTTCTTTCAGATGAGAAATATGGCTTTAGCTTCTCTAGTTCGACAAATAATGTATTAACGGTTATTACTGAAAGCGTCGATCAAGCTTTAGATAAGGAAGGTGATGTTCGCGCTGTTACTTTAGATATACCTAAAACCTCTGACAGAAAACGGTCACTCATCTAAATATTTTTGGCATTAATGGCGGTGTACGTCAAACCTCAAGTTTCGTCCTACGTTACACCAAATTTTCATGAAATGACTTTCGGGATCTAAATTCATGACTGAGTATTTATACTGATGACAAAACTATTTCCCTTGTCTTAACAGTAAGTTTAATCGGTTCCATAATGTCAAATTGATCGCTGATCTCAAAAATGGCCGACAATCTGTTGTTACCTGGGTCAAGGAATGGGTTATTAATGTTAACGACTCCAAAATCGAAACAGCTCTCTTTTAATCATCATGGCTAATGCTAACCTCCAGAGGAGGGATTCATTGTAGCTTCTATGACTAAATTTACCCGCTGACATGTAGGGGAAATATTACGTTTTATCAAATGTTTGGTTCACTGTGTCGTCTTAGATAATTTTTCTCACCTTAACCTATCTTACTACACGGCCATTCCTGCCACGTATGGTTTAATGCTTCTGCAATATATTTTAAAAAATTCTCGATAAAATCCTAAGAAGAATCTTTAATTTTATCAGTTCTGACCTGATATCTCAGGTTCAGTCACCGTATATTTACATTGAACCGTAAGTGCTTCCCGAACAAAATGAACCAGTTGATCAATCACTTAATTTACTCCTGCGTTTCTTAAATTGCAGTCTTATTTGTTCAAGCCTTTCATGTGCGAAACACAGATAATTTTATCGTCTTGTTTCAACTTTATTGTTTTTTGCTAAGCCTTTTCTCCCCAGGTATATTTCTACTGCTGTGTTATATTAAACACATAAAAGTTCTAACATGAAAACATACTGAGCAAAACGCGATACGTATCTCTCTCTCTCTCTCTCTCTCTCTCTCTATATATATATATATATATATATATATATATATATATATATATATACACCTTTTTTCTTCCTTTTCCCCTTTTGTTCCTTTTTCCCCATATCATTTCCGTTGAGTTGACCGATTAAATAGGTCAATGTCTGATCCTTACCCACTTCTTCCCCAATATTAAGTATTGTAATAAAAATAAAAATAAATTTTAAAACTCTTCCTACTCTCTCTAAACACGACCACGTCTCTCACACTATTCCTCACAAACCTCTATGTCAACATATATAAGCTTCATACTGCCCGTCAAAAGTATAAATTTTAAATTCATTTTTCGTTTCACCTTTGAAAGTGAAGTCTGAAGATCTAGAGAAAAATAAAATTCTCTGATGAAATAAATTATAACTAATGAAACCTTAAAGTTGTCTGTTTTTCTTTAAATTGGTATATATATATATATATATATATATATATATATATATATATAATATAATACTAGGAGAAATCAAGGAATCATAGATGCCATTGAATGTTTAAAAAATATAATAAAAACGGATTAATTAAACAGTTCGTTGAACTCTATTTTAGTTGTGAATTTTCCGCTTGATTGGATCTCACTATATTATTTCAAACTTTTGCTTCATTGCATCTCACTGTTAAAACATTCTAACAATTGACGTCATTTTTGACGGCACAGTTGAACAAGTATCTAAATAAATTTAACTTGTATTTTTTGCATCCTTTAAAGTAAGCCACAGAAATCTGCTCAACAACCTGAACATATTTGAGAAGGATTTTAGAATAATCAAGATCCTATGCTGGCAGGAAACCGCCTGCATATGGACAGAAAATGAGTTCAGTAGATATACAAAAATAGAAAGATGTGTAAGACAAGGCTGTGTAGTCTCACCGGACTTGTTCAACCTATATAAGGAGGTAATTCTGAGTGAATCAGATGGACAGAATTCGCTATTGGAAATCACAATCTTAGCAACATAAGATATGCAGATAATACAGTTTTGATAGCAGACAGAGAAAGGGTAATCCTATTACATTATGTAGTGAAAGAAAGTGAGAAGAAAGGACTAAAGGGAAAGTGCACGAAGGCAGAATGCGTGGTTGTTAGCGAAAGGATGTGCCCAAAATGTAAATTACATATCAGAGATAGCAAAATTAAGCAAGTACAAAAAAAATAAATATCTGGGAATTGTTCTAACAAAAGACGTAACATGCGACAGTGGAATCTGATGACGGAATTGAGATGATCAAAGATGCCTCTCAAAAACTAAGCAGAGTATTAAGAGACATAAAAATGCTTCATAACAAAGAAAAGACTAACGGAGAAGAGATATCAACCAACAAAAGTGTTGTTCTACAGAAGGATAGCATAGAGAGAACATGTGAGCAACAAAGAGGTTTTAGAGAAGATGGAAACAAAAAGAAACCTTATATTTAACCCCAGATAGTTGAAATGTCTAGAACTTATAAGGAAGAAGCATGGCTTGGAAAATCTGATACTCACAGGACAGATTGAGAGCAAAGAGAACAGAGAAAAACAACGCATAACCTACTTGGTGAGCTTCATTAAATGGATGGCGGTAAAGGGTTTAGGAGAAATAACGAAAGACAAAATGAGCTACAAGGGACAGGAAGTTGTGGAGATCTATAATCGCCTACTTATTGAGGGGACGCAGCATATTCATTCAGTTATATCTCATGTGTGATACAGGCTAAGGCTATCATGTATCTTTCGATACATGAGTGACGAGGCTGATTTTTATACGCAGTGGGTTGCCATTTCTTTCTGCGGTAGACCAGTTGCCATCCAAGTCTATAGAACCCGATCTGTCCTGCTGTTTACCCATAGCTTGGGGTGAGGAGAAGAAAAGGATTCATACCTTTCCAGAGGATATTAGCATGTAAGTGAATGTAATGGATTCGACTGGAATTCGAACTCGGCTCTCCGATTCCTAAATCCGAGCCACTATTACTCCACTGTGCCCCCTCTTGCATCCTCTAACACGTAATCTAATCATCTTTCTTAATTAGCAGTTCTATATATATATATATATATATATATATATATATATATATATATATATATATATATATATATATATATATATATATATATATATATATATATATATATATATATATATATATATATATATATGGTCAAAATAATATTGTTTAAGAAAATATCAAAATAAAGTATTGTATTTAATTCAAGCCAAAGATAATATTTAGATGCTTGTAGAGAGTACTATTTAACCTCATATATATATATATATATATATATATATATATATATATATATATATATATATATATATATATATATATATATATATATATATATACACATTCACGAGATATTCACGAGACATTTCCGCCACTCTTCCAATCTTTAAATTTCAACATACAAATGCGTATGTATAGACACAACACCACCCGTGTACCTACATATGTCATATCCGAAACTGCCCACATATGTTTATATATGTATGAGTCCCGACGGACGACCAAGTATGTATATGTGTCTGCATACATCGATGTTTGCGTCAGTCCGATGAAAAAACGACGAAGTTTCCCCCACCACTTCCACAATAACACCAATACACGAAATCTACATAAAACCAAAATTTTTCTGAAAATTAATCAGTTTGTCTGACGATCGCTAAAGCGTGAAACCCAGGGTCACAAGCTCACATCTATCCAAACATATATATATATATATATATATATATATATATATATATATATATATATATATATATATATATATATATATGTATATATATGTATATATATCAGTCAGTCAGTCTGTCAGTCAACAGTTATATGCCATGCGTGATACGCAATCATGTTATCTTTCGATACATGACTGACGAGGCAGATTTTTTTTCCTCGCAGTATGTTGCCATTTCTTTCTGCGGTAGACCAGTTGCCATCAAAGGCTATAGAACCCGGCCTGTCTTGCTATTTACCCATAGCGTTGCCCAAACGTAGCACATCAGTCAGTCAGTTATGTATCTTGCGTGATACTTAGGCGATCATGTATCGAAAGATACATGACTGATGAAGCAGATTTTTTTCCCGCAGTAGGTTGCTATTTCTTTCTGCGGTAGACCATTTCCCATCCAAGGTTACAGAACCCGGTCTGTCCTGCTATTTTCCCATAGTTGGGAAGAAGAAAATGATTGATAACTTTACCAATGATATAAGCACGTGAGTGAATGTAATGGATTCGACTGGAATTCGAACTCGGCTTTCAGATTCATCAATCCGAGATACTATCCATTACTGCACACTGTACAGAAGAAAAATAAGGTTAATGTTCATTATTTTCTAAACACTCTAAAATTACGCAATTGTCGTTTGAATGCCGAAAAACCCATCGTTGCGTGCTTAACAATCAAAATGAAGACAAACATCCAGTGTGTACAATGTAGCTTAAAGTACATTTCTGTACATATGCATCGGATTTTACTTACATTCGTGAAAGGAAATGTTATTGGTGGCTCCATTTTTACTTACCAGGGACGAAATAAGTAATCTGTGATCTTAAACACGTGAGGTACGGCCGTTTCAGGCAATGCGAATGAAGACATGACATTTTCGTTACGAAGGCATTGCCTACGTAAAGCTGCGATGGAAACGTATCAAGGTGTGTGCTGATACCGAGAGATAGATATATACAAGGTGAGATAAACAGATAGATACCAGAGGGCAATGTATGTTTCTCAACCAAAATAATGACCAGTTTACAAATAAAGAAAGATAATAATAAAAAAAAAAGTTTGCATTTTCTAGATTCTAGGAAGTGTGTCGCTCTGGCTGAGAATTGGTTGGATGATAAGCAAAGGGCAGAATTTCGAAAGCTG
>OZ010572.1:109803059-109815559 GCA_963932145.1 Acanthosepion lycidas | reverse complement strand
AATGTCGTTTTCTCACATAAAGTTGAAAAAAAACGACATTATTTTTGCACCAACCTAATGCATATGAAGGATCATAGATAAATGCCTGGACTCGAAGCCATTGAGAGTCGTCCATTTGATATTCTTACTTTACAGAAATCTTTTTCAGATTTTGTATGTGTATGTGTGTGTGCGTGTGTGAGCGAGACAGAGAGAGAGAGAGAGAGAGAGAGAGAGAGAAACTGAGTGAGAGGTAAACAGATAGAATTCAGAAGTAATTAAAATTTAATAAACTTTTCATTTCTGCATTTTCATAATTGAATCGCCTGTCCCTGCAATATGATTAAAACATCTTCTGAAACCCAAGTTTCATATCTGTAATTTCGGTTTTCTAACTTAATAGACGGTATTAAAATAAAGATTAAAAGAAAAAAAATGGCGTGATAAAACAAGGTGTAAATTTACATTTGTTTCATCAAAATTAAGTTGCGAAACTCAACTTCTGTAATCAGGTAATAAGAAATAAATAAATAAATAAATAATAATAATAATAATAATAATAATAATAATAATAATAAAAACAAAAACAAAAAACGAACTGCCTGTCTTTACGATAAAACCAACAAGGAGATTTAAAATTGAAAAATTAATAAGATAATTTTCATTATTTGTTCTGAATAAAAGAGTATATACCATACTACCGACAAAGAACAATGGTTAGCAAGAAGCAAGTCACATGCACCCGCCCTTTGAGACGCACTTTGTGATCGCCATGTGTAGCTGTGTGGATGATTTAACAAAGCCCAGGAAATGATGATATGCTCGACCTTTACAAGAGCCAGATCAGGTAGCCTAGATGTTTGCCGAGATGTGGTAAGTCTCTCAATGCTATGATGGAAAATGCTCGGATGAAGTACTTGGTTGAGCCAGGTCTAAGCTTCACTTCTAGGACCCGCCATGCCACTCATATTTGTAACAAACCACTCGCATTCTCTTCGTATTTTATCGGATAGCAGTAAGTTCCACTCGAACAGCTTCTAGCAGCGAACCATTTCTCTTTGGAACCGACTCCCAAGAGGATGTTTTCCCGATCACTACAATCTTAACCTGTTCAAGATTATGATTAACCATCATCTTACCTTCTTTCAGTATAAACTGCTTCTTAACTGCTTTCTACCGGAAATAGATCTTGGGCCTTGTGCAATGGGTATCTTCCTGTAATTATATATATATATATATATATATATATATATATATATATATATATATATATAGTATTGTAATATTTTTAAAAAATATGATTCCTTCGCTACATAAGAATTCTCATGTTTCAAAAACGAGAGCCAAAACCATCAATGTAATTATTAAAATTAAGTTGAATCAAGGTGTTGGGCCCTGTTTCATCCTCAAGCGAAAATTTAGAAATAAGCTATCTTGCGAAATAAGCTATCTTGCGAAAATTTAGAAATAAGCTATCTTGTGGTTTCCGAGTGTTTATAAGTATGGTCCATTGCAACATTAATAACTATAGAAACGGCTAGGCTGGCCATTTTGGTTAGGTGGTCAGACAGTTAATTCTTATCTATAGATTCGTCACCTTCGGAAAGGTTATGCCAAGGTAGAGTGGGGTATCTATTTCAAAGCTAATGGTGGCGGTCACCGTCTAGTTAGTTTACAGCGAAAGAATATTTCAATGCGCGACGTCAAGTCATTAAGTGTCGAGAGGATTTTGTTTTATTATTATCTCTCTGTTAATCTCTTTATTCATTTGTTTATGCAAATGGCTAATATTATATGTTATAATAAAGAGGAAGAACAGTAAGATATATAATCCGATGTTCTTATTAATATTTTTAATTTTACAAAACAGCGCTCAATGCAAATCTACAGAGCATAAATATTATAAATTTACTATTTTAAAAATATGATTCCATCGCTACACACGAATTACTATGTTTCAAAAATAGAAGCTGAAAGCTACAAATTCAATCATAGAATGAAATTAAACTCCCTAGTTCTGTTTCATTTTCAAGCGAATTTTAATTCTATAATTGAATTTGGAACGAGCGATGGAACCATATTTTTAAATGAGTAAATTTATAATATTTATGCTCTGTAGATTTGTATTAAGCAATATTCTGTAAAAATAATAATATTAATAAGAACACAGGGATATATATCTTATTTTTATTTCTCATTATTATAATACACACACACACACACACACAAACACAAACACACACACACAAACACACACATATATAATTGCTAGAACTGCCCATTTTACACTTAACAGCAATGAAAAAGTGTAAAAGCACCTACGCGGCCTCGTGGGTGAGGAATTATATATATATATATATATATATATATATATATATATATATATGGTTGAATGGTTTTATACGCGCGTGTTTGTATGCAATCCGAGTTTGAATATACCTATGGTGGATTTGTCAGGGAGATGAATATATATATATATATATATATATATATATATATATATATATATATATATATGTGTGTGTGTGTGTGTGTGTGTGTGTGTGTGTGTGTGTGTGTGTGCTTACGTCCGAATTACGTTGAAACGTCGTTTCGCGTATGATCACCGAACATAAGCAACATACAGCGTGGTCAGTACCAAGATGGGTTACCCCTTGGGTATTCTAGATGTTGTAATTTGAGGGGATGTGTAACAGAGGGTGAAAGTTAGAGATAAAACTGGGTGTAGAGGGGATTAAAGTAAGGATAAAGGATGAACGGGATTCGAGAAGATAGAAGATACCGATTGAGGAGGCATTTAAAATTGTGAAAATTGTAGTGATTAGGGAAGCAACTAAGCGGAAGGGAGTTCCACATGTGGGAAGTTCGAGAAAATTAACTGTTGGTGTTAGCCATTATATTTAACTATTTCAACAGTAAATGAATGAGACCTAGACCCCAACCAACTTAAAATTATATAGCTGTGATACCAGGGAAAAGATCGGATCAGTGCAAATTTCCATGAAAATATTTATAGAAAAGACAGGGGGAGGCCACGTCACATCGGTGAGAAAGTGACTGAAGTCGAGAGGCCAAGTCAGGGACAATTACATTGCAGATCCTTCTTTGGATTTTGTCAAGAACCACGAGATGAATAGCAGGTGTACCAGATCAGATATAGTAACACTAGCAGCATGGCCCGGCGTTGCCTGTGCTTGATTCAAAAATCGTACGACTCATACAGCAATCGCTATCACATGACTTAAAATATTTTGCTCTTCCTTGCCTTTAAAGGAGTGCCCTTTGCCGTGCTGATGTTGCTACATGCCTTATTTCTTGCCTATCTCACACTGCGAATTTTTTCTAAGCTCTATACTAAACATTAAATCTGTTACGAAAAAAGAACTAAACAAAATGAACACAAAACGATCAGCTTTAAAAAAGGACTCGTAACTGGAAAAACCGAATGAAAAAAGAATATTAACAATAAATACTTTTTCCCACCCAACAGCAGTTCTGCGGTATCAGAACCAACGTTGAGTGTAAGCAGATTTAAATTTTTCCCACTGACGAATGCAGCTATCGATTTTTTTTGCATCCTAGCATGCTAGTTAACATTCGCGTCAGTCAGCTGTTATCGCTCATGCTGGCCAATAGAATCTTCCTGCATATTCGTGGCAGCCAGCTATTGGCTCTCGATCTGGCCAGTAGAAAATGGCCGCAAACTACATGAAAACTGCCGTAGAAGCATGAAAAAATCGATTATTTCCACTATCGATGGAAGTTGGTAAATGAAAAGTCGGTCTTGGCCTTCCCGCTAACTTGGAGCATGTGCATGTAAATTTTGGTGCAAATCCGTCGAAAATTGCGGCCGTGCATTCGTTACACACACACACACACACACACACACACAGCCTGCTTTTATATATAGAGATTATTCAATGCACGCTCGATTGGTAGATTTGTAAATGTGCAAAATGGACTCTGACGAGAAAAAAAATCTTAGTCACAACAAGTAACCCAACACTCCTTGCAACAGATGCAGCTACTGATTCCACTTGAGGTCAGTTGAAAAAAACGAGGCCAAAAAGTCGCAGTGTGATGCTCTCGGGAATCTAACATCAACCACGCTGATGACGGACAGGAAAGTTTCTAAATGGGGGTTTAAAAATAGCAGTTTTATTCTGAAGGCATCAAAATTTACAAGCCATTTCCTGCCTTAAACACAGATTAGAGGTCCTTTTCAAGAGCAGCAACAAGCTTAATTTTGTCATCTCTTACGGATTTGCTATTGAGGAGTTAAAAACAGAAATAATAATCGGCTTCAAACTAAACTGGAACGAGTCACAATATTGTCGCACTGTGTGAAGATCGAACTCACGGTGGCTACCACACACCAAGTTTATATATTCAAGGCATGGTGTGATGATCGAAGTCACTGTAATTGTCATTCATATATTACTTAACAAGAGTTAATCAATCTGGTCGATGTTTGCAACGACCTCGAGATCGTGTTCTGGTTTTTCTGCAAGACTGTCATTACAAATAAATAAATGTTTTGTTGGTATTTGAAATTTTACAAGAGATTGAATGTATTTGTTCTTCGTAGCGAAGGAAGAAGATGGCGTATATGAGCAGGCCCTGGAGATATTTGCTTTCATCAAGGGTCGAATAGGGACCAGCAGTGCCCTCGGGCTAACATGCGACAACCTTCACAGATATTACTCACTCTCTCTCTCTCTCTCTCTCACACACACACACAAATACACACACTCTCTCACATACACGTACACATACATCTTTGTGAGTATCTTTGTGTATGTATGAAATAGAAGAGGGGGGAAGAAAAGGACAAGAAGAGCCAGCTATTTTGAATACTGTTCCTTTAATCTCGGGTCGGTCTTTCCTTAAAATGTGCGTGATATTCTTGGGGTCATTAGATGTATTATGCTGCTTTGTGAATCGTAAATAAGCGTGGGCATGGAAGGGTGATTTTTCAGTACAAAAAGTAAACCTAGCGCCATTATTCTGTAAAGGATGTTAAGACAAAAACTAGAATGCCAGCATACGCATAGACACATGCAAATGTGCTCACATTCTCATAAACGTGCAACAGAATGCAGGAGAAAGGAAAAAAGATGGAAAGTAAGAAAAGTGAGGCAGGTGTTCGCAATGTGTTTAACTTACCTGTACATTTTCATAGAGGCATTATCTATCTATCTATCTATCTATCTATCTATCTATCTATCTATCTATGTAATCTTTACATCTCTCTGTCTCTCTCTCTCTCTCTTAGAGAGGTAATCTATTGATCTATGTATCTCCATATAAATAATGTTTTCTTTATATCTATCTATCTATCTATCTATCTATCTATCTATCTATCTATCTGTGTAATTATTTCCATCTATTCATCTCTGTATCTCTATCTAATAAATTTCATTTATATATCTATATCTATAAAAAGAATATATTTGTTCATATCTATCTATCTATCTATCTATCTATCTATTTAAGCTTTATCTTCATTCATCGCTATTTAAATATCTATCTTAGTCTCATCATCTCTCTAAGATATTTCATCCATCTATCGATGTATCTAAGGGTTATAATCTCTATATCTTTCATTTTCTAAGACGCTAATAATTTGTCTGTCCATCTCTCTCTGTAAGACACTTCATCTATTACCTATGTATCCCTATATCTATAGAAACTCTATCTATCTATCTATCTATCTATCTCTCTCTCTCTCTCTCTCTCTCTCTATATATATATATATATATATATATATATATATATATATATATATATGTGTGTGTGTGTGTGTGTGTGTGTGTGTGTATCAAACTCTTCATTTCTGTCACTCTCTTTATCTAGGTAAGAAATTTATATCTATTTATCTATCTAAGTATCTCTCCATGGAAAATATAATGTTTTTCATATCTGAGACTATTTTTTCTCAATCTCACCCTCTCACTTGAAAACACTATCTATCTATAAAAAAATTATATTTGTTCATATCTATCTATCTACATACGTATCGATCTCAGCATTTTCATATCTATCTATCTATCTATTTATCTATCTATCTATCTATCTAAACTATATGTTTGTCCATATCTCTCTTCATCAGTCTCTCTCTCTCTCTCTCTCTCTCAGACACTTCTAGATCAAGATAGATGGATGGATCTTAGAATTTTCCTACCTATCTCTGAAAGTCTCTTCATTTCTATATCTAAGATATTTCATCTATATATCTTTGTTCATATCTGTCTGTCTGTCTGTCTGTCTATGTATGTCTCTTTATCTCTCTCTAAGACACATTATTATTTTTCACGCTATATAAGCTATATCATTGTTCATATCTATCTATCTATCTATCTATCTATCTATCTATCTATCTATCTATCTCTAAGTCTTTTCATATATATATATATATATATATATATATATATATATATATATATATATATATCAATGTGAGTGCGCTAGTGCTTCCGACCATGGTCACCGTGATCACTATTATATACATATTTATACTTGTGTGTGTGTGTGTGTATGTGTGTGTGTGTGTGTGTTGTGTGCGTGTGATTGTGTGTCTGTGTGTGTCTGTGTAGCGGAGAAGGCCTGTGAAAACGAAGAAATATACTATCTTCTAAAGCAGCTCTAAAATGAAGAAGTATTATTATGCATTTGCTTTCTTTGAAATTGAAAGGAACGACTTACAAAGATTATTTATGAAACAACTTAACACAAAAATATATTGTTTACATTCTTCACGATACACCCGAATCAGTGCCATTAGTATGACAGAAGAAACCGAATGTCGCTATATTGTTCCGTATTTACTTTGTTTCATCAATCTGTATAATATTTTAGAAGTAGTATGTCAGCAGACAGGAATCTGTATTCTTGCATCTACTCAGGTTCATTTACAAACTCACATCGTATGTTAAGTGTGTTAATTTGTTTTCAAATCGATAGGTTTTTACGTTAGTCGAATATATGAAATGTTACGTAATAATTTATGCAAAAGGTTTCGAGAATTCAGCCAGTCCGCAGCAACCATTTAACCGCTTCTGGTGAAAAAAAAATTATGTTAATTTAGCCGGTCGTATTTATACAGAAAACATAGACTTCAGAAAAGGCTAAATATTATTTTAAGAAACTCTGAAGTTTCTTGATTAATAATTTTTTTTTCTCAATTTTTAAACATCTATTTCCACGAGGGAAAATATTGTTGGTCATTTTCTGGAGGGATCCTATAAATTTCACATAAAACTAACAACATTGCCGTTTATTTTTTTCGATAATGTCAAAAATTGAGTTATATGATATTACTTAAATCTATTGAAATTTTATACAATATTTCCACGGGGATTCTACAGATAAACACAAATCAAATACAAATATCCATATATATATATATATATATATATATATATATATATATATATATATATATATATATATATATATTTGGTCGAAACTAGTCGAGGAATCTAAATGGAATAATAATAAAAAAAACGAAAGAATATTAATCTACGACCCAGTGTGTCTAAAGATTTTAATTTTTTAACTTTTGAAATTTTGAAATTTTTTGATTTTTTAATTTTTTTATTGTTCAATATATATATATATATATATATATATATATATATATATATATATATATATATATATGAGTGTGTGTGTATGTGTGTGTGTGTTAGGTAGCATATTTCATTCAGGAATGTTTAGTTAAATAAATAATATTATCCTAAATAAAAATGAACATAATACGCCTTCAAATAACTCTAAACATATCAAACTACTATACTGTAACCTAATACATAACTATAAGAAGAAGGGAAAAATTCTAAAATGACTCATAAACACTGATCCAAGAAAAAAAGTAAATTAATTATATACTGTACTAAATTTAATACAACCAACCTACTCATTCATAACCCCTCTTCGTCCACAAGTGTCTTACAAAAGACTAACATCGTATATCAATTTAAGTGTACTTTTGGAGATTGCATCTCTGATAAAAATGTTAATACGCATGTTGGTTTTATAACAGCAAGGATGAAGAGAACTCTTACGTTCTCTAGAACATCTAAGAAAACACTTATGTCCACTTTCACAGTTTCGATAGATATTAGTCGAAAGTACATCAGTGTTTCATTAAGATAATAATAAGCAAAAAAATTAAATTCTGGAACCCTATATATGAGAAAATTGCAGTCAAAAATAAATGAAGTTTACCTAAGAGCTTTAAGAATATGCAGCTCGGATTATTTACATATACATTGAAAAGATTTTCAAAGTTCTCCAGTACCCTTATTATTTCAAATTCAATTCGAACAAATAGTCCAGTAAATATTCCAAAACAAAAAATACGACTCTTCCTGAGAAAGTCAATGAATCAAAATTATATTAACCTGCCTACTAATTCTATCACAACTACAATCGAAAAGAATCGATCTAAACTCAACATATACGTTGTTACTTCTACATTCAAAACAATAAAGACTTAGTCAATACGAAACAACACAATAAGATAAAACCTAAAGAAGGAATTTACTCCATCGCCCATAATATTTGTCACGGAAATACGGAGGAGAAACCTCATGGAATCTAAACAGGTTATATGAACACAAAAGAAACATTTTACAAAATAAAACATCAAAGGCATCGGTTGCACATCGTAACGAATCTGACAACAGTTTTGACATAAAAAATGCCAACCTTACCAAAGGAGAAAATAATTCATTGCGACGTAAATGTCTCCAGAGTGCATTAATCGCAAGGTCATCTACAGTAAATTTACGCCGTGGGTCTAATAATATTTAACCATTCCTGGCAGATCACAGTGTAGGAAGGCTACATACAAAAAAGATGGAAAGAGAAATAAAAGAATTTAAATGAATACGGCCGAGAAAAAATGTAAAATTGCCAGCACCCTTCTGCCGGGCATATATGTAAGCCTACAAACATAACAAAATTAGTCTGAGGAGGTTCTGAAGGACGGAACGCGTCACAAGTAAACATTTTCCACATTGTCATAAAATTTCCCATACATACACACATATATATATATCACATCCGGTTTATCACAATGTGGAAAAAAGTTCTCTTGTGACGCGTTTCATATATATATATATATATATATATATATATATATATATATATATATATATATATATATGGAAATTGATGGTTTCTTTGTCGTATTTAGTGTCGTACATTTAATAATGTAGTCAATGGCGAATTTTCTATTCCATGTCTTCTGTAAATACTGTATGTGTCAACAGTCGCTTCACATGTCATTGTTTGTCGGTGAGTGCGTATATCTTTATTTCGTTCATATAGAATCCAGCACATAAGCATGTGTATGCCTCTGTGTGTGTGTGTGAGTGAGCGTGTGCGCATGTGTGAATGCAATTATTTTTCCATTCGTATATGGGTGGTGATTTGATGTTTCAAAAAGCGATTTAATATTTTCACAGTAATTGGAGGAAAATTAGGTTGTCTGACGTCAGAATATTAATCTTCCTAGTAATGAGGAATATTCGAATATTGAGCTGAACTTCAAATTAGGTTAAGATCTTGATTTCCTCTTGCCCTAAACGGGGAAGAACTGAAATTAATCGAAAATCTTATCTATCTATATATCTGAATCTTCATGCTTGCTCTCCTCCAGACTTACCATTCTATATATCTATCTAGAAATCTATTGGGTTGGTGCAAAAATAATGTCGTTTTCTTACATATGTTACTATGTGAGAAAACGACATTATTTTTGCACCAACCTAATATATAGCTATACACATGCATGCACACATACATACATATATACATTTATACATATATATGTGTGTATGTGTGTGTGTTTGTGTGCGTGTGTAGAGAGAGAGATAGATAGATCTCTTGATTAAGGTTATATTTCGTATAAAAGCCGGCAACCTGTGAAAATCGAAAAAGAAGATATAGAACGGAGTACAAATCGTTATGAAAAATTATATATGTTTATTTTTACTTACATGCACACGCACACAAAGGCTCATATATATATATATATATATATATATATATATATATATATATATATATATATATACGTATGTATGTGACACATTGGGAAAGTGCGACAATTATTTTTTAAGACCTTGCTAACCGAAACGCTCCTCTGTGGCTAAATTGGTAAAAGCACGTCAGGCTATATGACGGTATGACGGTTCCGTATAGTATACAAGTTCGATTCCTATAGGAGGACGCATATTTTCTGTGAAATATTCTCGGACATTCAGGCAGGTAAATATCGTTAACACAGTTTATTATAAACAGATCATTCACTTAAGTATTTTCATCCATAAAAAGAACGTATTAACATAAAAAAATATCTTTATTTTTATATATATATATATATATATATATATATATATATATATATATATATATATATATATATATATATATATAAATAAATATAATAAAATGGCTTAAACACTAATATTCCATGGTTATAATTTATTACATTGGAATCGTAATTATTATTAATTTCAATAATAATTAACAGTAATAACCGCCCACCCACACACACTCTCTCTCTCTCTCTCTCTCTCTCTCTCTATATATATATATATATATATATATATATATATATATATATATATATATATATATATAATGAAATGGACAAAGTCTGTCAATTATTTTAAGACATTTTTGTGTTTATACATTCTTTTTATAGATACAAATATTTAAGTAAATTCTGTTTATAATAAATTGTATTTAACAACATTTACCGGCCTGAATATCCGAGAAATTTTCATAGACAATATTCGTCCTCAACCAGGAATCAATCCTGTATCCTATAAGGAACCGTCATGTAGTCTGACGTGCCTTTAACCGATTTGGCCACAGAGGAGCGTTCGGGTAGCAAAGTCGATGTTACTGTCTTTAAGATGGAAGATGGTAGTTTAAAGACAGTGTGCGTCACTTGGTTAGACACAAGATTTGTTGAAACAAAATGCCAATTTTTGTAGTGATTTTATAAAATATTTATGTTATAAAAATACATTTTATTCATATATATATATATATATATATATATATATATATATATATAGGCAGTATGTCTTCATTCAATGTTTGGTTGAATAATGTAGATATATTATGTCTTTTTTTATTTTATCCTCACATATATACAGATCAATTTCTTAGTACTGTTGAAAAACTCATTAAGGAAGACGCCGTTGTTTTGCGTTATTTTTTTTATTTTCCAAAGATATCATCCAAGATCATCTTCAGGGGTGAATTTCTAAGACAAAAACAAATGACTGTCATTGTTAGTTGTGGATTATTTTTGTAAATGTTTATATGCTTTGCAATGAAAATAGACATTATATGTCTAGATTATTCAACCAAACATGCTTGAATCTATCAAATCAGAACCAACATTCGAATGGAAAAATAATTGCACACACCACGCTTGAATGAAGGGCTCCCTGGCTTTCAACCCAGACATGAGAGGAATCGGCCAGGTCGTCAGCTGTGTAGTAACTCTACGACCACACACTGTCATGAAACTGATGGCGTTGCGTATATCACAAAGCCAAACTTATATTGTTAATCAGCAAGATAGCACTATGCACCACAAACACACGCACACACACACACACAGAAAGGGAGAGAGGGGGAGAGGGAGAGAGAGAGAGGGGGGAGAGGGAGAGAGAAAAGATGCAAATCCCTACGACCACTATCATAAATTTGACTTCCGTTGCAAAACAAAATTAAGAAGAAAATTAATAAGAGGAAAATAATTTTGGTAATCAAAGAACGACATATTTATTTTTCGATATCTGGATCTGATGTTTTTGAAGAAATTGAAATTGATTACATTTATTTTTGGTTTATATTTAAAATATATACATTTATAAATATATATAATTGTGTATTTGGGCAGAAACCACTCTTTTATGCATGTTTTGCTAAAATCGACTGACAAGGTACTGCTATATTTAACAGTCTCTTCGGCAAAGCTTCGTCCGGGCTCCTCTCTGCCAAAGCAGAGTGTTCGCCAGAGGTCGCACACAGTCAGAGACTGCGTCCCGACTGCCGATATTTAACAGTTCTCCAACGAGTAATGTATGTGGCACAAGGCTGAGTTTTACGTGGGCTTGTCCGAGCCCGTAGGCTCGGCTAAAAATATTCCCTTAGAACACGCATAAGCGGGTTCGGGATCTGTCTATCTCCTCGGACGAAGCTTTGCCAAAGGCAGAGAGTTCGACATAAGTCGCAGACAGTCAGAGACTGTTCACCCGACTGAAATTAATTTTTTTATTTAATTTTTGTTCTGTTTGTACAATGTTTTCTTTTTCTGGGCACAAAGTGTGTGAAAACTCTTCAAAGCTGCGTATATCCGAGCATTTTCAGCTCTTACTTTAACCATTATCAAGGAAGATTTTTTAAAATTTATTTTTTATTTTTAAATGAATATATTTTTATTATTTTTAAACGTATATATATATTAAGTTATATGACTGTTTTACAAA
>OZ010572.1:109773059-109800559 GCA_963932145.1 Acanthosepion lycidas | reverse complement strand
ACCTCTCTACATGGAACCTTTTAAGCACAAAAATCCGAGAAGAATTCTCGACCTGATGATGATGGTGGTGATGATGATGATGATGATGATATACAAGCTTCAGAAAAAGAAAAAAATGTCTTGTCAAATTGCGATTACAGTGTTTATTGTAGTACAATATTTTCTCGGCAGATAGCATTACCCTCATGGCTGTAGCATCCGAAAGGATGTTGTGCATCACAGAAAATCGACTTCATTGGTGGCCCTCACAAAAGAAAATGAGGAGAATGGAGTAAAAATAAATTGAAAAGTGTTATGGTCCGGTTCCTTGTACGACTGTGATAGTCCAAGGTAGAACCAATAAAGAAGAACTCGAAGGCGGATATGGAATAACATAGATATATTACAAACAGGAATATATACAGAGAAGTAGAAGTGTTAGTACAAACAATCAGGTAATTGTGTAAAACGCGACTCTGTTTCGGACTGTCTCTGATTCGCTCTGACTGACTAGCTCGCTCTGACTGACTGAGAGACTCCTGACGGACCTCACTCCAGTCTTCAGACTGAACAGTATTAAGGTACCCCCCTTCAGACTGAACGGTATTTAGCCCCCCCCCCCGCACGAGGGCATCATGTGGCACAAGAGCGGTTTAACGTGGGATGTCCGAACCCGTGGGCTCGGCCCAAAATATGCCCTTTGAACCCGTCTAAACGGGTTCAGGGTCGGTTTACCTCCCCGAAAGAGACTCCGTACTTCGGCGTAGCCTCGTTCGGGTTCATCCCCGCCCGAAGGCAGAGAGTTCAACCGATCAACCGGTCGTCCAACTTAACTGAACTCCCTGCTTCCTCTTAAGGCGCAGTATTTATTACGTATGGAATAGTTCATTATGTTATTATGGGTAAGGTCCCATAACAAAAAGATAGATAAAATGTATTGTTGGCCGAAAAAGGAAGAGTCCAAGAGGCGAACTACGAAGACACAAAATCAAGCGAGTACAAAGATTTAAAATATCATGACAGCGTGCGGACAATCTAAGCAACCTATTAAGAAAGAGGATAATTTCATTAGACAATTAAAGTGTTATGTAATATATATCCTCCTATATGACATAGAATGTTGAACAATTTATCTACAAATGAAATAGAGTCTTGGAACAACAGAAATGTCGCTCTACAGAAGGATGCTTTGAACTGAACATGTGAGAAACGGCGAAGCTTTAGGGAAAGCTGAAACGAAAAGAACACTTATAATTCGAAAAAGATACAATTAAAATTTCTCGGGCATATAATGAGGAAAAAGGGTTGGAAATTTTTATACTCACAGGAGAGTTTGTAGACAAAGTGGAGTGCAAAGAGAAGTAACGGTTAACCTACCTAGTAGAACTTGAGTAAACGGTGTGCGGAACGATGTTTAGGAGGAGATAACAGTAAGACAAACTTTATTAAGAACTACAAAAGACAGAAAATTGTGGAGAGCAATGATTGCCAACTTCTTGAATGTACACTGTAGGTAAAAATAGAAACCTGTCGATTGTATAACCTAAATAATTATTCACAATACGTACCTGTTGTGTGTGTGTTTTGTTTGTGTATGTGTATCTGTGTGCTCGGATATATATTTTATTTCAATCTATTCATGTCTATTCCTATATCTTATTAAATCGAGAAATCTGAACGTCACCAAAGTGCAGACTTTTGTAATTGGATCTGCAGATAATTTAGAAGTGTCTCTACTGATAATAAAGGTATTACTCGCAAGTTTTGTTTTTCCTTTTTCTTTTATATTGATAATGCCATCTTTCTTTGTTAGATAAAGCCTTTCTTTCCACAGTTTCGAAATCAACTTTCGTTGTCAATGTTAAACATTCGCTGACAAGACAAGAGACTTTAGCTCAAGCGGCCATATCCTTTTGACAGACGTTCGGGGCAATTAAACAAGATAACGCTTTCTCTCTTTTGTAGGCAACTTGAAGTCTTTGAATGACATTTCTATCTCTCCTCGATCGTGTTTAAATTAAGACGACAGGAATGATTTTCAAGTACGCATTTCAACATATATTGAAATTCTCAGAATCCACACTACAGAGTTCCAAAATTTCAATGTATAAATAAATAAACACAAAGAATTAAAATAAAATCACGCTCACCTGACAGCACAAATATCCAGAATTTTAAATTCATTCAAAACAACCAGACGGACTTTGAATTTCATCTATTTTCTTTTTTTCTGCAGTCAATCGAATTCTACTAAACTTAACAAGAACTAACACGAAATGCTGAAGGTGTTAAAATGACTTATAAAAATACAAAAGACACAAATTTCATATATATATATATATATATATATATATATATATATATATATATATATGTATGTATGTGCCTGTGTTTTGTGTATATATATATATATATATATATATATATATATATATATATAATGAGAATGTCAGTGTGTCACTTTGTCACGCCTTTTCAACTTTACTCCTAGAGGCCTTAGCCCAATATATCATACAATTTTGGAAACATTCCGGGCAGGATCCAGTCTGGAAATCTTGAAATTTTGGATTCCGAAGTTTTTTATTGCTCCGATTGTTTTCAGTGATTGTTGGCGTAATATATTTATTTATTCATTTTTTCTGTAGGATAATAATTTTTATGAATTAGAAATTTGAGAATAATCGAAATTACGAAATGCACCCACAGTCTACAATGAACTAAAAGTAATTGTTCATAGGGAAAGCAAAGACCTACGTACATTAAATTGTCTTTAAATTAATTGGCGACAAATGATGTAACGTTTAACTTTCAAAAGTTAAGCTTATATATTAATGCAATACATAAATGAAGTGATCAATTTTGGGTTCTTCTGTAGTCTATTGTTTCCTATCGTATCTACTTCTCCCTACCAATTTTGATGAAGTTTCAATCAAGAGCTCTCTGCAGGAACCAGCTTAAATGTCTCCCGATAGGATGGCTTTAAGTTTATATATATATATATATATATATATATATATATATATATATATATATATATATATATATATAGTTTATGCAAAACTAGGTAATCCACATGGGTAGATCCAAGAAGGATGATATCCAGAGAGCTCAACAATGTAAAATCAAAGCAAATCTGTTTGAATAAAAACAGATCACTTTAAGGTTCCATGTAATAAGTTATTTCACCACAACCCTTTTAAAGGGCTCTGGATCATCAGACTTTACTTCTAAAAGTTGAAATGAAAAATGACTCATATATATATATATATATATATATATATATATATATATATATATATATATATATATATATGATAGGATAAAACAAATAGGATACGTTCATCAATCTAGACAGTTATGAGAGTGAGATATGGATAGAAAAATAAATTCTTGTATTTTTATTTTTGACTTGTTTGATTTTCAATGGTTAAGCGGGTTTCGTTTGCCTTTGAGTTGTTAAGCTGCGCTAGTATAATCTATGGCATTCCGAATCCGATTATATATTCCAACGCTATATTGCGCGTTTAAATTCTGTCTGCTTAACCAATGAAGATCAAGAAAAAGAAAAATATCCCTATTTTTTCTCTTCTATATCTGATTCCCCGATGAAGGTGCAATAAATGGTAGATTGATAAACGTTTCCTATGTGTTCTACATTTTATAATTCCGTCGGAATATACCCATATTTGATCCGATATATATATATATATATATATATATTCTCTGATTTAAAAAAAAATGGCTGCTCCTGCTATTAACGCATCGCTTTTCTGTTATTAATTCAGCGCTATTGGCTATTGGCGTATGACATAATGCGTTCAAACTTTCGTTCCTCGGTTGATAGCTTATGGCTAGAATCTCTGACTGCTAGCAAATCGGTCGAGGTTCGATCCCGGATTACGCAACACTGATGAGCTGTGAAACAGTTTTGTATGTGGATGACTCTCTACATTTTTGTGCATGCCATCATATATATTTTGGTAGAAATCTCTTTTTCATACAAGTATTATTAACGACGTTTGACAAGGTACTGCGATTAAGGTTTTTATTCAGTTTATCTTGTATTCGTGCGAGAAAATTTATTTTCTGTAAAAATAGTCCAAATGTTGTATCCATCCGACCGGTTTCGGCTATTCTCTTAGCCATTGTAAGAGATTTTGTCTTTAACTGAGTATGCTTCATTCGTCGAAGTCATTGATCTGAGAAATAATTCATTACAACTGACATTTTAGATATTTCTAAAAATGAAAGAATAGATGGGCATATTAATAAGAGTTCGAGATGAATATTGCCCCCCCCCCCGCAAAACAAAAAAAACACTATATGATACTCAATAGGATTTAGTTTCCTAACTGAATTTTTTCAAGTGGTTTTGCATTGGATGGGATTTTCTTTCATTGACATAGATTTAAGCACTTCTGGCTTTCCACAGCTGTCAAGATTTTAAGACGGCAGGGTGTATTACCGGTTAAAGGACACCAAGTGATGCCGAGCGAAGTAAGACTTTTTTTTTTACATAAACAAGTGTTCGCTCATTTTAAGCACTTGAACAAGGACAGAAACTTTTGTATTCGTTTCATTGGAATGACATTTTCTATTTAATCGAATTGAGTTGATGGGAATACTCAAGAACAAGAGGGAATTAAACGAAGTAAAATGTTGTGGTGACTCAAATCGCCAGTAGAAGTTGGATACAATAAACTCTACAGTGTATACTTGTATTAATTAGCTTTAGAACACACACACGTACACACACACACACATATATATATATATATATATATATATATATATATATATATATACATAGAGAGAGAGAGAGTGATTATATATATATATATATATATATATATATATATATATATATATATATATTAGGTTGGTGCAAAAATAATTTCGTTTTCTAACATATGTTATTATGTGAGAAAACGAAATTATTTATGCAGCAACCTAATATATATATATATATATATATATATATATATATATATATATATATATATATATATATATATATATATATTAGAGTGTGCAGCTTATATATTATATCATAAAGAAACAATTTATACAAAGGATAAAATAGGAATGTTAATGTGATTAATAGCGAAATCACTCCCCTTTATGACCTTATTGAGACATTAACTTATTACCAATTCCTTGAATAATAAGATCCCCATATTCAACTGTCTATAAATAGCATAATTTAAAAAAATATCCTTTGGTCTACACATATTTCGTCTTAGTGTTTACCTATGCATGGGAAAATGATGCCCTGAAGATGACAATTTGAAATTGTTGAAAGTACTTGTCATATGTCTTCAATTTGACAACACCTTGATTATAAGTATCTTATGTGTCAAGGAATTTGTAGTAAGTTAATGCCTCATTAAGTTCTGTTAGCGAAGTCATTTCGCCATTAATCATATTAACATTGCTATTTAATGGTTTATACTTTTAGTTTCTCGGAAGTTTATGGGGAATTATCAAAGAATCCATTTTTGCAAGAAACCAAGAAATATCTCAAGCAATTTATTCGAGATGCATTTACAGACTTAAGCCGTAAGAGCCATTTGTGTCAGGTCATTTGTCGGAGCGTTCTTTCACATTGTAGGGAATGAATTGAAGCGAGTGGCTTGCAGTTCAAACAGTATCGATATTTAATTTACTACTTTTTACCATAGCATTTTATTGCTGGACTGTTGATCTATTTATTTGTCTTAATTGCTATTGTAAATAACATGCATAGTGAGTTTACTGCCATCCTATATATATATATATATATATATATATATATATATATATATATATATATATATATATATATATATAACCGAATGTAATGTAAATTCTAACGTTCACAACATTAATTCGAAAGAGAGCTCAATACCGATAGTAGAGCCATAATTATTTATTATAATTTCTTCATATAGACAAAAACAATATACTCACTACAAAGATGCAACTTTGTTTCGGTGCATTTAGTTGCACCTCGACTGGTAAGAACCAAAATTTTTATGAACAATTCTGTTTGTCAGTAGGCCGTACGTGGAATGTCACTTCCTTTTTTCTATTTGTTTGAAAAAAAAAATGATAAATTTTAAGAGAGGACGCCTAAGAGTAAAGAAAAGATAGGAAAGGCAAAAAGGGTGACAGAGTAAGATAATAGTGCTTGTTGATATCAGTTTGGTGAAGGATTGTTGAGGTGTTAAAGTGATGACTGGCCTGAAAAATTTATATCAACACCAACGATCAAGTGTTTTTGGCACAGCATTTCCTAGCCTCTTAAGCGTGAAGGGTAAGGTGGGAATTTTTTTATGAGTAAGACAATGAATGAGGAAGAAGGGATAAGTTCAAACGATGGTTATAATATTAATTGGAAACGTTTTTGATAACTTTAAAACGAAGGCAGGGCAAAATTGCGTATATTTAGGTTGGAGTTGTTACTATTTGTTTTGCAATCAATGAATGTATTTTGTAAATTAATAAATTAAGAGGGCGGATTTTTCTTGGTATTTTAAATACAGGTTATTTGTTTTTTTTAGTTCAGAAATTAAGATATAAGTAGAAGGCTATATTAAAGTATGGCATGTTAATATAACTTTTATGAGCAAATTTTGATTGTCGGACTGTATAACTTGTAGAATGAGTATGGATGTAAATCAATTTATCTGCTACTATTATTAGGATTATATATGTGCAAAAACATTTTAAGAATCATAATCTATACAAAAGGGTACAAATATATATAAGAGGGTAGGAAGTATATCAAAAGAGGTTAGTTATAATTTTAAATGGTTAAGGTTATGAATTTGAATGTTTAGCAAGATTGCAATTTTAGATTTTTAATATGCCTACAAAAAAAGGTGGTTTCAAATCTTTGATTTAATAGTTGGCTGTTGTTCAAAAACTTAATAATACATATTTTTTCCAGCAAACATGAAAAACAAGGTTCGTTTAAAGATTTGCAAATACTGGCATTATCACAACGTTTCGGCCGTTGCGCCCTACGCCCTTCATCAGGGTTATATCAGTGTTCAGTTTGGGATTACCTGTACGTTACCCTGGTCCATATACACCTGATGAAGCCCAGATTACACAGCAGCCGAAAACGTTGTGATAATTACAAAAATCCGAATATAAATATTCAGATAGAACGTTCTAAAAATGAATAACAAAATGGAGAAGTGTTGTGTATCACGTTTCGTCCATTAGGACTTCATCTGAGCCGCCTTTTTGACGATGGAATTATATGTGTAAGAAGGGAAAGCAACTTTATTTCCAGGTTCTAAAAGCAGTCTATCTTTTTTGGTAGATCATCCAATAACTTATTATGGGATGCGTAATAATAAAAATGATAAATTCAAATGCATCAGGAATCTGATTGAAACGCCCACAAAATAGGGCCTGAGAAAAAAGTTAAACCACGTGTATGTATATAATTAAGAAGTTTTTATTTTCAACCGAACTATTTGTTTTCGCGGAATCAATATATTTAGTCCCGACGGATGATACTTTTGTACCTATTTTAATCATTTCACCCGAACAAAAAAGCCAATAGGACCGCTAGTACGAATTGGTTTCCTGAGAGTCAGCGAATATGAAAAACAGATACTATAAAGTAGAGAAGACAATAAAAGGACAATAATTAAGAAGACAGTAGATAATGATTGATATTGAATATAAGTTTTTGCAGATCAAACTTGATTGGAAAGCAAGATGCCGGAGGAGAGTTCTACAAGCAAGAAATGCGATAGAAGAAACAGTTAGCATTGAACTTACGGCTATATCTACCTATTTCAATTTTAAAATCGCCGCTAATATACTACTGCGCTTAATTTCATACATCTAGGTACCATATAGCAATCTTCATCAGAGCAATTACTATACAAGTATTTATAGAAAAGTCAAAGGTAAGCTAGGTTACAGCGGATATTAAGGGACTGAAGACGAGATGCCCGGTCAGGAACACTAGCATTCCACATTTTTACTATCAAATCTCTCTAAATATATACCAGGAGCAACAGACAAGATGTATCAGTTGCAATCAAAGCAAGGACGAATATTAGACTTATGAATAGGTTAGATAGATTCTGGCTATAAAAAAATTATCTAGCACGACATAGTAAACAAACTTTAATAGTTGCAGACTTAACACTTGATTCAATATATTCTTTCCACTTCAGTTCAGCCAAAAACATTAGTCTGAGTAGATGTAATGATTCACTCTCCTGAAGGTTAGCATACGCCATACTGTGGGAAGATGGAAAGATATTGAAATAATATGATTGGCGTTAGTGGCATTCCCTGATGTTTTCAGCAACACATACGGGAACTAGAAATTTTGGAGTACAAATCCACAAATACAAAATGAAAACTAAGCAACTATTCACTATTATAAATATTTTTATTTATTTTTCAATTTAATCTCATGGCAATTCAGATCATGTTAAAGTATCAATTGATATTTGTTTCGACTTGTCTATTCGAAAGAAACCTCTTAGTTACAAAACTACTTTCTCTGAGCAGCATATTGACTGGGATTGGGATTCATTCCGTGACTTTCTATGAGACGCCCTTTGGATTGATATTCTTAACCTCTCTACTGAGAATTGTGCCACAAAGGTTTCTCCTTGTCCAAGGCTGTCAACGATGCTTTTCTACGTTCTTGAAAATACCAGGTGAAACTACAGTATAGGTTCCCACCAATCTGTTCAGACACAAAAACATTCAGAAATCCCTTTTTCCCGCCTTACCAGCGTGATAGTTCCAATCCAAAAAGACGCCTGTTTTGTCTGCTCGTAATAATTTTAAGCGTGTCCTCTAAAAGTCTTGGTTTGCTGACAGAATGAAGTTCCATATGTTTCGGTTATGTAATAGTTTGTTAAATTAGAGTAAGTCTTATATCCCTCATCTTTACTCAATTCGAGGTGTTAACATCTCTTCTGTTGATAAACTAGAATGTTTCACTCGTAAATTCCCTTAAAATTCTGCCCTTGACTAATTTGAACTATCTTTGTCTTTCCACTTAGAACTGAGTCTATGCTGAATTTGTAGGGATATTATTACTATTATAAATAAATAAATATATATATATATATATATATATATATATATATATATATATATATATATATATGTATGTATGTATGTATATATATATATATATTATAATAATATTTTTTGTTTAAAAATATGATTCCTTCGATACATAAGAGTTCTCATGTTTCAAAAACGTGAGCCGAAATCATCCAAATAATTAATAAAATTAAGTTGGATTGAGGTGTTTAGTCACGTTTCATCTTCAATTTTAGGAATAAGCTATCTCTCTATCTACCGAGAGATAGCTTATTCCTAAAATTTCGCTTGAAGATGAAACGTGACTAAACACCTCAATCCAACTTAATTTTATTAATTATTTGGATGATTTCGGCTCACGTTTTTGAAACATGAGAACTCTTATGTATCGAAGGAATCATATTTTTAAACAAAAAATATTATTATAATATAAGCTCTACTTCTGTATGGAGCACTGTTTTTTAAAAATAAAAACAAAAATACTAAGGAACCCCGGATTATGCACCCAACGTGTTCTTTTCTATTTTCTGCATACCTGCACAAGGATACACACACACACACACATATATATATATATATATATATATATATATATATATATATATATATATATATATAATTATAATAATGATGAAAATTATAAAAAAATAGAATAAAGCGATAATATTGAAACTCTTTCTAAAATAAATTAAATAAAAAATAAAAATAAAAATAATATAAAAATAAAAATAAAATAATCACAGAATGCAACAAAAACTGTTGCAGCCGGAAATACGGACATCCCACCAAAAGAACCTACGAACCTCCGTACAAGCAATACGTGTCCGACTTCTTTCTGTGATTTGGCGTAATACTACAGAGTAAATACTCCCTTTTATCACATGTACCATAAAAAGAATTGTAGCCAAAATAATACACCGACACAAAATATAAATAAATTAACTAACAATTTACCATGCTTTACCTCTTATTTGTGTAACTGTTATTTCCTGCCATGTATGTTTTTATCTTCGTGAACACGAGGCTAGTTTTGTTGCTATGTTTTGAATGAATATCCCATAATATTTTGGTGAAAAAAACAACTTATTCACCGATAATTTATATCCATATAACTTCGTTGGTGGTTTCTGATATCATCTCCACACAAAGCATCTTGATTTTGTGGTTTCTTTGCTATAGTCCTTAAAAATGTGCTCTGAAAAGGCTGCTGTTCTGTCTAATAAATGCCTTGCAACTTCTTGCGTTCCTTTTCATGGGAAATCGTCTTCTCTCATTCCATACATTAAGAACTCAAGCAGAGCGTCTGATCCTTTCCACCAATTTTGATTTTCAAAAATTAAATGCAATGATAATCATCATTTTCTGTCTTTTACTTCCTGTTCTTTTGTTATTGTCTTTCTTTTATATTTTTTCTGATATTCACTCAAACACAGTAACCGCTTCCGTGTGTTATCACTTTACTTGTGTTAAAATGGTTAAAAATAAATTTGAAATATATCTATTGCTTAATGTCTACGGCAACGCCTGAGACACCCATGTAGGTTGGGGACATAATAAACGCCTATAAATGTAGTTTGGCGACGTAAAAAAAGGATTACAAATTTTCGAAGATTTAACTATAATACAAACTACCAAACATTAAGAAAATTTTATCAAACTTCTATTTTGCTTTATCTTCGTTCGTACAGTAAGGATAAAAAAAAAGCTGCTGATCCATCTCATTGACATATTAAAATATTATGGGAAGCAGCGCTGTCTTCTCTCTTTCTTGATTTCTTCCAATTCTTCCAAATTTCATACCTTTTTACTTACTTTCGAAATCAGTTTGTTACCGATTTTCTTTGAGAAAAGCAGGCGGTTCCTTGTAGCCAACAAATCATCCTCCTCAATTGCCGTTTTGGGAAACGCTTCTCAAATTCGTTCTCCACAACATCTCCACACAAACAACCAATCAACGTTTAAGGCTAAATCTCCTGGGACAAATTTGAGCATTAATCTTATACCTTTTTCTTCTGAAAAATCAATTTGTTTTTTTTGTTTTTTTTTGATATTTTTCTTCTGAAACAAAGGCAGGAAAAAGAAGCTTTTCGTTGATCCCAACCACCCGGCAAATACACCACGAAAAAAAGAAAAAAAAAGTAGCTAATGATAATTATAGAAAGGAAATCGAACAAAAAACCAGAATGATAAATGCTTTATTGATCTTTTTTTACCTTCAAATCGTGAAGAGCCTTCTTCCGCGTAAAGTGGTGTAAATAACGTATGATTTGGAAAGAAAGAAAATGTTTTTTTCTGACGTTCTGTTTCACAGCAACTTTCTTTTTCTCGTTTTTTTTTTCCTTTATTTTTCCGACCTATTCGTTTTTTTTCTGTGTTTTTTTTTCTTTCCAATTTTCCCATCTCTCTTCCTCTTCTTGGTTTTCTTTCTTTGTCCTCTTCTTTCTACACTACCTGCTCTTTCTTCTTTTCGTTTTCTTCTTTCCACTTCATCAACTTTTAACTCAACGTTATCTTTCCTTCACTTTTCTTCCTCTACTGTTGATGTCTACTTCGTTATTTCTTTCTACATTTTTGTCCTTTTCTTCTCTTCATTTTCCTCTCTCTTCATTTTCTCGTCTTTCTTTCTTTGTCTGTTTCCTTTCTTCCCTTTGTTTTCTTTATATTCATCTGCTTTTTATCATCTTTCGCTATTGTTCCTCTTTCTTCTTCCTCTTCCACCCACTTTCTCCATCTCCCCCAAAACACAATATTAATAAGTATAATTGTAATATAGCAACAACTCTAAGTAGAAGATTATGAGTCTTTATTTGACTTTAGTGCAGAAAAACGATTATTATATTGTGATGGATGATTACAAGCGAGAGGCGAGATGAGATGTACTTATTACCACAACAACAACAACAACAATAATGTGGCAATACTAAGATGTTAATAATGGTACTCTGGCTTTTACTTTTAATAATAATAATAATAATAATAATAATATGTTACTCTTAAACACTGTACTCTTAATAACAGTAACAACAAAAACAGCAGGAACAACAACAATAATAATAATAATAATAATAACATGTCAATAATAATGATACTCATACCGTAGTCTTAATAATAATAATAATAATAATAATAATAATAATAATAATAATAATAATAATAATAAATCTTAGACCTTCAGAAAACTTTCAACCTTTATTCTGTGAGGATTCTCCAAAACGTTCTTGGCTCTTGAGGAATCTTCTTGGCACTATTCCTAAAGAACCAAATTTTCATTGAGTACGTCAGCTTACAACACCAATAATAATACGGAATCAATAATAATAATAATAATAATAATAATAATAATAATAATAATAATAATATTAGGTTGGTGCAAAAATAATAACGTAATAATGTCGTTTTTTGACGTAAAAAATACATAAAAAAACGACATTATTACGTCATTATTTTTGCACCAACCTAATAATATGGATGCAGAAATACAAGTAAAGCACAATACACCGACTGAAGCTGGAAAATACATAAAAAAGAAAGTAAAAACAAATGCAACCGACCAGATATAGAAACAATGGTAGGATAAATCTCTTCCTGGCCAATACTCTACCCCTACCAAAGCAGTTATTGACAAGCCCCGTAACCATCAATGACTACGTAGTGCAGGGTTAAAAGCTGAAACGGAAGGTTTTATCCTTGCTTCACAGGATCAGTGCTTGTTAACTAGAAATTGTCAAGCACACATACAAAAATATTGTGTTAGCCCAAAATGCAGGTTCTGTGATAATTCCCCAGAAAAAATCGATCATCTTGTATCAGGTTGCACGATATTGGCACCCACTGAATATAAAACCCGGCATGACAGATTTGGCCAATATCTGCACTTGAAAATCTGTAACTTCTAAGGAAAGGAAACTGAAAGAAACTGGTATGAACACCACCCAGACCCGGTTACGGAGATAGGACCTGTTACAATTCTATGGGACTACACAATACACACAGAGAGAAAAATCAAAGTCAACCACCCCGACATTGTTATTAGAGATTGCACACAAAAAGGTGCCTCGATATTGATATGACAGTCCCTGCAGACTGCAATGTGTCTTTGAAGATCTTTACAAAGGACATTGGAATCGAAATCTCAGAAATGTGGCACATGGGAATATCAACAATCCATGTTGTAGTTGGAGCCCTCGGATTGGTTGGAAAAGATTCTAATAGACCAATTGAAGGGATCACTGGAAGTCCATGATTTAAAAAAATACAAAACATTGTTCTCACGAGTACATCCCACACTTTACGAAGGGCTTTATCTATGTAAACTTTTTGTTTTTTGCAGTGGAAAATATCACGACGCCATTCCTAACCTTAGGTCTCTGGGCGCGACCCGGAAAGAAATGAGTACACACCAGAAATCAAAGGAAATAATAATAATAATAATAATAATAATAATAATGACGATATTCTTTCTTATCGATAATTACGAAGTTCCATAGAGTGTAGTGTACACTTGCTGACTAACGGGCTGGATGGCATAAACTTTGATCTAGGATGTGACCTGATGCAACATTCATTTTGGTTGAATTATTTTAATCATTTCACCCCAAGCAAGGCGATACTGTCACTAGGATGCATGGGGTTACACAGAATTAAATAGAATTAGAATAATTTAGCGAGATGAAGTGAGGAAAAAGACAATAAAATAACAGGTTTCAGGGAGATAGAAGAAAGCGCACTTAACATTTTGAAGATTGTATGCGACACGGTGTAGTAATGGATAACGGCTCGGTTTGAGGAATCAGAGAGCCGAGTTCGAATTCCATTCAAAATCTATTACATTCACTTAAGTGCTAATACTCGTAGGAAAATATATGATTCCTCTTCTTCTTCCCTCCCCTCAGCTAAATAGCAGGACGGGTTCTCTAGCCTTGTATGGCAACTGGTCTACCGCAGAAAGAAATGGCAACCTACTGTCGGAAAAAAATCTGCCTCGTCAGTCATGGATCAAAAGATACATGATTACTTAAGCGTTTATTACGCATGACGCATAATTAAGTATTAATTAGGAAGTTAATTTATAGTCAAGAAGTTCAGGAAAAAAAAACTGTTAAAACAAAAATACGGTAGGATATGGCTAGTTCAATCATAAAATGATGAGCCCTGATTGCCTGTCTAGTAGCACGCTTAAATTCACGATGCCGAGTCACTAAGGGATAAAGCTAAGAACATTTTTCATGAAAATATTTATAGAATATACTCAGAGACACCACATCAGATCGGTGAATAAGTGACTGAAGTCGAGATGCCAGGTCAGGACAGATAACATCACATACGCTTCTTTGGAATTTGCCAACAACCTCAAGATGTACAGCAGGAGCACTAGACGAGATATGGCAGCAGTATTCAATTCGCATATGGGTGGTAGATTTATAAAGGGGAAAGATAGATTCTGGCGAGAAAAATTGTCTGATACGACAGAGCGAACCAACTTTCCTGATAGTTAATTCAATATACTCCCTCCACTTCATAGCGGGAAGCGCGATATCAAAAAGAGGCAAAGAGTTGCTCTTTTGTAGTGTAGTATCAGCCATGCTGGTGACAAACAAAAAAAGTTATCTATGCTGATTAAATAAAAGCAGTTTTTTTTTTGTTTTTTTGTTTTTTTGGAGAAGTTAGAATTTAGAAGTCATTTCTTGCCCCAACTAACCACAGATTTGATGACCAGTTTTAAGTTGTTTGGATTTAGACCCTGAGCGTTTTTGATTATTGCGTAGGTTGGTGTTTGTCGTTTGCCATTCCTTGCCTCAGTTAATCACTAATTGGATGTTCTTGTATCAATCGCCTCTGGTTTCACTTTTGCATTACCTGAGTGAAGTTTCACTTGAAACGTGAAATTAATGTTGTAATGAAAATTGAAGAACACATGGGATTTGGCATTTTCTCATTATGTGTGAACGAATTCAGATTGATTTCATTGTCTTTCTGTTTTCTCTTTTTCCTTTTCTTAACGTTTCAAGCGTACATCATCCGACCTTCCTTGTGTGTCTGTTGGCGAGAAAATGAACGTGATGAAATTCAGATTTAGTCACTAAAATATTTTCTCTAACAATATTCTGGCAAAATATAGTTTCACATTCTTACATGCTTTTTTTAAAAAAAACATCTGCAGAAAGTGAAATGATTTAAATCAAAGGTCAGAAAAATGAAGGGTATTCTAATTCAAAATATTTATATCGATGTTTTTTATGTGCAACAGACTGCTCGTCCAGGGTATGAATATAAAGTACATCTGGCAGCAAAGCTTTCTGATCGGGATATTTTGAGGAGTGTGGAAACACTTCTTAATTGAAAGCATTCCCAGGTGAACCTTGACGCAGGGTGGTAACACCTGTTAGGGTCCCAGCTATGGCCAAATGTTGAACCCACAAACGGAGATCAATATATAAAAATACGTTACCAGCAATACATTTTCATAGTAAACAAATTACTAGCATCACATTAATGGAAAAAATGATCAGTTATACTAATTTGAAAAATTAAAATTTACCAATGCTTACAAGAAATTAATACTTCAGCTTCAAAATGACCCATAAGGAGTTGATATGCCGCTAAACAAGCAAAATAAACCAAATATAAGAGACAGCAAAGGGGAACGCGCTAGCCGGGTTCAAATTCCATACTAGTTGGCTCCGTCCTGTTTTGAACTAATAACTTTGTGAAAGGAAACGGCCCGTCTGTTGTCTTACCATATTTGGTTTAAATCGTGAAGCAGACTGGGTTGTCTCGATTCTGAAGGCAAGTGAGCTAATAAAAGAAAGACTCTGACCGTAGGTGAATCACTATCTTTCCTGAGAATGCGTAGTAACTCCCAGTTAATAAAGAAAATGAATCTGTCGAGAGTCATAATCTCCTACATTCTGAAGGAACATGGTATATCTATCTATCTATCTAAAAGGAATCGTCTTGCTATCTATCTATCTATCTATCTATCCAAATCAAACACACACACACAACATACTAGTTTCAATTGGAATTGAGACACTGAAAACATCCAGAAACCCGCCCACCTTTAATCTGTGAGGATTTTACTATTTCCGGCAGCATCTGCTTGCTAGGGAGGTTAGCCCATCCTTGTTTCAAACGCCGAAAACTTCATCTGTGATTTATAATAAAGCTATGCTGAGCGGATCTTGGTTATATTTTCTGGGAGAAGGGAAATCACGTATGAGCAGCATTATGAACAAATCCACTATGCTCAAAACCTCGAAAGATTTTCCTAGAATTATTCTAATATATAAAAAATAATACAACTATTTCCAATATATATTATGGAATGGATTAAGTCCGACAATCATTTAACATATTTTTCTGTTTATACGTTTTATTCATAGATATAATTTAATTAAGTAAATGGTCTGTTTTTAATTAAACAGAATGAATTATATTTAACAGTCTAAATGTCCGATTAATATTACATTTACCAGCCTAAATGTCCGATTAATTTCGAAAGAAAACAGAAATTGAACCTATAACACTTATATGAAGCGTTATATAGCCTGGCGTGACGTTACCATTCAACCAAGGAGAAACGTCGTCGCAAATTCCAAATTCCTCTTTATAAACAGGCACATTCGACGATTTTTTTCGTTCGATCATTTCTGCTCACGAAATGTACCTTAACGTAAATATTGACAACATATTATGAAATGGATTAAGTCCGAGAATTATTTAATATATTTTCAGTTTATACGTTATTATTATACGTACAATATATATATATATATATATTTCAATTAAAAGGTGCAATTATAATTTATAAATTCATGAATCATTCATACAAAAAACAAATATAGAGGTTAATGATTTAAATGACGAGAATACATCATCGCAAACAATATAAATAAGATGAACCAACCCCGAACCTGTATATGAATGATATGATCCCTGTTTATAAATTCCAGTTGCATAAGGTCTTTTTAATTTTTTACAAGCTTTCGTCTCTTCCTACAGATATCATCAGGTATGGAAGTAGATTTTGTTCTTGTTTTTACTTTTCGGTAATAAAAGGACAACGAAAATAGAGATGTAATCCGAAAAAATGCTATGTGAAATGTGTTATTGTTTTGGAACGTGCGGTCGCAACGCTGAGTTTGAATTAAAATTTTAAGGTTGTACGTTTTTGTACAAATATAGCAATAAGAGAATTCTTTTTTACTGGTAGATTTTCCGTCAATATGGCATGCACTATATTGTTCAATAATTACAGTAATGTCACACTTATTATCCGAAAGTTGCACGTTGGATCAGTTATTTTATTTTTTTCTTTCCGGATCCTGCCCAGAGTTCTAAGATTAGAAATGGCATCATGATATTTTCCACTGAGTAATAAAAAAAAGAAAAAAGAAAAAAATACGTATTTTATATAGATAAAGCCTAAGGTCTGGGCTGTACTCGTGAGGAAATTTATTTGATTTCTTTAAGGCATAGGCTACCAGGAAAATCTTCAATGTGTCTATTCGAAAACTTACCAACAATTCCGAGGGCTCCAACTACAACAGGGATTGTTGATGTTCTCATGTCCCACAGATTTGAGATTTCGATTTCATCATCATCATTATTATTATTATTATTATTATTATTATTATTATTATTATTATTGTTGTTGTTGTTGTTGTTGTTGCTATATTTTTCGTTGTATTTATTAAAAGGTTTCCCATTTTCGTTGTCCTGATTTGCATTCATTTATTCATTCATTCATTCATTTCTCTACTTCTTTGCTTTTTGTCACGCTCGGCGTCTTTGTCTGTAAAGGTAACTCTTTGGATCCCCTGCCTGCACATACGAGGAAGCCGAAGGATATAGTTCTAAGGAAAGAGAGACTCTCAATGTCAGGAACTATACCTCAAAGACCGTGTCTTATACAGTTCTGTTACGCACGCATCTCAGAGAATGTCCCGTTATCTAAGAACTTTGTTGCCATATTATTGTCTGGCTTTGTGTTTAAATTGTGTGCACCTACAAGAGATTGATAAGCATCGTTCTGATCATTGGGAGAGTACGATATATTTCACAAAGGAGGGGTTCGTTATCTGGAACTGTACCCGAAAGAAAGAAGAAACTAATTTCAGTTCATAACAAAGAAAACAAGAACTTGCAAAACGAACGCAACTCACGTAATATAAATAACTCCAGTTTTTTTTTGTGTGGGTGGGGGGAGGTTATTAATTGATTTCGTTCTTCTTTTCTTTCCAAAACTGCGTCTTCTTTCTTCAGCCATTTTCCCGCTTTTTTTTTTTTTTTTTTTTTACATATTTTACCCCGTCTTTTTTTCTGTGTTTTCGTATATACTCTTGTTTCTTTGAGATATCCTCTTCCTAGTTATTTTGTCATTAATCTTTTGGCACGTTGGCAACGCCCACTTCTTCCAGCATACGTCACGGCGAAATCCTTTTCGCGAAATAATATCAAAATAGCGTTTCTGACATCTTTGCAAGGCTCTCCGCTAATTTTGCGCTGGGAAATCACAAGACGTTAATAAAATTAATTTAAGACGTTCTCATTAAAATTGTTACTCGCTTCATTTTAATATATTTTATATCACGTTTTTTTTTTTTGTCTTTTTCTGCTGAGGTTTCTGTTCAGTTTATTATGGCTCATTCAAAATGATTTTCTTGATCAACTGATTCTAATATTCTGCCGCCATTAGATTATTTCCTGATATCTGCACTCAGTAACTTCAACTTTGTTTTTTTAATCTACAAATATTAAATTCTTTATTTCATTCTTTCCATCTATCACGCTATCCGTCTACCGCAATGCGTTCATTATCTATCTATCTATCTATCTATCTATCTATCTATCTATCTCTATCTATCTATCTATCTGTCTGCCAGGGTATCTTGCTAGATCGCTATAAGAAGTAATTTGAACGATGCATGATAACTTAATGTAGAACGCATATTTGTTGCCAAATCTTTGTGAACTTTACCTATAAACAAAATGATTCTTCCGGAAGCAATTACGGCAAAAAATTTATATTTGAATCACTTCATATCTATCAATCTATCTATTTGACTATCTATCTATCTATCTATCTATCTATCTATCTATCTATCTATCTATCTATCTATCTAAGACCCCTCTATCTATTCATGTTTCTCCTTTTACTTCTCCCGCTCCCTCTCTCTTTCTTTCTCTCTCTCTCTCACTCTCTCTCTCTCTATATATATATATATATATGTTCATATCTAAAGCTCTTCATCTATCATCTAACTACCTATCTTCCTCACAGAAACTGTGTGTATATCTATCTATCTATCTATCTATCTATCTATACTGTCTTTTTTTTATATCTAAGACTCTCTTCCTTTTTTCTCTCTCCCCATATATATATATATATATATATATATATATATATATATATATATATATGCATACAGCACACACACACACATATATATATATATATTTATATATAAATATATATATATATTTATATATATATATATATATTTATATATATATATATATATATTTATACTTATATATATATATAAATATATATATATTTATATATAAATATACACATATATATATATATATATATATATATATATATATATATATATATATATGTGTGTGTGTGTGTGTGTGTGTGTGTTTATCATCACTTGAACCAGCTTCTAATGCTCCAGTTGGAGCGGCTTGGTGAGAGTAGTCGTGGCTCCAGGAGGCTCAGTCCTATGGTCAGAGAGAATCTTAGTTGAGTTCCACCACGGAATGTGGGAGTGAGCGGCGCTTCTTACAGTCTGATTTGTAATCTCTTCGTCACCGAGGCCCGGCGGACTGATGAGTCCCAAATATAGGACGAAACTGAGGTTTCTATCAGACTCGATGAATCAATTAATATATATATATATATATATATATATATATATATATATATATGTATGTATATATATATGATATGTTCATATCTAAGACCCTTCATCATATCTATCTAGCGATCTACCACCCACTCACTTCCTCTGTGTGTGCCTGTATATAATTAATATATATATATATATATATGTTTGTTCATATCTATCTATCTATCACTCTATGAATCTATTTAGGCTCCATTGAATAAATTGTCTTCTAAATTACATGAAAATAACACTGACATCTCATATTTACGAAAGTTACACAAAAATATCTTGAAATACCAAAGAATAAATTAATTCAATAAAATCCCTACTGGTTTAAACTACGGCCTTAAGACGACTTTGGATCTTCTGCAACTCTTTTGGTTGGTCTCCTTGGTTAAATTAGAGAAGGCTGACATAATCCTTGAATTCAGTTCATCTTTTGTTTTACAAGTTAATTAATAAACATCAAGGGAATTGCAGTCTGGGGAGTAAATGTGGATCAGATGTGAAGGGTGATGTGGTTGCAGAAATTGTCTGACAGCCATGACTCGGTTTTCCTGCTTGTGCGGAATACTGCAGAGTGCTGTTGCCAGACATAGGCTCTTCCATCAGCCACCCTCTTAACCTACCATCTCAAGGCACTTGATGTAGGCCTCTCTGTGAATGTATACGAGTCCCTTATCAACAAATTCTGAAGTTCTTTTCTTATCAGAACGATCAGTGTGAGTTTTCCGAGTCGTACATTCAATTCTTTCCGGATCCATTCCTCCTCAGATTGAAACTCAAACAATCTGCAGTGTTCGTATTGGAGTTTCGGACGTGAATGTCAAACAGTACCGCATGCCGTTTCGAAATTTTTGCGTCATGATGCTCTTTTTCTCACAGACCGTGTCCACTTGACCCTACTATACTGTGCAGTTGACAAAATCAAAAACAAACAATACACATCTGCGAAATGAAAAAACATAAATGACGAAAATTTACTCATCGCACAACCTCTCTCTCTCTCTCTGTCTATCTATAGATTTCTCTTTCAGGCAATCTATAAATCTATATTTTTTTCCACTTAAATCAATTCCTATTAATGTATATATTCGGCGGTTTATATCTATCTATCTCTATATCTATCTATCTATCTCTTTTTCTATCTATCTCTCTATTTATCTATCTATCTAAAGGCAAGTGGGCTAACAAAATTCTGAAGGCAAGTGAGCTAATAAAAGAAAGACTCTGACCGTATGTGAATCACTAGGAAACTACTCCACTATCTTTCCTGAGAATGTGTGGTAACTCCCAGTTAATAAAGAAAATGAATCTGTTGAGAGTCATAATCTCCTAAATTCTGAAGGAAACTGGTATATCTATCTATCTATCTATCTATCTATCTATCTATCTATCTCATTCTTTTCGTACCTATCTTTCTATCAGATCATATCGTACATAGACTGAAATAATATTACAGAATGTACACTGGAAATTTTGCCTGCAACACCGAACAACAGTAATATCGCTTATTAACACACAGACACAGAGATTAATATATATATATATATATATATATATATATATATATATATATTATAATAATATTTTTTGTTTAAAAATATGATTCCTTCAACTCTTATGTAGCGAAGGAATCATATTTTTAAACAAAAAATATTATTATAATATAAGCTCTACTTCTGTATGGAGCACTGTTTTTTAAAAATAAAAACAAAAATACTAAGGAACCCCGGATTATGCACCCAACGTGTTCTTTTCTATTTTCTGCATACCTGCACAAGGATATATATATATATATATATATATATATATATATATATATATATATATATATTAAATAGAATAGAGAAAACGCAAATGTTTTTTGTTGTAATGTGAATTTAAAAAAAATATTATTCTTTTTTTCCATAATTTTCTTACACGGGTTTCCGGTCTTGCGACCTTCATCAGGCAAACCGTGTATATTTCCACATATTATTAAAAATAATTAATTTTTCTCATGTTTTTCGATATTAAATATTCTCGATATGAGGCATTCTCTTTTTAGTGTGTTAGTGACCGAAATATCTTTCTTGAACTGGCAGTGAAAAGTCCTGCCTGAAGGGTTATAACACAATTAAGATTGGTCCGAAAATGGTGAAGGAGTTACCGACATTCTTATCTTTTAATGACCCTTGTGTTGTTCTTAGATCTATTTTCATTTTTTTCAGCATGCGTATATGTATATTTCCTCTACATACATACACACTGTCTTATTATGAGGAATTAGTAAGCATATTTGTATACATACACACATATATGCACACACATACACACACACACACAAACACACACACACACACCGTCGTATTGCAAGGAATCGGTATATACACAACCATACACACATACATACGTACATATATATATATACATATACTTCCCAAGTTACATGGAATCAGTATAAAATCACACACACACACATACATACATACATACATACATACATATATGCGTACATATATACACACATACTTCTTAAGCTATGTGGGGTTTACGTGCTCGTCCGTGAGTAGTTCCCTTGCTTTTGTCAACATGTGTATATATATATATATATTCGGGCTCCACAGATACCCGGATGTGAGCGTGTGTGCATGTATGTGAGTGGTTTGAACACTGTATCTGTTCATCATGTGTGCTTGTTGTGTGCTTTTGCGTGTGTGTGTGTGGGGGGGGGTTATGATCTATTTAGTTCTGGCTTAAATTTGGTTATGAGGTTGTTTTTTCTTGTATTTGTAGGTAAGAATAATTGTCTGTTTGATATATTGGCACAATATTAAATTTACCCTGGTTACATTTGAAGATGTGTTGTCTGGCAATTTTATATTGCTTTTGTGCAGAAGAACCCTGTTGTTCAGTTGTTGGCTGATACGTAGATATGACGTCATGTATTGTGTGCATTTGAGTACATATATATAGTACAGGGGTGCTACAAATGGAATAAAATTTCGATAACCAAAAACACTATTCTTAAAAGAATGCTCAATACCGAGTAGAGCAAATAATATTCAAAATTATAACATATGACGTTTATAAAATCACTACTACAATTGCAATTTTGTTTCAACACAATTGGTGTCTATCAAGTGAAGGCGTTGATTGCAAAATAAAGAATTTTAATGTTGACCATGTTTGCCGTAGTCTCTGAATATGGAATCCAGTGAAGTCCGTAGTCTGTTCCATATCAGAGGTTGGCAGTGTAGATTCGGAGAAAATAGCGGCTGTTAATTCTTTAAGTCTTCGATATCAGATTGGCAGTGAAGATAATTTGGGAGAAAAAACAAAATGGCTGCCTTTATAGACGTTACCTTGAATATTTTGAGCTTTCTGATTGGTTAACCCTTCTATTGGTGAACTGTAAAATGAGTCAGCTCATTTTGCCTAGCTCACTAGTACACACATATATCCAAAAAACTGTAACATTTAAGGGGTCAAAAACCAAGCAAACAATGTTTTCCCTAATTAGGGGGGTTGTTTTTGAACTGTGTTTTGCAGTCAAGACCATCACTGGATAGACACCAGTATTGTTGAAACAAAATTGCAATTCTTGTAGTGATGTTATAACATGCATATGGTATAACGTGTGAGTGTGTGTGTGTGCAAATATACAATAAAAGAGTTATGAGCAACCATACATGGATGCAATTAAGTTCATATACAGATTTGCAAATAAATATTTAGTTTTTGGTGTATTCAGAACAGTGCATAATATGGTGTATGGTGAATCACTAGGAAACTACTCCACTATCTTTCCTGAGAATGCGTGGTAACTCCAAGTTAATAAAGAAAATGAATCTGTTGAGAGTCATAATCTCCTAAATTCTGAAGGGAACATGGTCTATCTACATATACAGTAAAAACTATACACCAGTTGTACGACTCAGAGTTTCATGTCTATGCATCATCAGGTACTCATATTTATGAATTTTTCAATACGGTGTTTTCGAAAATTTTGTGGTTCATGGGAGTAACTTTATATTGTATTAGGTTGGCGCAAAAACAATGACGTAATAATGTCGTTTTTTGACGTTAAAAATACGTCAAAAACGACATTATTACGTCATTATTTTTGCACCAACCTAATATATTGATTCAACCTTTAAAATTATTATAATTTTAATTCGGGTATAAATATAAGAAATAGTGCGTGGAGAAGAAAATAAAGTAAAATAAAAAAAAATAAAAAATGATATAAAATAAAAAAAAAATACGTTAAATTTAAATGATCAAGCAGTCCAAAGAGCTGGGGGAATATATATATATATATATATATATATATATATATATATATATATATATATATATATATATATATATATGAGGATCGGAGAAAAAAAGAAAACGAGAAATAAGGGAAAGATGGGTAAGAAAAAAAGAAAAAGAAAAAAGAAAAAGTGAAAAGAAAAGAAAAAGGAAGAAGAGAAAAAGATAGATATAATTCTAGGTGGAATAAAGTTAATATTGAGTCTGTATGAAATAAATATAACAATAAAAAGAGAAAAATCTAAAATCTAAAAATATATAATACTAGACGCGTGTTTTTAGTTATACAATACAGTTGCTTTCAAAACTATGTTTCTCATGGATGCAACGTTATATCTTAAATTAATTTAACGTATAATATTATTATGAGAAAAATCTAGTATAGAGGATAAAAGTGTGTGTCTTCAGTGTCCCCTCAGGAGGTAGACGGTCATGGCTTTCCACAATTGCCCGTCCCTTGCAGCTATAAATAAATTCTGTCTTTTCGTTATTTCTAAATCCTGTTCTGCCATCATTTTCCTAAAGCTCGCCAAGTATGTTATGCGTTGTCTTTCTCTGCCAATCTTGACTTCAATCCGTTCTTTGAGTATCAGAATTTCCAAGCCCTCTTTCGTGATTATGAACAACACAAGTTTTCAGCTGTCTCTTCTTGATGTTCAGTATAAGTTACCGTTTTGCTTCCGTTTTCTCTAAAACTTCGCTGTTGCTCACATCCTTGGTATCCTCCGTATTTCTGTTGGTTCAAATCTCTTCTTCATCTTTGAGGAAATTGTCCAGGATATGACCTCTATCACGTAACGATGCAGTACAGTTCTAACGAAGTTTGTCTATGTTTTAATACTCTGCTAAGCTTTCGGAATGCATCTTTGGTTATTCAACTTCGGATTTCAGTGTTGTATTTTACGTCCTCTGTTAGAACACTTCCAAGATATTTAAATTTTTGTGCTTGGTTGATTTTGGAGACTCCGATTGTAATTTGTATTTTAGGCTCAGCCTTTTGCTAATAACCATGCTTTCTCTCTTCTTCCAGTTTATATTTACTCGTTTCTTCTCGTTTGCCTTCATTATCTTCTATAGGAGCTTTTGTGCTTTTCTTTTTCATGTCAGCTATAGATACTGTGTTATCTATATATCTTTTTTTTTTTGTTGTCTTTTTAGATTGTAACCTCTAATACTGAATCCTGGTAGGACATCTAATTCTCTCAGAATAGCTGATTAAGTCCGGTAAGAAGACACATCCTTGTCTTACAACTCTTTCTATTTTTGTATACCTGCTGAACTCATTTTCTATCCGTATGCAGGCGGTTTGATACCAGTATAACTTCTTGGTCATTCTAATGTCTTTCCCAAGATGGCCATGTTACTGAGCTGTTCTAACAAATATTTGTGACGTACTTTAACAAATATCCTTCTGTATTTGCATTTCTCTTTCTGATAACATTCTGGGCATAAATATCGCGTTCTTTGTTTCACTGTCTTTGAAGAATCTGCACACTGTTCTTGTCCTATCGCAGGTTTGATTCTGCTGCGCACTCTCTTCATCAGCTCGGTTGATGAGTTTTGCTATATAACGCATTAAGTTGATTGTCTGATGGGGTTGACATTCGTTTGAACCTGGTTTCTTTGGCAGTCCTATGAAAATAGATCTGTTGAGATCTTCGAGTATATCCCCACTATTGTAGATTTCATTTATTATTTCTATAGTCTTGACTAGGCGTCTAAGGCTGGCAGCATCTCTGTTACGATTCCCTCCAGCCAGATGATGAGCATGTCTTTTGTTCTCTTGGTTTTTCTTCTTTATGCATATCTCCTTTCTCATTCTTAATATATCTGCACATTTTTCATTGAACTATTTCTCTTTAGCCTCTCTGCATTTGGTGCTCATTTCTTTGTGTATTTTTCTGTATTCCATTCCGCGTCTTAGCATTGTTTTCGATAAAAAGTCTACATTAAGGAAAGCATATATCCCTCTCTTTGTTTGTTTGTTTCTTTCTTTCTTTTCCCTCTCTCCTTCTCCCTCTCCTCTTACAATTCCTGCTCATTTTTCGTTAAACCATTCCTCTTTAACCTGTCTGCATTTGTTCCTTATTTGTTATGTCTGTAGTCTTGACTCTGCGTGAAATCGTCTAAGGCTGCCAGCATCTCTGTTACGATTCCCTCTGGAATTTATTTTTGTTCAATTTAGCCAGTGCTTTCTACCAAATTGCGTTTTAATATATCCGGTCGTCGATATTTCTGTGTATTGTCCGTTATTCTCTTTTGTCTTGAAAGAATTGTCCGATATATTCGTTCCATTTCTGAAGTTTTTTTTTTCTCTTTTTCTTTTTCTAGTATCATCATTAAGTCCTTGGATTTTATGCAGTCTGTTGAGTTAATATTTTTTCCACTCAATTTTTCTTCTTACTACAAATGTTATTTTTTAGTGGGTACACGTGCTTGAGTTATTATCGATATTTTTTTATACTGTTTCCTTAAACAGTGAAATTATTGAAAAAAAAATGCCTCGATAGAATAGTTCTGTTAGGGAAAAAAAATACAATTACCCCAATGAATCTAAACTTTATCCCTTTTAAAATTCAAGGAAACAAATCCTACAGACACAGAGATCCATTACCAATTTGGCGACTGGAGTAAATTGACCATAACTTTATATTTTCAACACGCTCCACCGTGAAAAAATTAGTAACGGCAAACTTCAGCTAGGCTGATTTTTGTTAACTTCACAGTTTATGGAGATATTAATCATGGATAGGAAAGGAAAGTACACTTTTCACCCTTTCTATTATCACAATGTGCTGTATTTAATGGCAAAAGTGATAAAAAAAAGAGAAATAAACTAATGAAACTTGGTTAGACTATATGCTCGAAACCTGTTTTTGAAAAGAATTTAATTTTAGCAGCTTCTCTCCTTCATGCGCATATGTAGTCGCGTCAACATAAACAACTCCGTTGAAGTCCTAACAGAGGAAACGTTTTACACAAAGACATTTTACACTTTGTCATATATTTACCTATATATATATATATATATGTGTGTGTGTGTGTGTACAAATTATATATATTAGTGTGTGTGTACGCATACACGCACGCACACACACACATATATATATATATATATATATATATATATATATAATTTGTACAGATATAAATGCTATAAACTACTAAACTCGATGTACTTGCATCGAAATTTTTTTGACAAAGGTTTCTTTTCTTGTTCTTGGTGAGGCCAAGATATTTTCAACA
>OZ010572.1:109743059-109768059 GCA_963932145.1 Acanthosepion lycidas | reverse complement strand
TTTAAATCCAAGTAGAGTTTTCCCGTCTTTTCACCTGATCAAAATGGAATAGTCTATTATTTGTGAAGATGTTAAACCCTTTTCTCTCTCTCTCTCTTTCTTTCTTTCTTTAAATCCAAGTAGAGCTTTTCCTCTCTTTTTACGCCATTAAAACGGACTATTCCATTATTTATGAGGTATTGGCAAGGCGTATCGATCGGGCGAACAAACGAAGGTGGGGACAACCACGATTATAATAGGATACTAGTGTAGCCTGGCCGTCAAAAATAAGTATTAAATAAAATAACCAGACAAAGTTCATATAAGAACATTTGACCTCACTGTCTGACTTCAACAGGATTATTTTCATTTGATTTAATGCTGTTTATAAAGCCGTGAAACTGGAAGTTTAAAATCGTTTCGATTAGACGCATATAAGACAATTTGGAATTTATTCTTTTACTTTGATCTGCTTCGACGAGTCTCCGTCCTCACCCTGTGGAACATGACGAAATAAAACAAACTTTTATATAGTTTACTTATATATCTGCCATTGTATCGCATACTCAACGAACTTTGCACACACACACCTACACACACACACGCGCGTGCACACACACACATATACATATATAACCTTTCACTCTCTCAATCACGTTTTTCCTTTCGAGTGGTCTGCATCTCATTCGACCTCTTCTGCCATCAATTTAAACCTGCCTCCTCAAACACAATTGCGCGTAATTTAAAAATAATAACACGAATTGTTCTTTTACCTGGAATATTTGTCACCCATTTATTTGTATGAAAATATTGATCGGAGGAGTCAGAATCGAATTTCGATTCTAATGAAATAAATTACAAAACATCATCATGAAGTTGTCTGTTTCTTAATATAATTAATATTTGCTCTGTTTTTATATTGAGCTCCCCGGATTATATCGTCACTGGAATTATCCATACGGATTACCAAACACATCTTTATCTACATATATATATATATATATATATATATATATATATATGTGTGTGTGTGTGTTTGTGTGTGTGCGCGCGCGCGTGTGTGTGTGTGTATGTGTGTTTCTATCATTGCATGTATGTATAAAAATATATATCATAAATGACTTGACATTTAGAACTAAGATATAAGATTTTCCTCGACTTTTACAGGCCATATTTCAAATCTGCGAGAGGCTACTGAGCAATCCTCACAACTGATTCAGTTACAGTCGTGGACAGAATTACTCAACCCTCTCCAAAATTAGGAATAAAGCTGTAATACCTCAAATTTCAATAGTATCAAATAATGAATTTGAAAGAATGTGCAGTGATGCTCACAACAACAAAAAATATAAAATGTTAAACAATATTACATAAAAATGCCAAAAAAAAAGAAATTAACATCAGACAAAATTATTGGCACTCTTGCCTCAATAATCAATTGTTTAAAGTTTATTCTTGTTTATTGCATTTAATCGTTTTTAATTGTTCCTTTAAACATCACTACACCCACTGATGCGTACAGTCGTTTCGAGTCATTTTCGAAGATACGTCTGATTTTCTGAAATATTATATGTAAAAATAAAATTCGTCAGTCAGTTCACTCGATTTTACATGAATTTAAAATTGGTTTTACTTAATTATTTTTAGTTATTTTATGCAGAACGCACTGTACGTACATATAATAAATACTGTAATAGTGAATGGGAAGTGTTATTTGCAGTTATTTCGACGTAAGTCGTTTTTCGACCTCTGCAACCAATAAATGCTATATTTTGCAACCAATAAATGCTATATTTTGCTTCATTCGTCCTTGGCAATACTTTCTAGTTCTTCCATATTTCAAAGCACATCTTTCTCTTACTTGTTCTTCAAATATGCCCGTTTTCAATGCAGTTTAAGCCTGGACTTTGTACGGGGTACCCCAATACTATAATTTTGCTGTCAGCTAAATATTTTGTAACAATTCCTGCTGTGTGTTTCGAGTCGTCTTGCACCACGTGCTTAATTATCGGAGTGTATTTTGGGGTTTGTGAGCTTCGTTTACGTTCTTCCATATATATCTTCCATATATTTCATGCGACTAAATAATTCTAGTTCTGTTTCATCTGATCATAAAATATAGTCTCAATATTTATTCCCATGTCCTAGACGGATTCTGGTATAGACTAATCTGCATTTTAATTTTTTAGCCTTAAGCAAAGGAGTTATCTTTGAACAACAAGCGTGAAGACCTGCCCAATGAAAGCATCTGTCTTAATCGATACATTCAACAGTAATGTCTTTACATCTTTGACAATTTCCTTTGTCGTTAAGTGAGGATTCTTCGAGGCATCCCTAAGAATATCCCTTTTCATTCTCTCAGAAATTAAGCGTTTTCTGCTAGTTATTAATTCATTATCAAACGAATGAGTCTCGTTGTACTTTTGATAATGCTATTGTAGGGAAACCACAGTTGTTTTCCATTGGGTTGAGCTCATGGGAGTTCGGCCTCTTTAGCGAAGAGAACTCTTCTGTCCCTTTTTTCTATTATTTTTGCTTCCAGTCAAAAACCAGTCAATATGCGCACAGGCTAGCGTGATTTTTTTTTTTTTTTTTTTTTTTTTGGTGGGGGGTGTTTTACGGCATATCAACCTCAATGGGTTATTTAATGCTGACAAAATCTTTATTGCTGGTAATATTTTGTTTTGTCAAAAATCTATTTCTGGTAATATTTTGCCTTGAAAAATATATTGCTGGTAATAATTAAAAAAAAAGTACTGCTGGTAATATTTTTTTCCTCAATGTATAGCTGGCAATATTTTTTTCAAAAATGTATTGCTGGCAATATTTTTTTCAAAAATGTATTGCTCGTAATATTTATTTTTAAAAACATTGTTGGTAATATTTTTTTCAAAAATGTATTGCTGGTAATAGTTTTTTTTAAAATATTTCTTGTATTAAAACCAATTTTTAAACTTTCATAGTGTTTTTACCTCAGTTTCGGGGTTAACTATTTGCCCATAGCTGGGACCCTAACAGGTGCTACCACCCGGGTAAAGGCGAACTGGGAATACCAAAGGTTAAAAAGGCGTTCCACTCTCCTCAAAACCTCCTGATCAGAGGCCTCGCTGCTGGACGTAATTTATCGTCTAACCCAGCACGTACAGGCTAACGTAGAAAAAAGTAATTTCTATTCACTTATCTACGGACGGTCAAAGGTCAGAAAGTTGGTATGTTATTTCTTTGTTCTCGTTCTGTAAACCTGCTCGTTCCTTGGGACGGTATGAACAATCATTTGTTTTGGGACATATGTAAATCCTTTTAATATATGTATATAAGTTGTTTGCCTTATTTAATGTTTTGTTTGTTACGGGCGGGTATCTCGTCTTTCTGTATTCGCATTCAGTGTTAGTGTATCAATGGCTACGCTAATGCTAATATAGGGTAACCCAAAAGAAACGGAAACTTTTTAACAATCCGATAAAACAAAGGGTGATGGAAGAAAAATATTTTATTCATAGTAATTGAAACGTTAAAATATGCCATTTAAGAAACAATGATGGAATTTTTTCATTTTTGAAAAATGACGTCCTGTAGATGGCGTCCTCCTGTACGAATGAATTCTTGAAATTTGCTGTTGAGATTCCTCATTGACTGCTGCAACATCTCAGTTGGGATACTGTGAATTTGATCTTGAATTCTAAATGGCGAAATGTTTATTGCTCAAGGTCACTGTCTCGCAGTGTTGCCACTTGCTCATGTCTGGCAATATGCCCTTAAAAAATTCCCGTTTTTTGGGGTCACCCTTATTAGTATCGGTGTGGCACTGGAAGGCTAAACACATTATTCTTCTTAACACTAAATAGTCGGTAAGCTATGTCTGGCTGATAAAATCATACTAATACTATGAATTTTCAATCTAGGAACATTTAAACATTGGGAATGTGCCGTATACCCATCACCTTGTTTACAGGTATCAAATATCTTCATTCGGAGCTTCGTGTCAAGACCAGCCGTCTTTGCGTTGGTTTCAGAACTAATGAGTTTTGGCGGTACCTGGCACATATTGTCTTCTTCATTGCCTTTTAAAATGCTATAGAATCTGGTCAATAGTATTTCCTTTTCGAAGGCCGATTGTTATAAATGTCAAATTAAGAAATAAATAAATTGACAATTGCATTAGAACAATATTATGTCATAATTTCCATACTTAATTATTTCTATTCTATTCCCCACCCCCGTGTGCCGAGGTGGGGTGGATGTAAAACATGATTCTGTCGGGGCATCTGTAGGCCGCAGCTCGCCTCTCCGAATAAGTCATCTGAAAGAATGCTCGTTCTTTGAAATAATTTACCTGGAAGTCAAAGCAGAGATTGCTTTCTGTTTTATTTTTTCTAATAGAAGTACACAGGCTCTCGTTTCGCCTGGGCCATTCCCCGCCCCCTTCTCTTGAACAGGAGTAGAGGATCATCCCTTAATTCCTGTTTAGGAAAAGGATCTCAGCTTCTTTCATTTTCTCAAGCCTTAATCGGGGTATTGTCATTAATGTTTTTGTGATATGCGTCAATAGTGAGAACGTCTTTTCATATTGACGGAACCGGGTATGCAGTTTTCTGATTGCTCTTCCCAGAAGTATTGAGATGCTGCTCTGATCAACAGTAGATTAATATCGCGGTTCTTGCAGTACCATGTCGTTCGAAAAGTTTCCGCGAAACCTAGCTCTTTACGAAACTAATCTTAACACTTCAATCCCCTCCTCTGATTCTTGGTTACCTTCCACTCTTTAGAAAGGACACTAAATTGCGCATGAATGGCCAGGGAGAATATTTTCCGCTGGCTAGGGAACTCTCTCTTGAATCTCCAGACCATTCGTACACTTGTACCCATCTCTCTCTCTCTCTCTGTCTTTTAACTCAGTCAGCAAACTATCATTACCTTCCCTCTCAAGACTGCTACGTGATAGATAGTATTTTCGATAATATAGAAAAGCCATCTCCGTATACCGGTTTCCAAACGTATTCGTTTTCGGTTACTTTAATGCCCACTATACGACTCTGTCACTGAACGCGCTAGCATCCAAACCATTACCTCTTCAAACTCTCACGCAAGTGGTTGATTACCCATGTGTTTTCCCAGTAACCCTGACGGACACGGTTCTCTTCTCGATCTCTCTCCATGACTCTTCTCTTACTACGCAGCTCTGCAATCTTGGCAACTCTGATCATGCGGTAGTGTCTATAAACATCTACTTCCGCTCCCCCACCAACCAAGAACCACCGACCAACAGAATATCTTTTTGTTATCAACGAGGAGATTGGGACTTTTTTCGGTGATTTCCTTCGTGACGATGAAGTTTTTAATCATCCTGCGCAAAAATGCACGTCTGAGGTCTCCTCCTGGGTAAAAGCCAGCACCGATGCGTTCATTCCAGTAAAGAAATAACAAGTTAAACCGCGTTCATCTTCTTGGTCCTCATCTGCATGCTCGGCCGTTATAACCCACAGGAACCCCTTCTTCTGGCTGTAGTAGAGCGATACTTCTGGTTGCAACAAATGTCACTTTGTCTACCTGTAACGAGTGCAAGCGTGTCCTCAGTGAAACGAAGTTGTTGTTAGGATGAAATTGCGAGTCGCTGATAGAATGATATAACATCTTGCATAATTGATTCTAGAGATTATTGGCGACTCTGCAAGAATGTGCTGAACCGCAGCAAATCGGCAATCCCTCTTTTATTCAATCAATTCGTATTCCTGACATCTACAGCAGATATGCTTGAATACTTTACTCGGAAACTCCCTTCCATCTCGGTATTTATCGATCCACCCACGAGGATTGAATGTGGAACAAGGCCGGTTAAATGTGGGTATCTCCGAGCCCGTAGTCTTGGACAAAAATATAGCCTTTGAACCCGCCTAGACGGGTTCAGGCCCTGTTTACCTCCCCGGACGAAACCTTGCCCTTCGGCAAAGCTTCGTCCGGGTTCCTCTCTGCTAACGCAGAGAGTTCGACAGACGCAGCAAACAGTCAAAGACTGTATCGAGACGTAACTCAACTCCCTTCCATCTCAACACTCGACTTATCTGGAGTGCCCACATTTGATCCCTCCCCAGAACTGAGGCTATACTGAGTGATATGCTCTAACGCCGTCACTAGTATTGGGCAGTATTTCTAAATGAGTCTCCTATAAGGCAAGTAGAGGTGACGGAATATCAGCCATCGTCCTAAAGAAATGTGTTCCTGTGCTGGCTCCATTTTTCTCCAAATTATACACGTTTCAATCCCGTTGCAAGTCATCCTCTGTAGTTACTGTTTTTAAGAAGTCTGGAGTTTCTTCTGGCCCCTCTAACTATCAACCTATTAGTCTCCTTCCGCTTTTCGGCACAGTCTTCGAAGTTTTAATCAATGCTGAAGTGGTTAAGCATCTTACGACCTACTCTCTGACAAACAATAAGGATTCCGTTTTGCTCGGTCTACCGCTGACGTGCTTAAGTCCATCACTGAATATGTATATCGAGATCTGGATAATAACGGCCGACCTGTGGATGTAGATATCTCAGCTAATAGCTAAATGTAACTGTCACTTGTACACCAACAGTTGCTTTTCTCGTCCTTTCCGACAGCGGAACTCCATTTCGCTTAATTGCTTACCTGCAATCGTCAAAAATTTATATGTAACGCCAATCGCCATGTTCTGTTTTCTTGAACGCTGTTTATATTTTATCATTTTTCAATCCCCCCATAACAAGATTTTTTCTTTTATTTTCACTCTCTGTAACACCTTGTGCGCTAGTGGCACTCCTGCTAGCTTGGGTGAAAATGATTAAAAAAAAATATAATGGGCGAATAATTTTGAACTGCACCGATTTTAGAAGAATCTATAAATATGAATATAATATTAGGTTGGTGCAAAAATAATTTCGTTTTCTAACATATGTTACTATGTGAGAAAACGAAATTATTTTTGCACCAACCTAATAGATCGAAATTTCTAAAAATTTCACAAATTACTCAAAACTAAATATTCAGCGATTTGGGGGTAATAACTACATCCACAAATCTATGTTTTACGCTAGAGAGCAGTTTGTCCATTGTGGATTTACGTGTTGTGGTCCAGCTAGGTTGGGCAAAAACAGTAAGGTTGGTGCATTCCTTTCAGAGGCAGATTGCCAAGCAGGCCGTCGGGAACCGTCCACTCCTCCAACAAAACTCCTTCACGGGATGCCTGATATCCGCAAATTGAAGGTCCGGTTCTGACTTCACCATATCAGATTATATATTAATAATGGTCGGCTACTCATTTCTGAAGAAACAAATCTGCGAGGGTCGCTAGCCAATACCTGCTGCAGATGCTTCCTCAGCCACATTTGGCTTGTTCAACACCCATAGATTCCATCTGGACAGATCAAAAGATTGAACAAGATCAATACGCTCGGTCACGGTGACTTTTTACTCTGCGCTGCCACAGATTATAACGCATAAGTCAAGTACCAAATTTCAATCACAAGTGTCAACTTGTGGTAGGGTTTTTAATGCAGTTTCCCATTCGTTGTTTTATGGCTGTATCCTTGGTATGTACTCCGCCAAGCAACATTCCATAGCCTCACCAGCACTGATCTTCAGATGTGGGACCCGCTTTGTCACGTATCACAAAAGTGAATCACCCTCATCCCCTTCATGTTCCTTTAGTAAAGAGTAAGTTCCATATGAACCTTTTATTCCCAAGAACTCTGGCTTTGTGGAACACACTTCCAGTAAGATATTTTCTTAATCACAACAATCTTGACCTATTAGAATCTAAGGTCAACTGTGTTCTTTCTTTCATACCCCAATGAACATCATTTGTTGTCTTTTCTTATGCTGATACATCACCACACAGTAAGCTTCTACCTCAAGCTGTTCTTGGACTTTGTTTTGAATTAACCTTAGTATATACAAAAAAAGTGAATCTCCCTATGTTTGATTTTTCAGAAAGAGACTTTTTGATGTTATTGGCTTGAGGGGATTCCAGTGCCCGGTATCATTGTAAAGTTCTTGTTTATGGTATCATTGTAAAGTTCCTGACTATGGGTTGATCAAGGCCCTGAAATTTGTTAGACGAAATCATTCGTCTAATCTTGACACACATCCTCGCAACAAACGTTACAAAAACAATTTCTAAAGATTGATTTCTGTCTATTAATCAGAACGATTTTATGACTTCACCATAAAAATCCAGCACTTTAAAATCTATCTGAATCCAAAACTGAGCAGACATGCATATTTCGAGAGTCTGGGATAGAGTTGAGTTTATAAGGCACTATTCAACTTTGTTTCATCGTGGCCGAGAGTTTTAAAGCGCGTTGGATCTAATGGCGGTTTCCTCACCTCTTGATTACGCCGGTTCGAAACTGACCGCTGCTCTTGAAATGGGTAACTAGGGTGGGCGCGTATTTTTCTTTAATAAAATTTCTCGAATATTCAGGCCGGTAGACGAAAATAAATAATATAATGTTTAATAAATAAACGAAGCGTCTATGTAAAGATAACGGTTAATTATTAAAACAGGTCCGATTAATAAAATAAAAGTTACTCCTATAGAAATAGACCTACTCTGGCAAACAATTTGTCCTGTCATTAGCCCATGTATAGCAGAGGTTCCTTGTGCCAGACATAGTTTAGCTCAGGCAGTGGTGTCATCCTACCATTCTTAATATTATAAAAGCTTAGCGCACTGGTTGTTGGATTATCCGAAAATAATCTTATTGATAACTGGTATATAATAGCTAAAAATATAATTAATACCATTGCTGGAAGTTCTGTGGAGATTGAAAGAGGATTTTTTTCAAGAACATAATTTATACTGACAAAAAATCGTCTTGAAGTAAAAAAAATGTGGCAAATCTTCTAGGCATAAATTTGATAGGTCTTCCATTTGATGTTTGGAACTGCAGCGTTTCAATTGGAATCTGGCTAAAAAAACCATAACCCAGCTGATGACACTAGAATCAAAAAGCATCATTGTTCTGAACAGAAATATGATTAGAAGAGAAATTCAGTCTGGAAATATATTAATAAATAAATATTTTGTATTAAATGATCAAAATGATTTAATTCTTGTTGATACTGTAAAGTCGTTTGTTTCCATGCTCAAATAAAAAAATAAGTAGATTAGGTTCCTGAAGATTACTAGTCTTTATCGAACCGATTCCTGGAAATTTGAGAAGCCATTATTGAGCTTAAGAATCATTGACTGTTGCATCGCAGAGTTATGGAGCTTTGGTTAATGTGTTACATCATCACTAGCAACTAAGGAGTGATTTAATGGTTCTCTGGAATTGTAGTCTTGTGCCTGACTTTGAAAAGATAGAAGATTTGTAAACGTGTTCATTTTAAGGATATTTATAACTTGAGTTTTGCAAGATAAATATTCTTTTTTTTCGACTTTTTATTTCCTTTTTTCTTTCTTTTTTCTTTCTTTCTTTTTTCTTTCTTTCTTTAACTTTATATTAATTCTTTCTTTCTCCTTTTAACGTTCTAGTTTGTCTTTCTTTAATGTTATATTCTTTCTTTCTTTCTTTAACGTTATGTTCTTATTTCTCGCTGTCTTTCTTTAATCTTATATAATTTCTTTCTTTAATGTTATAATCTTTCTTTCTCTCTTTCTCTCTTTAACGTTATATTCTTTCTTTCTTTCCATCTTTAACGTTATTTTCTTTCTTTCTCTCTTTCTCTCTTTAATGTTACATTCTTTCTATCTTCTCCCCTTTTTTTCATGCAGTTTACTTTCTTTTAAGTTCTTTCTTTCGTTCTGTTACACTTAATGCTTCTTTTTCTTTTTTTTATTCTTTCTTTTTCTTTCTTTTTCTTTCTTTTTTCTTTTATCATTCTTTTTGTTTCTTTCTTCTCTTCCACACATTTTTATTGCTTTCTGTCATAATCTTTTCCTTTTTTTCTCCTACACTTCTTTCTGTCTTTTTTTTTCTTTCTTTTCCTTTTATATACTCTCCTCTTCTATTGCTAGCACTTTCCAATGGTCCTTTCTTTCTTTCTTTCTTTCTTTCTTTCTTTCTTTCTTTCTTTCTTTTTGAAAAACACTCTCACTTCTTATAGGTCTTTCAATTAGTTAACTTTCTTTCATATTCTCGTTATTCTTTACATTTTTCTTTCTTTCTTACCCTTTTCTTTTGTCTTTTTTTCCTTTATTGTCTTTTTCTTTCTTTCTTTATTTTGATGAGTTCCTTTCTTTTTTCCCCCCTCTCTTTCAAGCTAACAGCATCATTTTCAACGTTGTCCTTTATAATCACACCATGTATATTATGAACTGTCTCCGCTGATTCATTCAACACTTGTTCTACAAGGTTATAAGTGTTTGCACGACAATATTGATAACGTTTCTAAATCTAGCCACATCCTCAAAACACGACTTGAAGTAATAGCAACGTCGTCACTCAGAAGTCCAATTACAAACGTCTCTGTATCGTGTTCTTCGCAGACACCAATTCCACTCATGATTAATGGTATAACAAATTAACGTGGCAAATAAGGAAAGATCCTCTTTCCTTATTTGCATCTCTTTCTGGCTTTTTCATTTTTGCATTTTATTTTATTTTCATTTTTATTTTATTTTGTACTTTTATCACGCTTTTGTCTGTTTTGGTCTCTCTCTATTTTTTTTTTTTTTGTTATTGTTAATAATTTTTCTGGCAAATACTTGTTCATTATTTTCATGTCGTTCTGCCTCTCGCTTTTATTTCTGCTCTGTCATTCTTTCATTCTTTCATTCTTTCATTCTTTCATTCTTTATCTATCTCGCTATAAGGAGACAAAATTGAGACTAGCAATAATAAACCAAATCTGTCTGCCAAAAGAAAAGGTGAAATTATAATTAATAAAAGCGGAAAACATGCATTATACTTGCTTCGTGTGTGATATTATGGAACGATTTCTTTCTTTTTTCCTCTTTATTTTCATTCTGAGTGTCTTTCTTTCTTTCTTTCTTTGTACGATATTTCTTTTTTCTTCTTTTATAAATTTCCTTTTTCTTTATTTCCTTCATTTTTAAACTCTATCTTATTTATTTAGTTGTTTTTCTTTCTTTCTTTAATTTTAGTACATTTTTCCTTCCTGCCGTCTTTCTTTTTGTAATTCTTTTTTCTATCTTTCCGTTCTTCCTGAACGCTTCTTTCCTTCGTTTTTGTTTCTTTCTTTGTTTCTTTGTTTGTTTCTTTCTTTCTTTCTTTCTTTGCGCACATCTTGTTTTCTCTTTCCTTTATCATTTATAGAGTCTTTATTTCATTTTTCATAATTTCTTTCTTAATTGTTTTCTTCTTTCTTTCGTTTTGGTGAACAGTTTCTTCATTTCATAATTTCGTTTTTTTCTTTCTTTCGTTCATTCCCGAATGTTTTTTCCCCCCGTCATCTTTCTTTCTTTTCGTCATTTTAATTCTGCGTTTCTTTCTTTTGTTTTTCCTTTTTAAATTCCGTTTTATTCCTTACTTTCTCCAGTCCCTAATCTCTGTCTTCTTTCTTTTGTTATTTTTTCTTCTAGCCTTCATTTGAAACATTTTTTTTTATCTTATTCCCTTCATTTATTCCTTACATTCTTTATTTTTTCATTATTCTCCAATTTTGTTCTTCCTCGCTTCTTTCATTTTATCATTCTTTCTTATTTCATTTTTTCTTTCTTTTTTTAGTACATTTTTTCTTCATTCTTTCTTTTTGCAATTCCGTTATTTTTTCTTTTTTTCATTCCTAAACACTTCTTTCTTTCTTTCTTTCTTTCTTTCTTTCTTTCTTCCTTCTTTTTCCCTACTTCCCGTTTTCGCTTTCTTTCTTCCTTTATCATCTTTCTTTTTTTCTTTCTTATTTTATTTTTTCTTTCTTTCTTTCTTTCTTTCTTTCTTTCTTTTTAGTACATTTTTTTTCATTCTTTCTTTTTGCAATTCCGTTATTTTTTCTTTTCTTCATTCCTAAATACTTCTTTCTTTCTTTCTTTCTTTCTTTCTTTCTTTCTTTCTTCCGTCTTTTCACTTACTTCCTTTTTTCCCTTTCTTTCTTCCTTTATCATCTTTCTTTCTTTCTTCCTTCCTTTCTTTCTTTCTTATTTCATTTTTTCTTTCTTTTTTTTAGTACAATATTTTTTATTCTTTGATTTTGCAATTCCGTTATTTTTTCTTTTTTTCATTCCTAAACACTTCTTTCTTTCTTTCTTTCTTTCTTTCTTTCTTTCTTCCTTCTTTTTCCCTACTTCCCGTTTTCGCTTTCTTTCTTCCTTTATCATCTTTCTTTTTTTCTTTCTTATTTTATTTTTTCTTTCTTTCTTTCTTTCTTTCTTTCTTTCTTTCTTTCTTTCTTTCTTTTTAGTACATTTTTTTTCATTCTTTCTTTTTGCAATTCCGTTATTTTTTCTTTTCTTCATTCCTAAATACTTCTTTCTTTCTTTCTTTCTTTCTTCCGTCTTTTCACTTACTTCCTTTTTTCCCTTTCTTTCTTCCTTTATCATCTTTCTTTCTTTCTTTCTTCCTTTCTTTCTTTCTTATTTCATTTTTTCTTTCTTTTTTTTAGTACAATATTTTTTATTCTTTGATTTTGCAATTCCGTTATTTTTTCTTTTCTTCATTCCTAAACACTTCTTTCTTTCTTTCTTTCTTTCTTTCTATCTTTCTTTCTTTCTTTCTTTCTTCCTTCCTTCTTTTTCCCTACTTCCTGTTTTCGCTTCCTTTCTTCTTTTATCATTTTTCTTTCTTTCTTTCTTTATTATTTCCTTTTTTTCTTTCTTTCTTTTTAGGGAAGATAAAAAAATCGGGACGAGGAAAAAGTGTAAGAAATTATTAAATTTTTACTTCGCATTTTTTTCTTCATTCGTTCATTTTGCAATTCGGTTATTTTTTTCTTCCCTTCATTCCTAAACACTTCTTTCTTCGTTTCTTTCTTTCTTCCATCTTTTTCCGTACTTGCTGTTTTCGCTGTCTTTCTCTTTTTATCATTTTTCTTTCTTTCTTTCTTTCTTTCTTTCTTTCTTTCTTTCTTTCTTTCTTTCTTTATTATCTTCTGCCACCATTATAATGTACCTACCTTCATTCTTTTATTTCTTCCCATCTCACAACTCTTTCTTCAATTTCATTTAATCTAGCTTATATTCCCTTGAATCATTCGCATCTCACTTCCGCTTTCTAACTTGTTATTTTTTTTTTTTTGTTTTTTTTTTTTCTGTTTCTGGCGAATATTACACCAAATACTTGATCCCCGAAATGAGAAGATGTCATCCAATTCCGTGACTTCAATGCAAAAACAGAATTACTGCGATGCATCGAACGAACGAATGGGTCTGCAAAATATTGCTTCTAGTCCAGATTGTAACCTAAGATCGTTCCATTTTGTTGAGATCATTGCGCCTTTTGGACCCGCCAGCGATTCATTGCTTTCAAAAGGGAAGATAAAAAAAAAAAGCGGAAAGAGGAAAAAATGGAAGAAGTTATTAAATTTTTACTTCGCTTTTTTTTCTTCTCCCGTACATACAGAAAGCAAATATTGATGGCGTCTATTAAAATCTACACCTTCTTCATTTTGCTTGAAGCAAAGAAAATAAATGAAAAAGACAACCAGCAATAATAAACAAAAATATATCGAGGATATATGCTATGACTTTGTATTGTCTTTTCTATAGGAATATCGCCGGCCTTCACTTTTGGGACAAAAAAAAAATGTGTAAATCGGCGCATTCTATTATATGGATATGATGTTTGCAAAGACTAAATGGCCCGATATACTGGTATCTAAAATACTTCAGGGTCTGTGACGTCTCTGCCTTGACTAATACATTACCCAGTTGAATGACGAACGAGAAGGACTTGTTGCGAGGGCGGGGGTATTTATCATGGGTAAGAGACATCATGAAAACGAGATGTAGCATGAAAAACACTGATTCTTGTGTAAACCGCACTTACAGTTCAAAAAATATAAAGTTATCTGAACGTTTAAATTGAAATCGAAATGTCTCTCATTGAACAAATCATGGCCCTAAAAGTGTTTAAATACCCTTAAAAAAATATTGATCAAGGTAACTAGGTTTGAATTAAGGAAAAAGAGAACAAATAAATTAGAAACGAACAAAAGTATAAGGATAGAAGTCCAACGTTGCTGATATCAACCGTTCGATGAGGTACTGTTCTTTCGTAAGCCATTTTCATGTTACAATTTACATGGTAAATATACCATTTCATAACTCTGTTCCTATCACCTGGAGGGAGACTCGTTTCGGCTTCTGGAGATAACATTCTTGGCTGAGATGAAGTGGTATGATTATACTGAATCCAATATTTGCTCGCCTGCTAAGAAAGTTTGTTCACTGTGTCATACTAGACATTTTTTCTCTCCGGAACCTATCTTACATATCTATAATTCTACCATTCGTCCATGCTTTGAATAATGCTGTTACATATGGTCCCATGCTCCTGCTACATATGTAGATATTCTTGATAAAATTCAAAAAAGAATCAGCAATATTATTAGACATGACATGGCAGCTCGACTTTAGTGATTTTCCAAATGGCGTAAAGTCGCTTCGCTGTGTATTTTCTATAAATACTTTCATGAGAATTGTTCTGATTAGTGCTTTGCTATGGTACCTAGATATTACTAATTTATCGCAATTTTAGCAACTAAGTCTCATCAATTTACAGTTGAATTGGCTAGATGAAACCGTAAGTTTCATTTCTCGCAACTGAATCTCTCCGTCGACTCTATGCTCTCCAGTGAACTTTGATTTTAAATGCAACGTCAATCCTTATATACTGTTTTCTTGATTGCTCTTCTGTTGTTCTCTTGTGGTTTAGTGGCTTTACCGCCTTGCTTGGGGTAAATTCGATTTAAAAATCATATATATATATATATATATTGAATAGACACCAAGTTAAATTTTATTTCTGATTTTTTTTAATAACCAAGATAAATTAACTTAGATTATTTGATTAAAATTGCCGATAACAATACTGGAACATGCCACGAACCAAAGGAGCATCAGACCTATCCGAATTTCAGCGAGGACGTATCGTGGGCCAGCATGAAGGTGGCCTTAGTCAAAGAAAAATATCTGAAAATCTTTTAGTACCCCTTTCTACTGTTAATAGAGTGATCGTACAATTCACCAGAGAGGGCAAGAAGTGCACAAAACCTCATCCAGGCCGCCCTGGGCCCTCTGAAAGAACCATGCGTCTTGTCGAAAGAAATGTTGAACAGGATACACGTTGCAAGGCCGCTGACATAGCAACACAAGTTGATGTCAGTCCCAGAACAGCTGTCAGGTATCTTCTCAAGCTGGGCTACTATAGGATTCGAACCGGCATCCTATACGGAACCGTCATTTACCTTCACGTGCCTAACCGCTCGGCCACAAAGGATCGTTCGGGTGGCAAGTTTCCGTATAGGATGCAGGTTCGAATTCTGTCAAAGGACGAATATTTTCTATGAAAATTTCTCGGACATTCAGACCGGTAAATGTTATTTAATACTGTTTATTATAAACAGAGCATTTACTTAAATACTTGTATCTATAAAAAGAACGTTAAACATAAAAATGTCTTTAATATATATATATATATATATATATATATATATATATATATATATATATATATATATATATAAGACAATAAAAAAAACTGTAATAATTGCCGACATGTTTCGTTATATATATATATATATATATATATATATATATATATATATATATATATATATATATATATATATATTCCTTTAATTATGCAGCTATAAGTTTTCGTTACAGCAATATTTCTTTCTTTAAGACTGGTGGAAGTGAGGGGATATTAAAAGTCTCTACACCGAAGCCAAGGATGTTGTGTCTTTAAAGACACACTTGTTGGTCGACGACATTGAAGCAGTCTGTTCTAAATTCATTACCTGTTCTCTTACTGTGCTTACATCCATTCTTTAGTTTCAGCAAGTATCGATGGTTATCAAGCGTTTCAATATTTTCCCATATAGAGATATACAATGATACAGAGCTCCTTCGTACATACCCCCATGTCATATATATATATATATTCATAATAAATGAACCATTTCATAATTATATTTGCTAGTTTTAAACCGGGGAAATGTAACGGTATTCCTATTTAAAATTTATGATGAATCTTAATTCTTCTGTTAATGATTGAATAAGCTCCCAGCGACTTCTACGACAATAAAAAAATCCGTAGAAATTTCGCTGTTGCATTGTTAAATATTTGGGCTTAACACCTTTAATAAAATATTGCATTAACAATCATAAATACTAATGCTGTTCGTTATCTTAAGAAGTAAGGGGGTACAAATAAAAAGATTTGTAATTGTAAACTTTTTTTCCCTATTTCACTGAAACAGATGTTAAACACTTCTATTTTTCTTTCTTTCTTTCAAGACTAAGCAAGTAGAGTTTGATATCTTTTGTCTTCTTACGCGATCAAAACTGAATAGTATAGTAATTATGAGGTATTAGCATAAAACGTTAAACGCTTCTATCTTTTTTCTTTCTTTCTTTTTTCACTGGAAGCAGGTAGCGCCTCTAATATGTCTTTTGTCTTTTTACGTGTTCAAAACTGAATAGGCTATTATTTAATAGGTATTAGCAGGATATATTGGTGAGAAAAGTATTACGAAGAGGAAAAAAGTCAAAAAGTTATGTCCTGACCCCTAAAAGAAGAGGTATTGAGTAAAATTTCATGGAAAAATTAGCTCGGGAGAGGCGTTTTAATGGAATGTCCCACTCTCCCTATCGCTTATAGTGGACTGACTATATCAGTAAATATATACAGTGTACACAGTATATACCAAAGCGTGGTGTAATTCTTAGCAATCTTGTTTCGGTAAAAAAGCTACGACTGAATAGTGAGTTCGATCCACACTGGGTGTCCCACATCATCGGCATTGGGCCACATCTAAGCTACGCTTAAAAAATCAATAGAACTTGTGCCACAATTAGCTGGATGGGGCAGCAGATAAATAATACTTGCTTCGCCAATTGGTTGGATATTCGTCTCCAGCTGTGCTGGTCGAACTCACTGACAGAGAGAAATCCAGACGAGCTATGCCGAAGGTCAGAGTCTCGTCTGGAGTGGTAGACAGCTATTCGACCCCGTTTTTTACGGTGTCTACGAGGAATTTTTGGCCGAGCCTATAGGCTCGGATACCCCACGTTAAATTCGGCCTTGTGCCACAATTAAATTAGTTGGAGATTCGTTTCCAGCTGTGCTCTTGGCAAAGAGGATCCACAGAGGAGACTATGTCGTATGGCAGAGTCTCTTCTCGGGAATCAACTACCCGAATCCCTTTTATACGGGGAATTTTTGGCCGAGCCTACCGACACGGATACCCCACCTTCAAATTCGGCCTTATGCCACATCTGACCGCGTGCGGTGGTTGATAGATACCCTTTCTTGGGGAATTAATAGCCTGCTAACCGATTCCCTGGCTTTCAGCAGTGTATTCTCTTTTACAATAAACTTTTCTTCCTTTCATCTACGCCCGCATTGTTGTTCCTTTCACTCGAGTACCACATTTGTCTATTTGTAACCTCTTTAATTATACAACACATATTAAACGCTTGTACATTTCTTATATATTTCACTGAAAACGAGTAGCGTCTATAATATGTCCTTTACCATGCCACCTGATCAAACCGACTAGTCCATTGTTTATGAGGTATTAGCAGGAGACGTTAAACACTTCTATATTTCTTTATTTTCATAAATCAAGGAAAATTTATTGAAACAATAAAAGTTCACTTGCCCACTAATGACAATTCCAGAACGACGTAACTATAAACATTTTTTTTTCTGTCCTCTGCCAGCCGCAATGATGGAGAAAGCATTACCTCGAACCATCGCCAGTGAGACACGCTGCAAGAGCCACTCCGTTTCGGGAGGCTCGTCCCTTAATCGAGACGCCATTGCGCCAATCCTCCGAAGGAACGCCATCGAACGAGAGCCAATAACCCCTGAAGTCTCCACTGCCGCAGGAGTAAAACAAAAAACTATCAGCAAGAGAAGAATATTTAAATATTTTTTCATCTCTGCGTCTCAGGCGACAGATCCCGGCTCAACCACGGACCTGATCAAATTACCAACCGAAAATGTATCCGCACAAGTCTAATCCCAAATCGACGACTTCCCCATTTTAAAAGGGAAAAGGATAATGCCATCCGGCCGCTTTCCATCACCGCGGTCGAGACCTACGGGTTCGATTTGGGAAGGGAATCCAGCTGCATCCAAACCTCTTTTGATGATGTCTGTCGTTAATGCCTGCATGTCGTGGAAAGCGACCGGCACTACGACGACAGGAGAGAGGATGCAAACTCATCGATGGAGGCTCCATATCTGCATCTGTGAAGCTTTTTTATTTCTTTTTCACTGAAATCACGTAGCGTCTCTTATATGTCTTTTGTATTTCCAGGGGATTATTAGGATAGTGCAAAAATAATGACGTAATAATGTCGTTTTTTGACATATTTTTTAACGTCAAAACACGACATTATCACGTCATTATTTTTGCACCAACCTAATAAAACGGACCATTCCATTATTTATGAGATAATTGGAATAACGGTGATGAGACCTAATGAAGGGAGAGACAAGCGCACTTATTTATATGGCACGTATACTCTATGGCATGAGCCAGTAGATAAAAAAATGTTACTTGGAACCAGGGACTTGACCCAAAATGTTGTGAGTTCAATATACGGCTACAACAGGAGTGAACAAAAGCTTGGAGGGTTGAGTTAAAGGAAAATTGATGATACTGAGACAACTAGAAAAGGCATGGTACGTGGAACTAGAACAATCTATCCCGGTGGACGAAACAAAGGATTCGGCTTGAAATACCAATTACTTGAAGCAAGCCGCAGCGTACAACGGCCGAAATGTTGTGAATATAACAACCAAAATAAGGACAACAGTGCAAACAATGTAAATAGGGTAAATGATACGTATACTGTTCCATACTTATATTTAAGTATACCAATTCATAATTATATGATAAATATACACTTATACGATCTTATATATAGGAAACTTATATTGAAATAAATTTAAAATTTATCTTCCCATACTTATTTTCATGTAAATATACCAGATTAATGTCAGCATATGATATCTCTTTTTATTAGAAATACTTACATTAATTTCTGTTGTAGTGTGATATATATATATATATATATATATATATATATATATATATATATAATACCATATTAATTTCTGTTGAAGTGTGAGATTTTCCTCCGCAACTTGTGCACTGTTCCTCAAGTTATGTATATATATATATATATATATATATATATATATATATATATATATATATATATATATATAATGGCATAGCGACTGATGTTTATTAATATCAGATAGATTTATGCTTTTTTCATTGCATATTATTTTGAATTGCAGATATACAAGGATTGCCATAGGTTGTAAGAAAAAAAATTGACATGACCACAAAAGAGGGTACAAGACAATGTGACGTTATTAATTCATGGGATATGGTGAAAAAATGTTGAACACAGACCAATAAAGTATGAAATTAGAAACATTTGCAAGATAAGATCTTGTGGAAAAAAAATGATGTAAGAAGAAATGTATACATTCGAAGAAGCTGTCGATGCTGAAGTAACCATCAACATTGAATACCCAATATTAGGAACGTCGTACCAAATCCTAGAAAGCAGAAAAAAAAAACTGTCTTAAAGTAAATATCGCGAATAAGTACATGAAAACTGATATCCCAAACAGCAATTTTAAGTGGCCCGGTTCAAACTCTTCCCCTATTTTTATCAACAGGAATAGCAGTTTATTATTGTTACTTCTTTAGGTTTGGGTTTCGGATTTCTTTTAAATTCTGCTCCTTTTCTTCCAGTCCCATGAGCTCATTACATCGTCATGGCTTTATCGCCTTGCTGAGGGTGAACTGAACAAAAATAGAAAAGTAAGCAAGCTATATGTGTAGTGAGAACCAGAATAGATTGTCAGATTTCTAGCAGAGTAATCCTATCAAAGTATAACTATCTGACAATCCATTCTCGTTCTGCCATATATTCCACCCACTTCATTCAAGACTGATGATTATAGTATTTTTTTAATTCCCCAAACACGGTGAGCACATTGTGACCGTGTTCATAGTTGACGAGTTGACTGTAATTAGGGAAGAAAATCGCCTAAATTTAGATACGTACGTAAGAATCTAGACATCCAGTTAAAAATAAAACTTTTTAAATTCTTGATATTGGCTAAAAAATTTCATGTCCATAAGAGAAAAAAAAAAGGGAATGTTGAATAACAAGCTTAAGGTCAGTACAGTGTCAGTTGAGTTTAATGATGTCGCATTCAATGAAGTGGGGGTATACGTTTGAACAATTAATAATAAATTTATTGTTAAATAATCATACTTATTATAAAACCCAGGTTGTGTGTGTGTGTGTGTGTGTGTGTGTGCGTGTGTTTGTCTGTACGTTTATATATTGGATCGGATTTCCTACATTTTTTAACCAATTTCAACAAAACTTCACAGGACATACGTAAAATTAGCTTGCGGTGGTTCTGACAGCGCCAAAAATTGAAAAACACAATTGTTTTTGCACGGAATCAAGTTGAAAACACGATTAACCTGTCATCACTGACGCGAGAATGAAAGGGGGACAACTCAGATCGAGTTTTACTTAATATAAAATCCAGGTTGTGTGTGTGTGTGTGTGTGTGTTCGTTTATATATGGGATCGGTTTTCCTACATTTTTCATCCAATTTCAACAAAACTTCACTTTTTTTTGCAGGTAGTGTTTCTTATTGTCTTGCACACTTTTGTTCTTTATTTTTACATTCAGAATGCTTTAAAAATTCCATTTACAAGACAATTGTTTATAATAAAATTCTATTAATCGGTAGACTCGTAACGATTGAAAACAATGTTTTTGTTTGAGTTTGACCAATTCGTAAAACAAAACAAAACAACAAAACAAAACAGGCAAAAAAAAAAAAAAAAAAAACTAATTAAGACATGCGTGTCCGTTAACGTTAAATAATAATCTTTGTCAATTTTATTTTTCAGTCTTGATGATGGTCGATACTTGATCTATCTCTTACTGTCACATCCCCGGGCAACGCCGGGCGCTACTGCTAGTAAGTATTAAAATATATAATAAAAAAAACGAACAAATTTATTTAACCCTCACCCCATATATATATATATATATATATATATATATATATATATATATATATATATATATATATATATATATATATATATATATATATATATATATATATATATATATATGCATTAAGTCCATATATATGGTTTAAGTCCAATATTATATGAAAGTACATAAATTCTGTGTCGATCAATTTTAATGATCAAGATTGGATCATATTTCTTACGAAAATAAAACCAATTTCTGAGGGAATTTCTTCCTTCTCTGCGAAGGATCATACGTAATATTGAAAAGGTGGTTAGTAAATTTAATCAACAAAAATCCCTGTTATCTTTCCTAACTATATTTCACTTAAAGAACATAGGCAGTCTAAATACATAATATATGTCCGGTTGAGCTCTCTAGGGAAAGGGGTTAAAAGGGGCTACTGCTATCAAGTCTGAATTGAGTTTTCCGAGCCGCTAACGTATTTCGTATACATAAAAACGAGAGAACTTTACTCTGTGTGTCGGTGGACCAGATGTAAAATATTTGATTGATGTCATTTCGGTCGGGTTTCGATCTCGACGTGAAGCAATCGTTTTAAGTATAGCCGTGAAACATTCGGTCCGTGGATGATTATATATCTATTTCAATACCAACGATTGACTTCTGAATAAGTGTCCAGTCCAAAGCTGATTTGATTCGATTTTAATCGTGGTTATTTTTTTTTTGTTTTTTTATATGGTTTATTATATGTAAAAGAGAGGCAACGGCACGTCTATGAAAGTGCGGTTGCAGACGAGATGCCAGATCAGGGCCAATTACATCGCATATCCGTCTTTAGATCTTATAAAGGATCTTGAGACAATTAGAATGGGCTCCAGAACATATATGGCAGCAATACTCCATGCAAGTGCGAATGATTGATATATATATATATATATATATATATATATATATATATATATATATATATATATATATATATATATATAAGGAGGAGTAAGGGAATTAAAATAATAATAATAATAATAATATATATATATATATATATATATATATATATATATATATATATATATATATATATATATATATGATTAAAATGGAGTCAAGTCACATTTCGACTGGACATTTCGTCAGAAGTCAATCGTTGGTATTAAAATACTACTGAAAGAGTATTTTTTAAAAATAGGATTTTAAAATTGAAGTAAAACAATACCGGGAAAAAAGAAATAATAACAATAGCTGTTTTCTTTTCCCCCTCTTGTTTTCTCTCCAATTTTAAGATCATATAAAAAAAACAAAAACAAAAAAAAAAACACACCTCTTCAGTAATATTTTAATAACAATGATTGAATTCTGACGAAGTATCATTTGGATGGTGCTTTAAAATTGGATAAAATAAAGATTATTTTATCCGATTTTAATCATTAAATATTACATTATGATCCATATCTTAAAACTTTATATACAAATAAACGTAGGTAGTCGTTTGGAAAAACCTCGGATAGCTTAACTTGTAGTAGAAGAAATCAGTTCCCTTGTAAAAATGGGAAATAAAAAAAAGAGAAAGAACCAAGAACATTAAAATAAAGCGCAAACAATTGGCAAGTGTTTAAGCTCCAAGAATAAAAAAAAAAAAACAAAAAAACACTAAACGAGTAAAAAGGGTAAAAGACAACTCCGTAAATTGCTCAATACAATAAACAGAGCGAACCTAATGTAATCCTAAGGAGCCAAGCAAACCTACCTAGGTTTCACCTAAACGGGTTTTCAGGGTAAAGCCAGCTTTACCTTAAAGATCCGTTTAGGTGAAACCTAGGTAGGTTTGCCTGGCTGCTTAGGATTACTTTATATATTACCCCCTCTGTTAAATTACAAAAACTTACACTACCCATCAAAAGTATGAATTTTCATTTCATTTCGTTTCATCATTTGGAAGTGCTATCTGATGATCCAGAGTCCTTTAAAAGGGATCTGGTGAAATAAATTATTATAATGGACCCTTAAAGTGGCCTGTTTTTCGTTAATATATATATATATATATATATATATATATATATATATATATATATATTTCTATTTTAGAAACATGGATCCATAGCTACACACGAATTACCATTTTTCAAAACAGAAACTGAAATTTTAACTTTAATTTTAAAATTAATTTTAAAATCCATAGTTCCGTTCCATTCTCAAGCAATTTTTGGAATAAATTATTAAGAAATGTATTTCATGTATATGCACAGACAGACACAGACAATCTTGATATTTTAAATTGTTAAGGTTCCAGAAATTCAATCATTTTGATAAGGTGTGGTTAGGTTTTAATTTCCCTAGACAACTTATGTATAAAATATAAGTTTCTTTCAAAATCAAGTTAAGTTGGGGTAGCGGTGCCTGCTCTCAGACAATGACATCCATTTTTCGCATGTCGTCTGGATTTTTCAACTCTAAAATATTTTGGGGATTTTTATTTGGCTACTTAATTTATAATTTTACACACAAAGATATCTTCAAAGTGTCGTCTAAATATGAGTAAGTTATATTTTTAAGATTTAAAATCTCTTCCTACAAATTGAAATTTTCTTTTCTACTTCTAATAACTAATAGACTATACGTTATTTTTTTTGAAAATAATTATATTAATATTACATGCGTATATCATTTGAAGATAACGATTAAATTCGACCAAAAAATTAAATTAGTAGTAATTAAGAAAGCTTGATAAATATAACATGTTTCGCTATATATTTAGCTTCATCAGAAATAAGGAAAATTGATTAATGCGGACTATTTTATGATTTTATATTTTGTTTTATATTCGTTGTGTAGACGTCACGTATTCAGTTCTATGGTGTTAGTAGGTATGTATCTAAATATTCTGTAGATGCCTCCTGTTCAATGCATGACCTTATAGCGGGTTATCAGTTATAGTGAAGTGTATGAGTGTTGAAATAAATTAGTTTGATTTGGCATTGTTAGTTAGATAGTCCACTATAGGAGGGGTATAAAACAAGAAACTCAAATTGTAAAGTGAAACAACAAATTTATATACAAATAAATCAGTTTAAGTCTTTACAAATAAAATTAATATATCTTGGTTGATACAAGGTCTTCAAAATGTTCGTAGTGCTCATCGCAAGAATGAGTTTCTGTGTACGTAGACAGGAACGTATGTGTGGATGTATGTTTGTATGAGTGTTATCGTAGGGTAGGAATGTCTTTGAAGAAATCGCTCGGTCTTAAAATGTTCTGTTCGTTTATCAAGTATAAAAGAGGTGAGGGAGAGATAATATTAACGATCGCTTGATGTTTGTCAAGGGACATGTTAATACGCTCCTCTCCTTCTCTCTGGTGACAGGTGAACTTGCTCGTCTTGGATTTTGTATTGGGGACTTGAAAATGTCATTTGGGAATTCACTCCCGGCGTTTCCATTGGGTAACGAACAAACTTCGCGTCGGCTCTCGAAAAGGTCCATAGAATAATTTGTTTCTGAGAATTGAAGATTATTTGAATTTTGTTTTTAAATGTTTCCTAGTTTTCTATTGGCCGACAAAAACATTTCTCATCATGGTGTGTTTTGTATTCGCTTTTGCGTGTGTGTTAAGCAAAGTTTTTAAATTCGAGTCTTTTTAATTCCTAACAAAATTAATGAGTCAGTGCTTAGCATTTGAATTTTAAATCTAGATCTTGTTTTGTTCACTACAACGTCTATGTATGCGTTTAATTCTTGATACACAAGCATAATTTAAGAGAATATTACAAATTGGAGATATTTGTGGATTCTAATTTTACGATAAATATTGGAAATAGGTGTATAATAAAAAAGTTAAGTCAACTGGGAATATTTTGATTTTATATACTTTAATTATTG
>OZ010572.1:109663059-109738059 GCA_963932145.1 Acanthosepion lycidas | reverse complement strand
CGAAGAGTCATGCATTATTAGCTGTAATAGACACTGTTTACAAATTCACACTTCCTTCCCATAGAGCTCAAGTGAACACTTTCATTAAAGATCCTATTATTAAGCTTTTTATTCAGTTTTTCTTGTGTTCACATAAGTGAAGTATTTTCTTTTCTGTACATAAATTATAATTATGAAACTGTCCGAATGATCTATATATTTGACCGGTTTCTACTATTGTGTTTGCCATTATCAAGAATGCTTTTTTTTTTTTTTTTTTTTTAAACTGAACATGTAGATTTTTAGATATGTGTATCTATAATGATGAGAATTTTAATTTTCCTAGCAATACACATCGCGGTCGTGTTCATGGTTGATATAATGTAAACTATGAAGTCGGTTAGAATGAGCTGATCGTGTTTTATGTGTCAAGAAAAGAAAACAATATATAAATACGAGAAAAATTGAATAAAATGGTTAAACTTGTATAAAAAGAGATTGCTACACAAATACGCACACACACATATGTGTTTATATATATATATATATATATATATATATATGGGCGCGTATGTGTGTGGCTGTGCGTTGCTGATTTTAATTTTTTTTTCTTTTCAAATTCGGAATAAACTTCTAGACTCTTTCAGATTTTATAGACGTGTTGTTCTCCTCTGCCAAGTTTAAGAATTAATTTTTTTTCTGTTTTTTTTGTATTTCTTTTTTTGCGAATTTTGGGCGTATAGGATTTTTCCTTGCTAATTTTGCCTCAAAATAACTTGGGCTTTGAATCAATGAAGTCAGTAAAAAAAATAAAATAAAAAAAAATGCATTCAGTCGATATAATTTGATTCCATTCTAACCACGAGTCTAATTTGTTCTCCCCGGCTAATTAACTATATATTTCCCATGCAGTATGAGCAGAGACTGCGTGTCAAAATGAATCACTAACTTATGTGTGTATTTCTAAAGTAGGTTTATGTCTGTGACAAAGGAGATAAAGTGTTCTTAATCATAGTGTACGCCCTGTTCTCTGTATACGTGTTTGTTTTGCGCATGCGCGTCTCCCGCGGAAAAGTAGAATTTTGTGAATGTCTCTGTTCTTATCCAAGCCACCCAAGTCTCTATATTCGTAAACCTAAATTTAACAGGAGATTTTGATGTAATTTAAATGATTATAAATTTCGCTGATTAGTTTTATTTATTTAAATCCTTCCCCAGTTAGATAGATAGAAGGCTGATTATTTTTTATTTTTATTTTTAAATCATTTGAATTTCCCGAGGAAACTCTGTGATCAGTCAGAGTTATCAGACCAGTAATCTATCAGATGATTGCAAATGTTCGAACCCGATATTCCTTGCAAATATTAATTGATCACAACTGGCATTTGTTTTAGTGCTGATTTCCGCTTGGTTTTGGATTTTTTGTGACGTCAACGAACACTCGTTGCCACTTTTGTTATGTCAACGAATACTCGCAATGCTCGTTGTAGTAGAGACTTTGTAATCTCAGATACAACTCTAGTAACGCCGTTGAACAATACTGGTGTCAGACGCCTTCGAATAACTCTAATATTACTCAAATACTAAACACCGTATTGATCCGAATATAGTGTGGAGAAGAAAATAAAGAATAGCGGTCCGTACAGTAATAGAGGATAGACTAGAATGGAGATCAACATATTAATAGAGGATAGAATACAAAATAGTGATCCGAATAGTAATAGAGGATACAATAGGAATAGCGATCGTTAGTCGTCAACTACTTCCTACATATATGCGTTTCCTCTATCGTCACGTGGTCTACTCAATTTAATAATGGGATCGCTTGTGTTTTGCTCACTGGCGATCTATGTTCAAAGTCAAGAGTCGGCAGTGACATTTTATTCCTATATATCAAAATTAAAGCCTTTCATCATCCGCTTGCATATCAGACTTTGTTGAATGTGGACGAAATGTTGCATTTTCGCCATATTATACTCTATGAATTTCGGAAAGGAGTAAGGAGCGGAACTTCGAAAAAGAAAAAAAAAACTTTCGTATGGTTTAGTGGTGGGATCGAGGTCCTGTTCTTCCGACGTTTCCAAAATGGTTTGGAAGATTTCGCCAGGCTGATTTTAACGTAAACGATCAACCACACACCTGGCGACCTTACAACGTCGATCTGCTTTCCAACGCAGAGAATAAATCGGAGATGATTGCTAAAAATTTGAAAGTCGATATATCAACTGCATTTTGCCATTTGATGAGATTGGGTTCAAGAAAAACGGACGAAATCGGAAACTTTTCACTTTCCAGAACGCCAACGCAAGACCAAAACAGACCTTTTAAAAGTTGAAATGACCAATGACACTATCACTTACTATATTGTCATATATATATATATATATATATATATATATATATTAGGTTGGTGCAAAAATAATGGCGTAATAATGTCGTTTTTTGACGTATTTCTTAACGTCAAAAACGATATTATTACGTCATTATTTTTGCACCAACCTAATATATATATTAAGAAGTAGATTAAGTCCGACATACTTTTAATTTATTTCTTTAAACGTTATATTAAACGGATGCTAACAGTTGAATAGGTACTCTGTTTTTTTTATTTATTAATTTTTTTATTAAACAGTATATTTATTTATCTGCCTGAATATTCGATAAATCTTCTTAGATAAAAATTGCGCCATCCAGCAGGGCTTGAAACTTCGACCTCTACGAAAAAAAAAACGTTATTAGGATCTGACGTGCTTTAAATCATTTGGCCACGTAGGACCTCATGATCAAACAGAGCATAAGTAATGATTTTGAACACATAGCTTCGATCCTCGAAATATACATAGCATGATATTATATGAAAAGATTAACATAAACTTTTTAAATTCCAATTTTTATCCCGATGTCGCCAGGTGTAGTAGTATTGAAAGGTATTTCCAATTACTTAGTCGGGGTTTTGAAAGGTATTTCCAATTACTTAGTAGTGGTTTTGAAAGGTATTTCCAATTACTTAGTAGTGGTTTTGAAAGGTATTTCCAATTACTTAGTAATTAGAAATACCTTTCAAAACCACTACACCTGATTTTACTAAGAAACATCGACGTTGGAATAAAAATTGATATTTAAAAAAGTTATCTTTATATATATATATATACACACATATATATATATATATATATATATATATATATATATATATATATTGAGAGAGAGATAGAATGAAAAAGAGAGAGAAATAAATAGACAGTGAATAGTGGCCGTCGGCATATAATAATGAAATATCAGTGTTTGTATGATTAAGAATATTATACACAGAGGGTTATAGATTGAGAGATTAGTAGCACGAAATAGATCTGTATATATTTCTGAGATGAGGCATTATGTACATTATTTACATTATTCGGACTATTGCAATAGTAAAAACGTGCATTGATAACAGCAAAAATACAATATGAGCACTGGTAAAAGTGTTGCTGATGACCTTAAGTTTATAATACCCAGAAATTGACATGCACAATTGTGCTCAAGGGCACAGTGGATAACGGCGTTAGTTAGATCCAGTGACACGACCCAAATAGTGTGAGTTCAATACCCGGTTAAGGCAGTGGAAAACTTGGAGAGAGGAATAAAAAGGTGATAACTGATAACATGTCACGTGGAACTAGAACAGTCTACCCCAGTGAGCGAAATAAAAACTTCAGTTCGACATTCGAACCACCTGACGAAGGCCGAAACGTTGTAATAAATATGGCGAATAATGTGAATAGTGTACATGAAATACATATGATCAAAAAAAGATAGATGAGAACAGAATTGGAAAAAATGGATAATTCCCGAAGGTATATAAAAATCAAATATTATTGTCTGTATGTTTAAGATAATTATAGAAAGTGAGATATATTTTGAGATAGAGAGAAATATACTAATAGGCTGAAATAGATATAATTAGAAGGAGATAAATATATTATGACTTTCTAAACGTAGCTTAGTTGTGGCACAAAGCCGAAAGTATGGGGTACCCAGTGACGATCCAACTCACTATTTGGTCGTAAATGATCTAGCGAGACAAGCTTGCTAACCATTCCACCAAGTCGAAGTTCTCAGTTAGATAGATATCCAATGATTTTAAAAAGCAGGTAGGTAATAGGGATAAGAATGCAGAAAACCAAGCACGCAGGAAAGAACGAGAGAAAGAAAGAAAGAAAGAAAGGAGGAAAGAAAGATAAAAAGAAAGAGAAAAGAAAGAAAGAATATCGCTTGTGATGTTACTGTCTTCTCACAAGATATCTTTCACAAAAATGACATCAAATATAACTCTGTGAGTGGCGGTCTCCCGTTGAATCAATTCTCTGCTCTACTCGCTCGTGTAACCCGAGGGTTGAGAAATATAACGGATGAAAAAGGGAAAGAACGAAGGTTTAAGTTTCGCCACTTACATTGGAGGATGACTTCATTGAGATCTGCTAAGTTAGTCACACACAAGGCAATAGCATTTGAACGCCCACAATTGTTGATCTTGTTCCATACTGCCAGTAGTCCTGGCATCTAAATGTTGCTACCAGATCGAACTCAGTCGTAATTGATCTAGTGAGATTAGCTTACTAGCCATTACACAATATCGAAATACCCAACAACTCATGGGATATTAAATGATAAACAAAACATTACACGAGTCTGCATTCGCGTAGACTATAGAGGGACTGGCCATTGTTAAATATAAATAAATGGTAGCGGTGCCCAACTAACAGAATTGACAGAGTTTGCAATAAGCAATAACAAGAAAAGAACAGGGTATAACATAAGCATTCTTGTTGAGGCATAGTATATACCGACCGCATCCTTTATAAAGTGTATTCCAATAATTTGCACCGATTTTAAATGTGAATTAAGTTTAAGCGTCTAATGATTTTCTTTCTTTTGCTTTCAAATTTAACAACATAAGTCTCTGGTCATTTCGACTATGGAAAGATTAACAATCAAACAACGTGTTAAAGTTATCGAAGCCTATTACGAAATTTGACGATCAAACAGAATATTAATAAGAAGGTCGCACCATCTCTCGAAACAGCGAAGTCATTTGACCACCACAATCGTGCGAATTGAGGCCTTTAGATTTTTTCTATTGGGATCATCTCAAAAGTAAGGTCTATGCCAACAAGCCAACAACAATTCAATTGAAGGATGAGATAATAAAGTATGTTGGTGGGATCGAGGAACAACTATGCAGAGAAGTCATCAAATCTTTTTACCATCGAGTGGAGGTGTGCAGCCAAAACCTTCGTGGACATATTAGGCCATATTATTTTTCATGCATAATTGCTATGACTTAAATGACGTGATGCAAAAGAGAAATAAATATGTATCAATAACACTGATTTATTAACTGCTGTGTAATCCGTCTTAATGAAACACCCTTTCGAAAGGACACAACGACTCAATATCATAGGTCAATATTTAATTATTCCCCAACTGAAGTAAATGCTTATAGACTCAAATAAAAACGATCACTAGTTTAAAAATGTCCACTATTTTTTTCCGCAAATAATACTTGCTCATAGACTTATATGAACATACTTAGATGAAGAAGGAATAATTTATACTCCTTTGGAAGCAAATGCTTAAAGACTCTAATATAAAAGACCCCTTCTTCTTTTTCACTGTGCCACGTTCGGAATATCGGCGACCATGCACTCCCCCAACTTTCTATACACCCTGACCCTTAGCTATTTTTCTAACTTTGCTAAGGTTCCCGCTCCATGTTTCGCAATCCATTAACACAAGCTTGTTAGGTAGGTGGCCTGCTGCCTTCTCCTATCTTTCTGGCAGGAGGCTAAATGTGAAAAACTTAGTCATATTCCTACATAATGTATAAATAACTTCGCAACCAAAGACTATTTCTATAATTTTGAGAACATTAACATTCAAAGAGTTCTACAGAGGAAGATCAGCTAAAATAAAGCCAGCAACAACAACAAAAATATTTGCTTAATCTTTATTCGTTCCTGGTAATGTATATTCTTTTTAATTTTTTTTTAATTATGAACAGAAATGTGCTTACTTTTGTCAACACTTGAACTTTAACAGTAAACATAAAACCATAAAACTAAATTATAGGTACAGTTTTCAATGGTCAAGTTTTCTTTCGTTTGTTTTTCAATACGGTAGTTGAGGCAGCAGCTGCGACATATTTCTATTTATGTGCCATGTCCTTTCAGGACGTAGGCGATCATGGCTCTCCACCTCCCTCTATCCCTTGCAGCTCTCAACAAGTTCCTTCCCTCTGCTTCCTCCCCCAGACCACGTTCTGTCATCCACTTGCTTAATGTATCTTTCTTCTTTTTTATGTGCCATATCCTTTCAGGACGTAGGCGATCATGGTTCTCCACCTCCCTCTATCCCTTGCAGCTCTCAATAAGTTCCTTCCCTCTGCTTCCTCCCCCAGACCACGTTCTGTCATCCACTTGCTTAATGTATCTTTCTTCTTTTTTATGTGCCATATCCTTTCAGGATGCAGGCGATCATGGCTCTCCACCTCTCTCTATCCCTTGCAGCTCTCAACAAGTTCCTTCCCTCTGCTTCCTCCATCAGCCCACGTTCTGTCATCCCTTTGTTTAAGCCGGCCACGTCCGTCATGCATTGTTTTCCCTTACCTCTCTTTCCCTCTATTCAACCTGTGAGTATCAGATTCTCTAGGCACTCTTTCCTCATTATATGTCCCATAAACTTCAGCTCCCGCTTCTTTATGGTAAGTATAAGCCTCCTCCTTGTTTCATCACACGGTCAGTCCATAATATCCTTAGCATCCTTCTGTAGAACCACGTCTCTGTCGCCTCGAATCTCTTCTTCTTCTTTAAGGAAATCGTCCAACATTCACTCCCGTAAAGAAGGACAAATATCACGTAACAGCTCAGTATTCTTAATTTTTGTTACTGCATAAGTCGGCGTTATTTGTTACCCCACTTTGGTATTTTTTACTAAATCATAAAGTCACTTTGCGAATCTGTAAGGGACAATCTTTCTGTGTAAAAGTGCTGATGACGCCAAAAAGTTTCGGAAACCCTGGTCGAGATCTCCCTAGCAGCTGATGTAGATTGAACAATGTCAGTACTACTGTAAGTCTTTTAAGCTAATTTCAAGTCTCTCCATATTCTTCAAGTAAAAACAATCTTAATTAAAAAGATAAGGATGAGGACACCTGCTGTTCCATTCGCTGTGCATTCAATTTAACGACAGAACTGTGCAATATTTGCACGACACTATTAGAAAAGCAGGTGCAGTCCAATGCAAATAGTGCCTTCAATTTAACTACACGAATAGATAAATTTTGACGCGTTCCTTTTTCAGCGATGTTAGCTCATGCAACACAGAAGAGCACCTGCCAAAATAGAGCTGAGTTGTTTTTATTAAATTTCAGTTCGTTTAGGTTTGAAGTTGATTGATTTTACATGATGGCCCTTATTGAGTTATTTAATCGAAATCCTACTTTTAGTTATATATGAGTCTATAAGCATTTAATTTGTCAAAGCGAAAGTAATTACTGATCGTTTATATATATATATATATATATATATATATATATATATATATATATATGTGTGTGTGTGTGTGTGTGTGTGTGTGTGTTTGTGTGTGTGTGTTTATACATATATATGCAATAAAACAAAAGTTTAGAAACAATGTAGTGAGATCTAGTAAACCGGAGATAAAAAAAAAGTCATACGAAAATAGAGGGCAATCAACCGTTTAATTAATTCGTTCCCTTTATATGGTTTAGACATTCAATGGTATCTATGATTCCTTAATTTCTCCTGGTATTATATAAATCCCTTTTTGTTCAATGTCTTTTCATGTTAAAATATTTAATGGTTAAAAGTAAAATGGTAAATCTCTTGGAAGAAAATATTTAGCAACAAAGACGTCTGCAATAAAAACCTATTTCAAGACCAAGTTGAAGCAATACGATCACTGATTAGACAATGGTGTCTGATTGTCTCACATGAAAGACTTGAACAAATACGACTGCAATATAAGAAAGGCAGACGTAAGGGAACTGATTAATTAAATGGTTCATTTTGCTCGGGAACTAGTTTTTTTTATGCAGAGAAATATTTTATTATTTTCAAGATTTTAAAATGAAGTAATCCCTTATAAATTCACTAACTTAAATTGATTTATCTCCCTTACCGCAAGAAATGGGACAGGAAATATATAAACAAAAAATTATAATTATTATATGTTTTGATGTTTGAAGGCGGGACAATTCAGACTAATAAGTTGTTCTGAGAATAATTATATAGAATGAAACCCCACAGACTCCACTAACATGCCAAGAACTGTGCCCCAGCTCCAATTCCATTTTAAATTACCCAACTAAATGAGATTTACTAATCTTAGCATTGGCCAGAATACAAGCATAGCATAATGACATAGCGTCTAAAAGTGAATAAGCACCATCCCAGTTTTGAAAAACAGCATTCGGTATCCTGGCTACTTTAACTGAACTCAAATATCGACTACTGACGCTGGCAATAAATAAGCCGTTGACACAACATTAACTAAAGTGGTATCTAATGATATTGGCGTAGTATGGCACAAGTTCACGTTTTTGGAGCCTCTGATGAGCATCGAATTCCATCGTTGAGCACAAACGTTTCAGAGTAACTATAATTGCATGGCGGTCAGAGATTTCCTGTACGAAGTGTGTGTTGCTTTTTTTTTTTTTTTTTTTTTTTTAACAAAATCCTACTTTTTTCGTTTACGGCCACAAAGGGGCGTAACACTACTTTCCACACGATCGCCGAAGTTATGCAACATCAATCCTGTTCAATACCTCGATGGATGACCGCTTGGGAACAACACCGTAGTGTAAGCTTTAATGTGCAGAAGCTGTAAAGGATAATGGCTTGGAACAGATATTCGGAGAGGGGAGTTACGATTATTGTTATATACCATATATTCATATAGGCGCAAATATACTTAGGAAAATGTATGAATCCACATTTTCTACCCCCAGCTATGGATTAATTAGTAAGACTTGTATAACTAAAACCATTATAATAAAAGTAATCTTACAATTTAAACATATTTTCTGACATTCAATAAACTGTAAAGGGTTGATAAGCCTTAAGAAAACCGATTCAATTATAACCTACTATTTACTTTGTCTCAAACATTGTTCCAAATGCTCCTAAGAGGTAGCTATGCTAAGGCCCGTTCAGATACAAGCGTAAATAACTCTTGCGCAGTGGGGAGGTAGAATTAGCTGTGATAAAAAAATCCTCCGAAATTAAAGAGCGAGAACTGAAATTTTTTCAACCGGATCAACAAAGGATTCTTTTTTATGCGCTACCACCCTTCAGAGCATAGGATATATGGCTCTCTGAAGTTTATGGTCCCTTCTAATCTCTATTGTGTACATCAAAAATATATAAATAAGTGTAGGAAGATTGTATTGCGCCAATCGTCAAAAAGAAATGATTCTTTAAAAAAACGAAAACAAAAAACCCCTTAAAATACAATGTTTACGATATACGAAAAGGAAACTGAAAAGTTCTCGGTTGGACCATGATGGAATTCTTCTTCCTTTATAAGCGGTGACCTCCCATTTTTTTTTTGTCGCTCTAACGTTTGTATTCTTACATCTCCTTTTGTTCTCTTTTCTGCAAATCGAAATGCGTGGAAATAAGGGGCCAGTCGTCAAAATGGCGAGGGCCTGAATGCCTTATATATAAAAAGCATCCTTCCCGATATACGAGGGGGGACATTGAAACTTCTCTACTGAGAGAAGACGAAGGAATTTCTCTTCCATTCTTTGCGGTTTCCCGTCAGAACTTAAGGACTCTGGTCCCGCCCTGCGTTCTGTCTTTTGTGGTTTAAGCAACGTCTCCTTACAATCCTTCCCAGTCCGTTCTCACCAACTCAAAATATATAGAATTCAGAGCAGGAAAATTTTGTGGCGACAATCAAGATATGCGAGCACAAAACTGAAAATCTCGTGAAAGAACCAATAACGGATGCATTGTTAACCTTCAAAAACTAAATTATATTTCTCACAGCTCCTTAGACGGCTAAGGCATGATCTGTTTAATTGGAAGAAAAACACGAGAGAGTAAGTATTTTTCTACCAATTTATAGAATACAACCATAGCATAATGGCATAGCGTCTAAAAGTGAATAAGCACCATCCCAGCTTTGAAAAGCAGCATTCGGTATCCTGGCTACTTTAACTGAACTCAAATATCGACTACTGGCGCTGGCAATAAATAAGCCGTTCACACAACATTAACTAAAGTGGTATCTAATGATATTGGCATAGTATGGCACAAGTTCACGTTTTTGGAGCCTCTGATGAGCATCGAATTCCATCGTTGAGCACAAACGTTTCAGAGTAACTATAATTGCATGGCGGTCAGAGATTTCCTGTACGAAGTGTGTGTTGCTTTTTTTTTTTTTTTTTTTTTTTTTTAACAAAATCCTACTTTTTTCGTTTACGGCCACAAAGGGGCAAAACACTACTTTCCACACGATCGCCGAAGTTATGCAACATCAAGCCTGTTCAATACCTCGATGGATGACCGCTTGGGAACAACACCGTAGTGTAAGCTTTAATGTGCAGAAGCTGTAAAGGATAATGGCTTGGAACAGATATTCGGAGAGGGGAGTTACGATTATTGTTATATACCATATATTCATATAGGCGCAAATATACTTAGGAAAATGTATGAATCCACATTTTCTACCCCCAGCTATGGATTAATTAGTAAGACTTGTATAACTAAAACCATTATAATAAAAGTAATCTTACAATTTAAACATATTTTCTGACATTCAATAAACTGTAAAGGGTTGATAAGCCTTAAGAAAACCGATTCAATTATAACCTACTATTTACTTTGTCTCAAACATTGTTCCAAATGCTCCTAAGAGGTAGCTATGCTAAGGCCCGTTCAGATACAAGCGTAAATAACTCTTGCGCAGTGGGGAGGTAGAATTAGCTGTGATAAAAAAATCCTCCGAAATTAAAGAGCGAGAACTGAAATTTTTTCAACCGGATCAACAAAGGATTCTTTTTTATGCGCTACCACCCTTCAGAGCAAAGGATATATGGCTCTCTGAAGTTTACGGTCCCTTCTAATCTCTATTGTGTACATCAAAAATATATAAATAAGTGTAGGAAGATTGTATTGCGCCAATCGTCAAAAAGAACTGATTCTTTAAAAAAACGAAAACAAAAAACCCCTTAAAATACAATGTTTACGATATACGAAAAGGAAACTGAAAAGTTCTCGGTTGGACCATGATGGAATTCTTCTTCCTTTATAAGCGGTGACCTCCCATTTTTTTTTTTTGTCGCTCTAACGTTTGTATTCTTACATCTCCTTTTGTTCTCTTTTCTGCAAATCGAAATGCGTGGAAATAAGGGGCCAGTCGTCAAAATGGCGAGGGCCTGAATGCCTTATATATAAAAAGCATCCTTCCCGATATACGAGGGGGGACATTGAAACTTCTCTACTGAGAGAAGACGAAGGAATTTCTCTTCCATTCTTTGCGGTTTCCCGTCAGAACTTAAGGACTCTGGTCCCGCCCTGCGTTCTGTCTTTTGTGGTTTAAGCAACGTCTCCTTACAATCCTTCCCAGTCCGTTCTCACCAACTCAAAATATATAGAATTCAGAGCAGGAAAATTTTGTGGCGACAATCAAGATATGCGAGCACAAAACTGAAAATCTCGTGAAAGAACCAATAACGGATGCATTGTTAACCTACAAAAACTAAATTATATTTCTCACAGCTCCTTAGACGGCTAAGGCATGATCTGTTTAATTGGAAGAAAAACACGAGAGAGTAAGTATTTTTCTACCAATTTATAGAATACAACCATAGCATAATGGCATAGCGTCTAAAAGTGAATAAGCACCATCCCAGCTTTGAAAAACAGCATTCGGTATCCTGGCTACTTTAACTGAACTCAAATATCGACTACTGGCGCTGGCAATAAATAAGCCGTTCACACAACATTAACTAAAGTGGTATCTAATGATATTGGCGTAGTATGGCACAAGTTCACGTTTTTGGAGCCTCTGATGAGCATCGAATTCCATCGTTGAGCACAAACGTTTCAGAGTAACTATTATTGCATGGCGGTCAGAGATTTCCTGTACGAAGTGTGTGTTGTTTTTTTTAACAAAACCCTACTTTTTTCGTTTACGGCCACAAAGGGGCGAAACACTACTTTCCACACGATCGCCGAAGTTATGCAACATCAGATGCTCAAAAGACACAATTTTAGAATAAAACAAAAGACAATTGAAAATTCCAAAAAATAAGAAAGAAGAATCACAAGACATATCGAAGGCAAGATTGATTCATTGATTCGTTTTCTATAACTAATCAAACCTTTGCAGTTTATTCAAATCTAGAAAATAGTCTAGATTCTAATATTTTTTTTGATAGATTCATGCCTTTTCCCAAAGGTATTTGCGCCGAAGTGAATTTAACGAACCCGACTGCAATTGGAACACCGCTCTCCCATGTTAAATTCCGAGCAGTTATTCATTAGACCATCCGCACACCAAAACCAAAACTTACAGCACTTGGTATTTCCAAGCGGTCACCCAAATAGGTACTGACCAGGCTCGATGTTGCTTAACTTCTATGGTCGTACGAGAACGGTGTTTTAAAATAATGTGGCCGTAATCACTCAAAGGCAAGAGGGGCAGTGGAAAAAAAACGAATAACCTATGTAACGAGATTGTGTAAATTGATGGTAGAACAATGAAAGTTAAAAAAAGCAAATACTACTAAGATCGATAGGAAGTTACGGAGAGCCGTGGTCACCTACATCGAGAAGTACATGACACATAAATAGGAAACGAACTCGCAACACTATCGATGATCTACAAGACATTTTCTCACCCTCAGGTTAAGTTAGGCGCCGATCACATCGTAAAAGTATTTAATAAATTCAAATTGTCTGGGGCAAGGCGACACTACATTGGCGAATTGGTCTACATAATAGCGGCCGTCTATTATTAGGTTGGCGCAAAAATAATATCGTTTTCTCACATAGTAACATATGTGAGAAAACGACATTATTTTTGCACCAACCTAATATATAATGAAATTAACACTATTTAAACTTTGTCCGTTGATTTGTTTATTTCTTCTTCTTTGATATATTTTATCAAGAATTAAACAAAAATATGGCTTTAAAACTAACAACATGCTCGGAAGTGAAATGTTTAACCACGGGTACTGAATACATTAAAAGCAATTTGTCTAGTTAAAAGCAGACTAATCACAAAATAAAATAAAAAAAAAATAAAACTAATTAGATAGAATTGTAATTCAATTAAGTTGAGAGCACAGCTTTTATTTTAATTTCATTTTCAGTGGCAAGAAATACAGGATAAATTGTCGCCATTTATATTTTTAATTTTGCGCCTGCGCGTTGTCTGTTTTGTCGACTACACAGTATAATAGGGTCAGTTGGGCACCGTCTGTGACAAAAATCCACCATGACGCATTTCACTCGACCAGAAATTAGGAAACGGCAGGCTGTAGAGGTTGGCATTCGCGCCGTAGCTCCAATACGAAAATTTCAGTGTTTAGGTGTCAATCTGAGGACAGGGTAGAGGATTCGGAAAGAATTTGATGAGTCTAATGGTGATTACGAATATACGGTAGCTTGGAAAACTCACTCTGATAATTCAGAAAAGAACTTTCGAATTTGTTGGTGAGTGTCTTAGACTCAACAGGGAGGCCTACACGAACTCACTTGAGGAGGTAGTGATGCTCTGGGTCAAGAGGGTGACTGCTGAAGGAACCTATTTCTGGCAGCACGTTTCTGCACTATGACACACAATCATAAGAACCCAGTCATAACTGGCAGACAATTTTTGCGACCCACCTTACATCTGCCCACTTAACTCCCCAGACTTCAACCCCCTTTATCATTATGTATCAGACGCAGTTATGCGAAAGAGCAACAAAACTCCTTGTAATACCAAAAAGGACCTGAAGGCAAGGATTATGGCAGCATTTATTAACGTAAACAAGGAGACCGTCCAGAAGAGTTGCAGGAGATTTCGAAGTCATTTGGCTGCCGTGGTTGATTTGATTGAATAATTGTACTGTTTAGTATTTCAAGAAATGTTTTGTGTAACTTTGGTACATTTATTTATTCAAATGAAGATGCCGGTGTTATTTTCGTTTTTGCATAATTTTGAAAACAATTTATCTATCGCAACCTGTAGAATGCTAATGTCTGGACAGAGAAGTGTTTCCAGCGAATGAAGATCAGGACTCGAGAAATTGATTGCTTTAAAGTTAATTTAGAAACCACTATTTTCTTTTCTTTTCTTAGGGTTTATCACACTTTTGCTGGTTATTTAAAGCCAGAAAATATTTTTAGATTGTAGTCACAAGGTATTCCAATTCTTTCAGCCGTCCAGACAAGTGTTGTTTGAATGTCGGTAATCGTAGGAGAAAATGTTTTTTAGTTGTAAAGACACAAATGAAATGACACACATTGCTCAATCTCTATCTATAAAAGGCAGGATGTGTGTGTGTGTGTGTGTTTTGTGTAATTAATGCACGGTCGCAATTTTCGACGGATTTACGCCAAAATTTACATGCACATGCTCCAAGTTACCAAGAAGGCCAAGACCGATTTTGCATTTCCCAGCTCCCATCGATAGTGGAAATAATCGATATTTTCATACTTCTACGGCAGTTTTCATGTAGTTTGCGGCCATTTTCTACTGGCCAGAGTGAGACCCTATAGCTGGCTTCCACGAATAGGCAGGAAGATTCTACTGGCCAGCGTGTGAGCCAACAGCTGATTGACATGAATGTTAACTAGCATGCTAACATGCAAAAACAAATCGATAGATGCATTCGTCACAAGTGGGAAAAATTTAAATGTGCATGACACTTTATTCCAATTGGCTCATTCGCTTGCTTAAACTCAACGTTGATTCTGATTCCGCAGAACTGGGTTGGGTGTGAAAAGAGTATTTGGTTGTTAACGTTCTTTTTTCATTCGATTTTTCCAGTTACGAGTCCTTTTTTAAAGCTGATCGTTTTGTGTTCATTTTGTTTAGTTCTTTTTTCGTAACAGATTTAATGTTTAGTATAGAGCTTAGAAAAAATTCGCAGTGTGAGATAGACAAGAAATAAGGCATGTAGCAACATCAACATGGCAAAGGGAACTTCTTTAGCGATTGCTGTATGAGTCGTACGATTTTTGAACCAATCACGGGCAACGCCGGGCCATGATGCTAGTGCACATATAAAATTAGGAACACTATATAATATAAACGCGCGCGCGCACACACAAAAACACACACACACACACACACACACACACACACACACAGGCATGGATTTTCATTGTATATTGATTTGTATGTTATATTTTTACTTTCCATATATATACGTATATGAATATGAGTGTGTTTCTGTTTGCATTGTATATTGCTCTTTACTTCACAATTTTGCTCTCCATAGTTTATAGTGGGCAATACTGTTATTATTCGGCTCTCAAAGTACTTTCTCTTAAATGATTATTTTCTTTAATTAGGGGGGGATTAATAAAAACAAAGCTGTGGCCAGTTTTATTCATGAACATTAAGATAGAGTATTTGTTGTTAACATTCTTTTTTCATTCGGTTTTTCCAGTTACGAGTCCTTTTTTTAAAGCTGATCGTTTTGTGTTCATTTTGTTTAGTTCTTTTTTTAATATTCATAGCTACAGACTTTTAGTTTCACGTGACGTCTCCTCGATATAAACAGTTTCATATTCTAAACAATTTATTTTTATCCTTCGGGTGGACTTTTGAGAGATTTTGGGCTTTCGTCATTTTACCTCTAGCGTCCTACATACGTAAACGCTATGAGAATTTAGAATTAATAAAAAAACATTTTATCTTCATCGGACAGCTTAATTCGGCATAATCTTTCTTCGTGTGCTCAACCGCATTTCGTAGTCTGTTTACATTTATTTTGCGAGCAATTTTTCTTTTCTTTTAAAATCACCATTCTTCATGATTCCTTCGCATAACGTTACTCTTAAACGAACTAAGGCTAACCGAACTATGTAATATTTTAAATACCTCCCAGTACGCATGCTAGAAAAAGAAAAAAATATATATATGAGCAACATACCGTGACCCGGTTAAGTTTCAATGACTTATTAGACACAATACATTTCAAAAGCGAAAAACGAAATTAATGTCAAACCTTTAATAAAGAATTGTTTTTTAAGCCTTTCACTCTGTTCAATATTTAAATTTAACTATTTATTTATTTATTTTTTAATCGCGTGTTACTAACTGTTACTTCAGGTTGTTTAGGATTAGCCGCGATCGAAAAACGGACGGACGGGCGGACCTACGTACACTGCGCTTTATTATTATACTAGCCACCCGTGATCTGTTCAGTCACTGACGGTTAAAGTTACAAAACATTGAAGTTGATTTCAACATGCCATTGAAATGAGTCCGTTAAATACTTCAATTCGTTCGTGTCATCGTTGGTCTGGTTTACAAGTTCATTTTTAATATTTTACTGTTTACAGCCGCTTAATAGGAATAGAATTTACGGGATACACTTGAACTTTAAAACAGATTAACTTAAAAATATCTTTTAATATAGCAAAAAAATATTTTAAAATCATGTTCACTTACAAATATTTTTAAAATATGACAAAAATTCTTGTTTTAACTATTTAAAATAGTGTTTGCTTAAAGAAAGTTGAAATATAAATTTTTAATCTACAAACAAAGAAACAGCAAAGTGTGTCTGTCTTTAACTTAAAAATATTTTAAAAAGAAAATGTCTGCTTGAAGAAATTAAAAAAAAAAATTCTTACTGTAAAACATGGACCGGACGGCCGCACCACAAAAGCACACATTATTCAATTAAGTTTTAATATTATGTAGATAGATGTACTGGAATTTTAATTAATTTTGAATTTAATTTTACTCTTAATTATATCTTCGATTATCTTGGATGTGATGGTAACGATCCTAGTATTACGGATAACTAATTTATTCTCAAGTTTAATAGATTGTTTGATAATAGGATTATGAATTTTGTGTATTTATTAGTTGTTATTAGTGGTTTTTAATATCTTGAATTTGGGGATTTCTCAATATATCCCTATTCGCTTTTAGACAGAATAGTGATAGATGAATAGAAAGATAGACATGAATATATTGATATACATAATATAATATTGATATAAATACCGATTGTTTTAGTTAAACATACGTTAGATTTTTTAATGAATTCAATGAAGGTTTGTAATCTTACTTATTATAAAACGCAGATTTTGTGTGTGCGTGTGTGTCTGTAACATTTATATATTGGATCGGATTTCCTACATTTTTCAACCGATTTCAACAAAACTTCACAGGACTACATAAAATTACTTTGCGGTAGTTTTAACAGCGCCAAAAATTGGAAAAACAAAATTGTTTTTGCACAAAATCAATTTGAAAACACGATTAAGAGGCATTAATGAAAGGGGGACAACTCACATCGAATTATACTTATTATAAAACACATTAGTTGTTTGTGTGTGTGTGTGTGTGTGTGTGTGCGTCTGTGTGTGTATTCCTTTATATATGGGATCGGATTTCCTACATTTTTCAACCGATTTCAACAAAACTTCACTTTTTATTTGGCAGGTAGTGTTTCTTATTGTCTTGCACACTTTTTTCTATATTTTTACATTCAGAATGCTTTCAAACTTCCATTTACAAGACAATTGTTTATAACAAAATCTATTTAATCGGTAGACTCATAGCGATTGAAAACAATGTTTTTGTTTAAGTTTGGGTTTAACCAATTTGTAAAAAAGCAAAAAAAACAAAAAACAAAAACAAAAACCAAACAAAACTAAAAAAAATTAAGACATGCATGTCCGTCAACCTTAAACAATAATCTTTGTCAATTTTATTTTTCAGTCTTTATGATGGTCGATACTTGATCTACCTGTTACTGTTACATCCCCGGGCAACGCCGGGCTCTACTGCTAGTGTAATCTAATGCTTTTGACGTGTGTTTATAGTTATTAATATTACTACTAAATGACACTTGAGGTACATTCGTCGTAAAGAATTATCTTCTTTTTTAATTAGGGTGGCATTAGTAAAATCGAAGTTATGGTCAATTTATGTCCCTGTTCCGTATCACGTTTATATTCGTAGATACGGGCTATTAGATCTCGTCATGTCTCTCCGACATAAATTATTTTACATTGTAAACATTTATTTGATAAGTACCAGTATCTGAATTGGTGTTGGATTTATTTTTATTTTCCATCCTAATTATATGTCCGATTGTTTGGACGTGGTAATAACTTTCTTAGTATTAGGGATAATTAATTACAAGTTTAGTATAAAACGCGATGGAGGGTAGGATTATGAATTTGGTGTATTTATTAGTTGCTATTAATGGTGTCTAATCTTTTGCTTGTGTGAATTTTATAAGCTCGTTTTCTAGCCTTGATGATTACATGGCGTAGGGAGTAAAGAAGTCTCTTTTCTCAATACATATTTCTTCTCCACTGATCTATTCTGGGCTATATATCCTAAAGGCTCAGCGATAGAATCCTATGACTCATCCTGATTTTATTTTTTGATTCTGGTGGTTACTAGAAACTAATTAAATCGTTTTTATTAGCGCATTTACGATAAACATTAAAGTCTAATTTCTTATCGTTCTTCATTAATAAGATGTCGGCGAAGATTAAAACTTTATTTCAAATTCATGTGTGAATTCACTGGCAGGCTCAACCTTATTAAGTTTCATTTTTATGTCGAATAAATTTATATTAGGATCATATAATAAAGAACGACATCTATATCGCCTTTGTCAGTAGAGCTTTCAAGTATGATGTGTACAGGATTCTAAAATTCCTGGAAAGCAAGTAGACCATTAATATGTGACCCCAGAAGTAAAACGGATTTTGCTTATACAAATTTTTATCAAGAGAGAATAACAGTGGTTATTGATTACTTTACATAGTTTATAATTTTATAGACAGATAGAGGAAGGTTTTCTTGCATTTTTCTAGGTGGATTCACCAGACGTTGAGGCATTTTGTAACGTGTATATTTGTATATTTGTATATAGTGATTTGATATCTAAGCTAATCCTACGGTTGTTTTCCATGTTTCTTTCGAATCCTGTAGATTAAGTTACCACAATGTTTAGTGTGTGGTGGATTGATGGTGTTTAACAACGGAGTTGGGATTTTTGCAATAACTTTAGGTAATTTGTAGGGTGCACTGTTTATTCCGGATACAATAGTTATAATTTTCATGGGTATGTTTGATTTGTGGGTTTGGTGCAAATAGTATAGAGTTGGTATAGTAGGGTCGTGCTTAATTAGTCTCTTCCAGGATTTGTTATCATTTTTTAATAATTTCTAAACCGTTTTGTTGATTTTTTGTGCATCTGTATTTACTCTGTGTTCGTTGTTTTTTATGAGAGTGTTGTTGTCAATTAAGAGGGATTTTACATTTTCAGTGTAGGACGTTGGTATATATAATGTCGGCCTCACTTCTTTTGTCGGATGGGATTATGCTGATGTTTGTTTTTTTATTCATGGATAAGTTTTTGAATGCCAGTAAATATCTCCAACGTAATATAGATTCGACGGTATTTGTAATGCTGGTTGTTAGGATATTAAATTCAGTGTGGTCGAATCTATGTTAGACTGAAAAAAGTTCCCTATTTGTTCTTTAACACACACACACACACACATACACACACACACACACATACATATATATATATATATATATATATATATATATATATCTGTGTGTGTATATTTTGGCGAATACAACTTTAAACTACGGAGGAATATACAAAAGAAACACACGCACACATGTATGTCTGCGTGTGTATCTGTGAGAGAGAGAGTATATATATATATATATATATATATATATATATATATATATATATGTGTGTGTGTGTGTGTGTGTGTGTGTGTGTGTACTTTACATGTTTACTCGCCATAATATAAACACACACGGACGCGAACACACAGACAGATACATACACACACACACGCACAGATACAGATACACACACACACACACACACACATATATATATATATATATGTTTGTGTGTGTGTGTACATATATAGTTTTAAGTTTATATTAATTGGTAAAATTGCTCAACATCATGGACTAATTCAAGTCATTAGGGAATGACTTAACCAAGTTTGGAATTTTAAGTTTTAAAGACGACAGCCACAAGATTACTTTTCATTTCGCCCCAAGTAAGGCATTAAAGCCTCTAAGACGCAAGAGTTTTACTGACGGTTAGAAAGCATGAGAAAATATGCTATTGCCTAGAAAAAAAACAATAAAAGGATAAGAGTTAAGAAAACAGAAGATTAAGATTGAGATTGCATATAAATTTTTGAAGTTCAAAGTTGACTGGAATCAGAAAACAGAAAGAGAGTTCCACAAGCGAGAAGTGCAATAGAAGAAAATTTTAACACAGAACTTAAGGTTAGATCTAGACAATTCAACAGTAAAACGATGAGGGATTGCAGACATTCTAGATCTGCACTTAAATTCATAAAGTCTAGGTACCATAGAGTAAGTTTCATCAGAACAATTACCACGAGAATATGTAATGAAAAAACACAACCAAGCAATTTTATGGAAGTGAAAATGTCAATGAACCAGAGATGTCAGGTCAGGCCGAATAAGATTACAGATACTTCTTCGGGTTCTATCAAGAATCAATAAATGCATAGCAAGACAGCGGATCACATGTGACAGCAATATTCAAAGCAAGGACGAATGGTAGACTTATAAATCTTTGTACAAAAATGGGCTGCGAAAAAGAAAAAAAAATGTCACTTCTGCAGAAGAGACACCAGATTATATTGAAATATGTAAAGGGCAGCTTGGTTGATGATAAAACTTACTAGAAGAGTGCCATTCGGACATATCACTTCTTAAAAAGAAGTACCTGCAAAATGACCTGATTTAACCACTCCCCAATGAAAAAAAAAAGAAATCTGTGGCGTGAACTGAAGATCAGGGTCCATAACTGCAAGTCAGATTTTACGCCATTTTTTATGCCTGAAACTTGTGCGCCATATCGAACGTTTACAATCAGTAAAAACGATACATAATAACCGCTGGCCAATTGTATTCGAGGATACCCATCTGCTATTACAGACGCTCGTTCAGGCACATTCGTGTTTGCCCAACACCAACAGAGCCCAGCTGTAGTTCATACTGCAACTATACTGAGCAGACCTTAGACAGAACGTGTTATCTAATGTGATCAACAATTTTGAACAAGGCCAGCACACTCAAGCCCTCGGGTTCTGTCTACCCAATTTCACTTGGGTCAGGCACGATCTCCTTTTCAATAACATTAGGAAATCTGCTTCCGGAGAAATCAACCATGGTGAGATTTGAACCCGGGTCTCATGGTCAGAATGCGAACGATCTAACAACTGGGCCACGTAATACATAAGTGATAATTTCAATCAGTAAAGATGTTAATTTTAACGTTAGGATATTTTTTTTTAGTTTTGCGAAGTAATTTTCTTTCTATGTGCAAAATAATACATGATTCCTGAATAAAACGATTATATATTACACTATTCCCGTGTACAAAATTTTATTTTGGCTACAAAACAGGACATTCGAAAAGCATATATTTACATAATAAATATAGATAGATATATTGAAACAAAAGTATATGAATTGCAAAAAATATACGCATTTCATTTTAATGGAGGATTTGTGCATGTAGAGAGTGTTGGCAAAATTCGTTCTCAATGTTCTTGTGGAGCAACGAAGTCTCTATGGGACTCACGTGGTTTTCAGATGGGAGAAGACCTAGAGGTTATACATCGTTAAGTCGAGATACTAGATAGTCTGTCGAACAAATGGTAGGTTTTCCTTGATACAGGAAAACTTGGTGTAATATTTCTGTTTAATGTGTTCGGTCACCTTGAGTGAAAAACGAAAATCCGACGAGGACGCATTCCATGACTGTATACTTGGCGTAACAGCCAAAAACTGATGCGGCTTATCTGCATGAACATTTTGGAAGCATGCGCAGTAAAGGTGGCGTCACATCTCATCCAAAAGATTTTGTCCGCGCAGTATTAATTTTGACTGGAAAAAATAAAGAAGGATATAGTTTTGAACACACCTCGTATATATTGCTCACCATAAACAGTAAAATAAGGTAATGTTTTTCGGTAACCGGTTAGATTTTGTTTTGTCATATTATTTCAATTCAACAATTTACGATGAGTAATATTTTGTTCTCATGCTTACTTTTCCACGCTCTTCCTCTTAATGCATTTATATATATATATATATATATATATATATATATATATATATATATACTTTTAAAGTGTCCGTTTTTTTAAGTCATAATAAAACGAATAAAATTTTGTGTTAAATACAATTTGCTCGACTTAGCAGCATGAACATGATTTAAAAAAATTAGATTCATATATATATATATATATATATATATATATATATATTAAGCGTTTCACCCAAAGCAAGATCAGATAGGAGTGATAGAGGAAAGGATGAGGAGAAGGATAGTGGATAGATCAAGGCAACTGGAGATGTCGATTGACATTACATTTGAATATTTGAAGATTATAGCTCTCGGAGAAACAGGAATAGGGAAGGGAGTTCCACAGCTGAGAGGTGCAATAAATGATGCTATTAGAGTAGAGACGGTTACATTTAATAGTTTCAACAGTGAAAGGGTGAGAGCGTTATGCGAGTCTCGTAGGACGCTTGAATTCATTAAGTCTGGGAACCAGCGAATGCAGCTGCTAGAAGCAATTACCATGAAAGTATTTGTAAAAAAGACAGAGAGAGGCGACGGCGCGTCTGTGAGAAAGCGGCTGTAGACGAGATGCCAGAACAGGGCCAATTATATTGCATATCCGCCTCTGGAGCTTATCATGAACCCCGAGGCAGACAGAAGGGGATCCAGACCATATATAGCAGCAATACTCTATGCAAGGGCGAATTGTTGATTTGTAGATCTGAAGGATCGATTCCGGGGAGAAAATTTTCCTGGTGCGTCACAGGGAGCCAACTTTCCTTTCGGTGGACGAAGCAATTGACTTAATGTATTTGTTCCATCTCAGGTCAGCACTCAACGTGAGACCGAGCAGCTACAGAGAGGTCCTCTCGAGAAGTTGAGCGTCAGACATTCTAATGGGGGGCAGGGAAGGATCTCTGTGGTGATTAATAGAGAGCAGTTTTGCTTTTGAGGCATTAAAGTTGACCAGCCAATTCCTGCCCTAATTCACAACCGATTGGAGGTAATTTTCGAGATGCACATTCAGGTTAGTTTTGTCAGATTTGTCTTTGAGGCAGGAGTAAATTGTAGTGCCATCCGCGTATTGTTGTAGAATAACTACGAACGATAATGGTATGTCCCCATTCACATAAATGCAGTAGTGAATACTGTATGGTCTGCAGCTGGAGATTCATCTCTAGCTGTGCTGGTTAAACTCTCTGCTTCCGAGCAAAGAGGATCCACAGACCAAACTATATCAACAGCTACACGACCCCGTCTTATACGGGGTATATGGGGAATATTTGGTCGATCCTAGGGGTACGTTCTTGTGCCATATCTGAGCGCGTTGGGCGTTTGGTAGATATCCTGCTGTTGGAGATTCATCTCAAGCTGTGCTGGTCAAACTCTCTGCCTCGAAGCATAGAGGATCCCTAGACGAGGCTATGTCGAAGAGCAGAGTTTCGTCAGGGGAAACTGCTACCCGACCCCGTTTGTATACGGGTTTTACAGGGAATTTTTGGCCGGGCATACGGGCTGGGATACCCCATATTAAATTGTGCCACATCTGACCGTGTGTGGCTGCAGTTAGAGATTCATTGTAGAATTCACTTGATTCACTTCTAGCAGTTTACTAATTCTTCTACGTGCCGCTGTCGAATCTTATATGTGTTGTTCTTGTCCTAAGTATTATCGTTTATTACCAACCTTCGTTAGAGTATTCTATTCAGTAACCTCCCCTAGGTTACAACGTATATATATATAATTATATTATTTTGAATTTATAGAGATGGTGTTAATAAAATGTGCTCGATGTAACAGAGCTATTAATTATATATTAATACATACATACACACACACACACTCTCTCTCTCTCTCTCTCTTTCTATATATATATAAACAAAATAAACTATTAAATCTCCACAAGTATCCTTAAATTTCTATAATTGGTAACAGAAGCAATTGGTTTATAACAATGGCTTCCCATACTTAATACTTCTCGAATTCACTATCGCATGGTCATGTGTGACGTCATGAGGTGCGGTGCGATTTTCGCTTCTAGCGTCTTATATGCACGTGTTTATCGTTGCTTGGAAGTCATCCATGTAAACAGAAATATCTTGTCCATGTATTGCTTAATATATTGTACAGTAATTGTCATCTTTGATAATAGCTTATGTAAGACGAAAGCTTAGATTGGATTAAAAAAATATGTATCAATATTGTGATTTTCTTTCTTCGTTTACTGATAATGTCATTAAGCTTATCAGACGTTATTAAAAGAATTTACATAAAATAAATAGACAGCTCTTGTCTATATTATTTAATGAAACATGTATGAATGAAAAATGCTGCCTAAATACACACAATATATATATATATATATATATATATATATATATATATATATCATCTCTCACCGCTTGCTCGACTCATAGACGACGCAGTCATCAGGTGCTGGATATAAAGTGACCGTTGCATAATTTGCAATTATGATATATCTGGTATTCACAATGCTACAATAGTTATATATTATGCAGGGATTACAGTTTTGTATAATTAGAGGGCGATTGCGTACATGAAACTACTAGCGTACTAGCTGTGTGGAAATTATATATATATATATATATATATATATATATATATATATTTCCTCTGTATATATATATATATATATATATATATATATATATATATTTACAGAGAAAATGTAAATAGAATATTAAAAAAAAATTCTATTAATGGGATTCATCTGAAACCAAGACAAGTGTTTTCCTTGTTCTTGATGTAGAAATGATGGCATAAGGATTGCAATATAACGTGTAGATCGCCTACCAAAGCAGATTTAAAACATGTCGATAACAAGCCAGATTATTCTTCGAGATCATTTGCAAAACATCAGACAAACAAAGGAATATATGCAGCAACCTGATATTGTGTTTCATGTTTTACAGAATAAATAGATAAAAAAATCGGATATTGTTTTTGACTGAACCTAATGTGTACAAAACAACAAAGGTTTGATCTGCCTATATATATATATATATATATATATATATATATATATATATATATATATATATATATATATATATAAATATAAAAGTGGACATAGAAGTCAACACTTAGAGGCCACAGTCTCTTTCATGATATATGCAAGCGTCAGGCCACTGTGCTATATATATATATATATATATATATATATATATATATATATATATATATATATATATATATATATATATATATATACACCTAGTGAGCCAGACAAACCTACCTAGGATTCACCTAAACGGATCGTCAGGGAAAGTCGACTTTTAGGTGAAACCAAGGTAGGTTTGTCTGGCTCATTAGGTGTATCTAGGCCTGCTCTACGGTTGTATTGAGCTCTTTTTTTAGTTAGTTGTTTACTGGTATCGCCGTTTTTTCTTTCGGCTTCAAACCTGCATCTGTGCGATTTTTTTTTTTTCATGTTTGTCGCTTTTTCTTTTTTTAAAATATTTTTTTTCCCTCGAGATTGATTTGATTATTGGCAAATCAAAAATTCCAGAGTTTTTCGAAACGAGTATAGTTATATATATATATATATATATATATATATATATATATATATATATATATATATATATATATATATGTAGTCATCCGCAGACAGAGTGTTTTGTTGTATAACTGCCCATCAGTGTGGCTAGACATTCGGTTGCCTCTAGCCAGGATTGAAACACGGCTGAATTTGCGTTCGGCAGGGATGAAGATGAATTTAAGCGTATTTATATTTAGATTAAACACGCGAGTGACTGAGATAACTCGATTCGTTTTTATCGAAGAGTATTGCATTACTAGAAGTAATAATCACCGTTTACAAACGCAAACTTTGTCCCCAGTCTGCTCAAACGAAATAATTTTTCAGGTGCATATATATATATATATATATATATATATATATATATATATATATATATATATAATAGTAATTTAAAAAAAAATATGATTCCCTCGCTACATAAGGGTTCTCATGTTTCAAAAACGAGAGACGAATCACTCAATATAATTATTAAAATTAAATTGAATTAAAGTAACAACCCCTGTTTCATCCTCATTATAATTTAAGCTCTAGTTCTGTATGGAGCATTGTTTTTTAAAAATAAAAACAAAAATACTAAAGAACTCCGGATTATTTACCTAACGTGTTCTTTCCTATTTTTCTACATACCTGCACACACACACACAAACACACACAATTACATATATATATATATATATATATATATATATATATATATATATATATATATATATATATATATATATATACCTACGTTTGAGATACGACTCAGCGTTTCCCACTCGTAAGAATTCGTATGTTGTACCCTGTATATATACATATATATATATATATATATATATATATATATATATATATATATATATATATATATATACTCTTTTAATAATCGTATTTGAAATAGACACACTTCGTAAGAGTTGTACTTTAAACGTAGTTATACGTGTAATCATTAATATATATTATATTGCTTTAACTACAATGAACGCTGTTTTTTTACACCGCAAATTAAATAAATATATATTTGTTTATCTATAGACACACGTAATCGCTTGCATATGTTTGCTCATATCTCATATTTAGTTCATATTCACACACACACACACGCATATATATATATTTAGAGAGAAAACAAGGAAAAGTATTAATGAGAAAATATTAGGAAACCAGAAAATTGTGCAAAGAACAAATACCCACGACTTTTTACATGTGTACACTCATACACTTACCGGTATACACAGAGACACACTTGCGCGTGCGCACGCACACACACACACACAGACGGAAACCATTAATAGCGCATAAATTATATTTTTAAATTAATATAAAAATAACGAATTTTGGATAGCTCCTGATGGATTTATTTTTATCTGGTATTCATTTATTCATTCATTATTTATAACAGATTCAAGTCGTGTTTGAATTAGATGCACCATTTTTAAAATACATTGTATAACATAAAATGAAAACGAGGCGTCTACTTCAAATGTAAGTATTTAAATAGTATATATATATATATATATATATATATATATATATATATATATATATATATATATATTAAAGAAAAACTGACCACTTTAATGTTCCATTATTACAATTTATTTCACCAGAGCCCTTTTAAGGGACGCTGGGTCCTCAGATAACACTTTTTTAATTTTTTTTGGAAGTGTTATCTGATGATCCTCTGTCCCTTAAAAGGGGTCTGGTGAAATAAATTATTATAATGGAACCTTAAAATGATCGTTTTTTTTCCTTTAAATTATTAGCTCTGGATTTACAATGAGCTCTCAGGATTCCATACTCCTTGAGACTACCTATACGGATTACCACGTTTTTCATAACTTATATATATATATATATATATATATATATATATATATATATATATATATATATATAAAACAACATGCCTGCCCGCATACACAATTCCGTAAAATACTTGTCGAAATCACAATTATACTTCGACATAAAAATAATAGAAAAAAATTAAAAATCCTTGAAGCATTATACATCAAACAGTTGAAACCCAACCTAAATAAAATCAATTATGGCATCTCTACAAATATTCTTAAATGTCTATAATTGGTAACAGAAGCCATTGGTTTATACCAACGGCTTTCGATTCAGACTTCTACAATTCACTCTCGTGTGGTCATGTGTGACGTCATGAGATGCGGTGCGATTTTCGCTTCTAGCGTCTTATATGCGCGTGTTTATCGTTGCTTAGAAATCTTCTATGTAAACATTGACAGACTATCATCACTGTCTTGTCCGTATATTGTTTAATATGTTGTAATTGACATCTTTGATAATGGCTTAAGTAAGCCGAAAGCTTAGATTGTATTAAAAAAATATGGATCACTACTGTGAATTTCTTTCTTCTTTCAACGATAATGTTATTAAAATTATCAGAAGTTACGAAAAAAATTTCCATAAAATAAATAGACAACACTTGTCTATATTATTTAATGAAACGTGTATATATATATATATATATATATATATATATATATATATATATATATATATATATATATATATATATAGGGTAGGAGAAATTACCTCCCAAATGTATCTCTCAGAAATATCGCTCATATCATGGCAGGGCAAAAACATATATATCTTACCATTATGTGGGTGTTATTTCTGGGAAGGGTTTCTGTTAGCTATATGTCAGAAGTATTTCTGGCAGATAAAGGTGGACGATAACGAGCCATAGTATGTATATAATTTTGAAACAAAATTCAACAAATAAGAGAGGCCAATTTCTTGTTGTTTCAAGACAAACCGTTATATAAAATCTCTCTCTCTCTGTATGTATATGTATATATATATATATATATATATATATATATATATATATATATATATATATATATATATATATATACACGCACGCACACACACACACACACACACACACACACACACACACACATACATTATGAAGTCCGACAATTATTTAAAGACATTTTCGTAATGTTTATACAGTCATTTTTTTTAAACATAAAAAAATGTCTTAAATTAATTGTCGGGTTTCGTCCATTTCCTAATATGTGATGTCATTTGTCTACATTTGATACGCCATGAGCAGATATGAATGTACGTGAGAGATTCATGGAAGATTGAAGTTTAAAGACAGTATATTTGACCTCGCTAACTGAACGCACCTTCGTGGCTAAATCGGTAAAGGCACATTAAGCTAAATGACGGTTTCGTATAGGATACAGGTTCGAATACAATCGAAATACGTATATTTTCTGTGAAAATTTCTCGGACTTTCAGGCCGGCAAATGTGGTCTAATACTTTTTATTATAAACACAGCTTTTACTTAAATATTTGCATCTATAAAAAGAATGTATAAACAAAAAAAAATGTCTTAATATATATCGTCTGTATCAGCAAATATCTTCAAATGGTTTTACACCATAATTGTCCATACCCAAAAAAAAACAAATCAAAACAATAAACTAATTGATTTTCTTTTTCAGATAAGTTTAACCTCCTTGATACCATTTGCCTTAAGAATAACTGAGAAGTACTTTGAGTTATTCAGCTAGAAAGAGAACAGGTTAAAATCTTTTTTAATCCTACTGTCAACTGATCAACAGTAAGAGGGAAAAAATCATTCACTCCTTCAGTAATGATTCTTTTATACCCTAGCTTCTATCTTCAAAGTTCCTTCAACAACCATCAAGAAATCGGTGAATAAGTTTAAAAATGAGGGCACAGTAGAGAGGAGAACTGGATCAGGAGGTCACAACAGGAAGACGGATCATCATTTCGCCTTAGAGCTAAAGTGATCAATTAGAAAAGATCCAACTCAATCCATAAGAGGTTTGTCACTTGAGAGAAGTGTTTCATCTATGACAATCCAAATAGCAATGAAAAAAGACTTGAAAATGAAATCGTATGTGAAATGTGTGAAGCACATTGTTACTTCAGGACAGAAAAGTAGAATGTTAGAGAGGGCGAATAGCATCATGAATAAGTTGGGATATCATCCTGGAATTATATATATATATATATATATATATATATATATATATATATATATATATATATTCTTCCGTCGTCTTTGATATATGGAGGGCCTCGTACTGAATTGAACAGTTAGACTACCTGCACAGATAACTTTATTATAATGAGAAAAGGTCGAGCAAAACCAACCAGACATTTCGGAAAACATTAATACAGAGAACAAATGCATATGGCGTGTCATGATGTCCCCAAAAAGCCCACTTCAGAATTGTCGAGTGGTTGGTAACCAAGGCTAAAGACCCATGTCTATCCTATTATTTAAAACATAGCTGAAATGAAGATTCATACCTTGCCCAATGTATTTTAGATAAATATAATTGTTTTAAATAATCTAAACAGTCCCAGAAAATTATTACATAATTATTATAAAAATGTTTAAAAATTTTTTTTTTTAATATACGATTTTACAGGTAGCCCACGGTTCGGCGAATCCAAATTCCAACCTTGTATGTTGCGTTCTATTTCACACTAATACCCTTGGAAAAGGCATGAATCCGTCTCATTTTCCGATAGCTATGAGCTAACTAGCAACGTAGCTCTCTAGCTTTAGGCGCCACTTAGGCTAGAAGGACTACTTTTAATTCAAGATTGTGGAGAAGACAACAGGGAACTACTCCACTATTGCCAATAAATTATGGCAGTTCACAGATAATAAAATGAAATCGATGGCGATCAATGATCAGGTACGTACTTAAATATATATATATAAGGGTCAAACACTAATATTCCATGGTTATAATTTAATACATTGGAATCATAATCACGATCCAATTCATCAGACCTACAAATTATATATATATATATATATATATATATATATATATATATATATATATATATATATATATATATATATATTTAAAATTTATTTCAGTTCTTGAGCTTCCGATGTTTAATTCTGATTAATTGATGATGGAAATATCATTTTCGTTTATGATCAATTTCATCACGATTTTTCTTAAGCTTGGAGATTAATTATACATTCTTATTGCTGAAAGTAGAGTGCAATAATGTTAGAGAAACCAGAAAGAATTCCAATCTTTAATGATTTCTAAAATACAATCATTCAGATCTTAATCTAACAGGTGGGTGGTGTTACACGATTCGGACAATTTTGCTGTTACACCCGGTATATTCAAGAACAATGTATGAATGAAAAAATTCAAAGAGGAATACATCAGACAGTGGTATAAGGTTTTCTGGTGACGCGTTTCGTTGGATGAAATAACAAGAAAATATCTTCACTTTCATACATTTCCACAATACTGTTCTTGATATACAAAATATATATTGTCATTTGATGCATATATATAAAGACATATTTTATGTTTCTACATATATACGGAGAATCGTTCGATTAGCAAGGTCGATTTTATTGCTTTTAGACTTCAAACTTCCATGAATCTCTCACGTACATTCATATCTGCTCATGGCGTATCCAAATGTAAAAAAATGACGTCACACATTATGAAATGGACAAAATACGACAATTATTTTAAGAAATTTTAATTACGTTAAGACATTTGAAGCAGCAAAAGCGGCCTTGCCAGTCGAACGATTCTCCGTGGCCCGATCGGTTAAGTCACGCCAGGCTAAATGACGGTTCCGTATAGGATACAGGTTCGATTCCTGTCGGAAAACGAATATTTTCTATGAAAATTTCTCGGGCATTCAGGCCGGTAATTGCTATTAATACGGTTCATTATAAACAGAATATTTACTTAAATATTTCTATCTAAAAAAATCATAACCGCTCGGCCCGGTGGCTAGGATCAAAGTGTAGTATCTGTGCTTTGTGAGCTGCCGGGTCGGGTATCTGTCGAACTCCCTCCTTGCAGGGACGAACCCTGACGAAACTCCGCCGAAGGGTAGGTTTCGTTGGGGTAGGTTGACGGAACTAGCCCCTCTGGGGGGGGTTTGGATGGTTATTTTTTTTTGGCTGAGCCGACGGGCTCGGAGATACCCACATTAAAAAGACCTTGTGCCACATTCATTCCTAGTGGGTCGATTGATAAATACCATCTAAAAAAATCAGACCCGCTCGGCGCGGTGGCTAGGATCAAAGTGTAGTATCTGTGCTTTGTGAGCTGCCGGGTCGAGTGTCTATACCACCTGTTTGGTCTCATATGACCATAAAACCTTTCGCCAGAATGCTTCTAGCTTATTAATATAGGAGTTGGCATTGATAAGGCGAGAATCCTTGTACTATTTCGTAAGCAGTTGGTTTTTCTAGGCATTCTGCCATGAAGATCGGCATTGTTCAGATTTCGTCACACTGTAGATGTATGCACATTGATTTCGACATTGACCAGTGAGCACTGGAGAATCGCAAAGGTCACAGCAGGATTTGTCTGGGCTTTACAAACTAGATCTCTACTTACACTTGCTGTTATTTTTCGCAGACCGCCATACCAAAAGCCTTCTATTTATAAATAATTTTTTGCATGGTGGAGAAGTGCATTCCAAATTGTTTTGATAGATTTTTGCAGCCTTCTCCACCATTACACGTTTCAACTGTGCAATTTTTTCAAGCTTCAGGAAGATTCATTTTGCACACAGACACACACACACACACACACACACACACACACACATATATATATATATATATATATATATATATATATATTAATTTAGTCTCTAACTGTACACTTTCATGCTTTCACAATGAGTTATATTGTTTGAATGTAGTATACACATCTTAGCAAAAAAATACACACGTGACATTTTGATTTTTACATATGCACAAAAATTATTTGCACTGTCAATCATGTAAAACGAAACTACTATGTAAATGTAAGGGTTCACTTATGTTGTGAGGGAGAATATTTCCCTACAAGTATGGACTCGGTCGTCAGAAAAAAAACATAAAAATGTACCTACATCAAGAGGATTAGCAGTAGCTTTTGCTGAAAATAGTCTTTCACTGCTAAACATTCTTTACCCAGGTTTCTATTCTACATTGTTTTCCTGTACGAAAAGGTAATACACTTATTAAATCAATTCCGGTTTTTCTTTTGATACATCAATTACAATAACTTTTGCGCATCTTAATTTTTAATTTATATTTTTATTCAAGCTTTCTAAAAAATTTTTGGAAGTGGTCGTAATTCATTTAATAAAGTCTTTCTTAATAAATATATAGTTTAAGATTTGCTGATTATCGAGAAAAAAAGAGACGATCATTTTAAGTATTGTCTAAGGGGTTCATTTACTTTTGCGCAGCAATGTATATACGTCTGTCTGTGTTTGTATATGTGTTTGTGGGTGTGCATGTGTGTATCTGTGTGTGTGTGCGTTTGTCATTTGACTACAATAAATATCACTGAATTTATTCATAAATATGTTCTCTGATCAGAATATTATTAATTTGTTCTTGGAAATATAGTTGTTACGACATTGGTGAAAACACTGGGCTTGCATTTTCTTTCTACAGAATAACGAAATATAAACGCATTTATTATATCACAGTGGCTTTCCAGGAAGGCTTGTTCGAAATATTTTTCTCTCACGTCTTTACTTTTGCTGACTTTTTTTCTTATTTCGCAAACGGAGAGCAGGTGAGTTTTGCATTTGAACATGATTGTCTTGTATTAAATAGAGATTCAGTTTTTTGTTCTATTTGTTTGAGGACAGCAAGACACACGGCGTTGTCAGGTTATCCAATCATTCACGTTTAAGTGGATATTTAACGGCATATCGAGTGTTTAGAGTCATTTTATGCCAAAACTAATTTATCTTGGTATATGCATAGGCAAAATGGGCAATCTTGGTTTATATATATATATTTGTTTTAATGGAATGTCCCACTCTCTCTATCGCCTATTGAGAACTGACTATATCAGTAAATATATATAGTGTGCACAGGATATACATGGCAGCATGTTTCGGCAATCATTTGAGATTCATCTCTAGCTAAGCTAGTTGAACTCTCTGCCTTCGCGCAGAGAGGAACCCAGACGAGACTATGGCGAAGGGCAGAGTCTCGTCTGGGGTGGTAGACAGCTACCCAAGCCCCGCATTAAAAAATGATTTGTGCCACATCCTGCGTCTCGGGGAGGTAAGGTAAATAACCGTGCTTTGGCAATTAGTTGGAGATTCGTCTCCAGCTGTGCTGGTCGAACACTATTCTCCAGGGCAGATAGGATCCCCAGAGGAAGCTGTCAAAGTGCAGAGTTTCATCTCGAGAAACAGCTACCCAACCCAGTTTTATACGGGGGTCTACGGGTAATTTTGGCCGAGCGTACGGGCTGGGATACCCCCTGTTAAGTTCGGCCTTGTGCCACACCTGGCCGCGTTGGGCGGTTGGTAAATATACATTCGTGAATTAGTTGGAGATTCTTCTCCAGCTGTACTGGTCAAACTCTCTGTCTCCGGACAGAGAGTACCTCCAGACGAGTCTATGTCGAAAGGCTGAGTTTCGTTTGGGGTGGTAGCTACCCGACCCCGTTTTATACGGCAAATTTGGGGCCGAGCCTACGACCTCGGACACCCTATTTAAATTCGGCTATGTGTCACATCTGACCGCATGAATCGGTTGGTAGATATGCTTACTTCGGAAAATAGTCTCGTGTTGGAAATTTGTTTCCAGTTATACTGGTTAAACTCTCTACCTCCGGACAGAGAGGATCGTTAGACAAGTTTATGTCGAAGGGCAGAGTCTCGTCTCGGACAAACAGCTACTCGACCCCGTTTTATACGGGAATTTTTGTCCGAGACTACAGACTGGGATACCCCACATTAAATTCGGCATCGTGCCATATCTGACCGCGTGGGGAGGTTGGAAGATATCCTTGCTAACTGATACCCTGTCTTTCAGTAGTGCATTCTCTTTTGCAATAAACTTATCTTTCTTTCATCTACGCCCGTGGTGCTGTTCCTTTCACTCGAGTACTACCTTTGTCTGTTAGTAACATTTTTAACTATACCAAAATTTTCAGATAAAATCGAACTAACTTTACGAATATTATAATTCTATCTTAATATTTTTGAATAGTCCTTTTAGGCTGTTTGCCTTGAAGAAATTGTATCTTTTGGAGTTAAGGTCAATCCGTTCAATTAGAAAATGTTTTACGGTATATTGGATTTGGCATGTAGAAGACCATATTGGTTCTTGTTTCAGTAAGAAAGACTGCATAATTTTACTGTGATCTATTCATAATCGTGAGAATAATCGGGATTATCCATAATGGCATCCTTATAGACTGAGCCTCTTACTTTATTGCACACATAACAAACTCCTTCAGAAACCGTCCACCTCGACTCGAGTGGTACTTAGGGATTGTAAAGGGCGAAAATCATTTTTTAAAAAATTGTTCGTATCAAAGAAAAAAAATCAGACTAGTTACATTCCATAGTTCCCCCAGCTTTAACCCACCCAACTGAGACCTGTCATATGGCATACACTGAGGCAAACCATCCTGATTCTCTTCATATTCTATAAGTAAAGAGTTCTCCTTTTTTTTTTAAGCAAATCAACCCAAGCAAAGCAGGAGTGCGTCCAGCACCCAAGGGGTTACAGAAAGTGAAATAAGAGTAAATAACTGTGTTGGGTAAAGGATAGAGAGAAGAACAGAGATCAAGGTCAAGACATCGGAAGATGTCTATTGACATTACATTTGAATATTTGAATATTATAGCAAGTGATAGGAAGGGGAGGTGCGAGATGAGAAGCTGTTGGAGTAGAAGAGACGGCTAAATTCAGCAGTTTCTGCAGTGAAAGAGTGGGACGGTGATGTCAACATAGTAGCACGCTTAAAATTCATGCAGATTGCGAGCCAGTGAAAATAGCTCGTCAGAGCACATGTCATAAAAGTACCTGTAGAAAAGACAGAGAGAAGCCAAAGCGTCTGTGAGATAGCGACTGCAGACGGGATGCTAGATCAAGACCAACCACGTTGCCTATCCTTTGAGCAGCTTCTTCCTGTGAACCACTGCACCTCAGAACCGATTCCCAAGAGGATGTTATCCCGATCACTACAATTCAAGTCTCCCCGCTCACTACACGTTCAAGTTTCGAGTTAACAGTCATTTTTCATCACATATCATCTTAAGTTTAATTTATTTTTGGTTTCAATTTAAGCTAGTCATAGTCGTGATATTGTTATGGGACCTTACCCATAATACCATACGTAATAAATACTGCGCCTCAATAGGAAGCAGGGAGTTCCGTCTGAAGTCGAGAGTTCGGTCTGAAGTCTGGAGTGAAGTCCGTCAGGAGTCTGTCAGTCTGTCAGAGCGAGTCAGTCAGTCGAGTCAGAAGCAGTCCGAACAGAGTCGCGTTCAGACAATTACTACTAAACCTGATTGCTCGTACTAACACTTTCTACTTCTCTGTATATATTCCTGTTTGCAATATATCTGTGTTATTCCATATACGTGTTCGAGTTCGTCTTTATTGGTTCTACCTTGGACTATCACCGTGGTACAAGGAACCGGACCATAACAGTGGCGACGAGCGATTCGAACTCATTCGGTGGAAGAAAAAAAAAATTCTGTTCGCTACAGCATAACAGTGACGACGAGGAAACCAACACTCTACGCGGAGGACATACCTTTTTTTTGCTATCCGTCGCGCATAAAAAGTAGCGACGAAGATTCGAACTCACACGTGAAGAACAAACAACAAAATCAACTCTCGTCAACATAACAAGTGACGACGAAGAAACCCCTAAAAAGGAAATACGAACTCTATACACGGAGGACTTATTGGCTATATGTAAAACCCTTAAAGAAAAATAAGCTCCCTACTTGAAGGACATATTTTTTTTTTGCTATCCGTCGTACGTAAAGGTGGACGACGATTAAATTCTAAAAAAAAAAAAATTATTTTCTTGATATCAAATTTCACTGACAACAAAGGAAAGTTGTTTTTGTGAGCACAGGCTACAGAATATCAGGTTACACAAAAAAAAAATACGTTAACATGGAAGGTTTAAAGTCACCCATTATGGAACTTATCAAAATCCAGTTTGAACAACAACAAAGGTACAAACAAAAACATTTAGAAATGCAAGAATTATTGATACGGGCAATGGGAAATAAGGAGCAAAAACCCGACAACGAATCAGTTCTCAAGACGCTATTTGGAGTAATATCGAAGATTTCAAGTACGCACCCGACGAAGATAAAACTTTTGCAAATTACTTCCGAAGTTATGAAGATCTATATGATTTTGACAGCAAAGATTATTCAGACGAACGTAAAGTACGCCTTTTATTAAGAAAATTAGGCACAGGTGAATATACCAAATTTGTTGATTATATCCTTCCCAAAAATACAAGCGAGTTAACGTTCAAAGAATCTATAAAATTGCTAACGGAACTTTTCAGTCATAATACTTCACTATTTCATAAAAGATGGAAATGCATGAACCTTACAAAAAAGGATAGCGAAGATTACGTAACTTTCGCATCCATTGTTAATAAATATTGTGACTACTTCAGATTATCGGAACTCAGCGCTGACAACTTCAAATGCTTAATTTACGTCCAAGATCTGGTTTCAACCAAAGACGCAGAAATGAGACATAAAATACTTACTAAATTGGAAAATGAACAAGATCTGACACTTAAAAAACTAGCCGAAGACTGCCAGAGATGCGTCAGCGTAAAAAAACACTCTAAAGACATAGAACAAGCTGGCATAGCATACATAGGCAAAGTACGAAGACCAACAAATTTTTCCTCCTCACAAACAAAGCAAACAAATTTTCCCTCCTCACAAACAAACCGAACTGATTTTCCCGCCTCAAGAACAGGTAAAACATTTTTTTCTAATTATAATCAACATAAAAAGAAACTACCATGCTATCGTTGTGGGTCTTGGCATTGGTTTAAAGACTGTACATATCGTGCTCAAACTTGTCTATCATGTAAAAAAAATGGTCACAAAAGTTCTCACTATTGGTATAGAAAAGAAAACAGAATAAGAATTACGAGGACCGACCAAACAAATGAGGTTAATATAAGAAAATATGTACAAGTTGAAATGCAAAACAGAAAAGTTAGGTTACAGCTGGATTCTGGCTCAGACTTAACTATCATAAAACTACTAACATGGAGAAAACTGAACAACCCTGACATGTTAAAAACGGATAAAATTGCGAGATCATTTACGGGGAGAAAGATAAAATTCGAGGGTGAAATAATCACAAACGTAACATTTAACGGAATGACGAAAAAAAACTAAAAATGTACGTCTTAAGAAATACCGAAAACCTATTCGGGACAGACTGGATGTAAAAATTCGAATTGTGGGATCTACCTATTAGCACTTACTGCCAGAATGTAAAAAGCTTATCAACCGAGGCAGACAAATTAAAAGGAAAACTAAAAACGAGTTTGCCCGAAGTATTTTCGGCAGGTCTCGGAAGATGCAAGAAAATGGCAGCTAATATCAAAATAAAGGATAACGTTCAACCTATTTTTTTTTAAAAAAAAAAAAAGGAGTGTACCGTTTGCGTCAATAGAAAAAATTGACCAAGAATTACCTAGACTCGAAAATACAGGAATATTGAAAAAAGTAGAGTACAGCAAATGGGCCGCACCGACGGTCTACGTTAAAAAGAAATCAGGAGAAATTCGAGTTTGTGCTGATTTTTCTACAGGCTTGACTACCACTATCCGCTACCTAGTCCTGAAGAAGTATTCACTAAATTAAATGGCGGAAAATATTTTTCAAAAATTGATCTAAGTGAGGCCTACCTGCAAATTCCAGTCGATGAAGAAAGTTCAAAACTACTATGCATAAACACACACAAGGGATTGTACAGATACCAAAGACTACCATTTGGAATTAAAGTAGCGCCGGTTATTTTCCAGCAGGCAATGGACACGATGCTGACAGGACTACAATACACAATAGCATATCTGGATGACATATTGATTAATACCGAAAGCGTTTAACAACACTGGCAACATGTACAAGAAGTGTTTAAGAGAATTCAAAGCTACAGATTCAAAGTGAAAGAAAATATGTGTGATTTTTTTCATGAAGGAAATGAAATATCTTGGCCATATAATAGACCAAGAAGGTAGATGTCCAGACCCTGAAAGGTCTACAGAAATAAAAAAAAGATGCCAGTCCCTAAGAACATAACAGAACTACAAAGTTTTCTTGGATTAGTGAATTACTACCAGGAATTCATACCTCAAATGCATAAACATCGCGCACCATTGAACGAACTGCTAAAGATAGAAAAAGTTTGGCAGTGGACAGATCAATGCCAGGAAACATTCGAAAAAATAATCATGACATTAACATCGGATTTATTTTTGGCGCACTATGATCCTAAACTGGAGATTATTGTAGCATGTGATGCGAGCGCCTACGGTGTCGGAGCGTGTATATTACATAAAATGCCAGATGGGACAATAAAAGCTATCGCACATGCTTCTCGAACCCGCGGAGAAAAACTATTCACAAATTGAGAAGGAAGCTCTAGCAATTATCTTCGCAGTAACAAGATTTCCATAGATACGTCTATGGTAGACACTTTACTTTGCAGACGGATCACAAACCGTTAATAAAAATTTTTTGTTCAAATTAAGGTCTACCGGTGTACACGGCAAATAGACTACTTAGATGGGGAACGATTCTTCTGAACTATAATTTCAGATTGGAATATTTACCAACGAAAAGAATCGGGCACGCTGATGGTCTGTCGAGACTTATACCAACAAAGACAGAGCCATTGGAAGATACGGTAATCGCAGCCCTAAGAAATGAAGAAGACATAAGAACCGTACTATGTTGTACAGTCAGAAACCCTCCAGTCACATTGCAAGACATAAAAAATGAAGCCAAAAATGACGAATTTATTAATGAAACAAAAGCAAAAATAGCAGAAAAAAATGATAAAATTTCGGACAGCTTTTCTCTATGCGATAATGTGCAACTTTACAACGAAAGGGTTGTAAGCCCCAAAACTTTACAAAAACGGATACTAAAGGATTTCTACAGAGGACACCCGGGTAAAAATAGAATGAAGTCGCTAATGCGAAGCTATGTATATTGGAAGAATATAGACCAGGATATTTCTCAAATGGTGGAAATGTGCAAGGGTTGTAATTTAGAAGCTAAAGCACCGCCAATCATACATAAGCCTTGGCCTGAGACTGAGCGTCCATGGTCAAGAATACACGCAGATTATGCAGGACCAATTGACGGGTTCTACTACTTAATCATAGTTGATAGCTACAGTAAATGGCCGGAGGTGTTTCGGTGCAAAAATCCTACTACAGAAACGACCATAAATTTCCTCCACGACCTATTCGCTCGGTTTGGCGTAGTGGACTGTTTAGTAACAGATAACGGAACGCAATTCACGTCAGCAGATTTCCAAGAGTTTTGCGAAATCTATCAAATAAAACATATAAAATCCCCGCCTTACCACCCAAGATCAAATGGACAAGCGGAGAGATTCGTAGATACTCTCAAAAGAGCATTACGCAAAGCGTGCCATGTGCCTACGGAGAAAGCATTACATCAGTTCCTACAGGTATATAGAATAACGCCAGATGATGCGACACCATCAACATTATCACCAGCAGGTATCACATTTGCTAGGAAAATCAGATCAGCGTTCGATAAATTACTACCAAGTAAAACAAAACAAGTAACACAGTCCTACACACCAAAGAGAAAATTCCTCCCAGGGGAAAAAGTTTTTTTTAAGGCATACAAAAATAATACCTCTTGCTGGGAACAAGGGATAATTGAAAAAAAAATTGGCAATATGATGTACATAGTTCAAGGAAACAAATACTCACACAGAAGACACGTAAACCAAATAAGGAAGATGCTAACGGTCCACCTCAAGAAGAGGTATTGGACACAATTTTCGACACATTCGATATAACAAGACCGCAAATAATGCCAGAACCAAGAAAATCGTCGAGAAAAAGAAAATTTACTGAAGCTTTGGACATAGATACAAAGAAAAAAAGATACTAAAAAAACCCTGCTACGCAAAATTTTCGGAAGTAGGGTGTTATGGGACCTTGCCCATAATAACATAATGGACTATTCCATACGTACTAAATACTGCGCCTCAGGCAGGGAGTTCCGTCTGAAGTCTAGAGTTCAGTCTGAAGTCTGGAGTGAAGTCCGTCAGGAGTCTGTCAGTCAGTCAGTCAGAGCGAGTCAGTCAGTCGAGTCAGAAGCAGTCCGAACAGAGTCGCGTTCAGACAATTACTACTAAACCTGATTGCTCGTACTAACACTTTTTTTCTTCTCTGTATATATTTCTGTTTGTAATATATCTGTGTTATTCCATATACGTGTTCGAGTTCTTTTTTATTGGTTCTACCTTGGACTATCGCCGTGGGACAAGGAACCGGACCATAACGGATATATTAAATTCGGGATTTTCCATAATGACAGGGTTATTTTATTCCTGAGGGGCAATAAGATTGTATTTAGTTTATTTCGCGATTTTCTGCTCCATTTTTCATGCCACTGATTTTGCATATTTTTAATTAATGGTTTTACATCTATATATGGGATTCGGTAGATTTCAGGAACTAGACAATGCCTGTTTAGCACTTTTGTCTATTCTACCATTGCCCTCGATTCCTACATGGCTAGAAATCCAGATGAACAGACGTTTTTTAAGACTTACATATGGCATATATCTTTTCCAATATTTTAGCTATTAAAGAGTTTTACCTTTTTTCTGTTTTCAGAAACGACGATAACTTTTGAAAATTTTTCTCCGATGATCACATCGGGGCCTCTATCTATCGTGGAGATTTGACTTTGAGACAAAAAAAAAAAAATTAAAACACATTTTCCTGGACATCAGGGTTATTTTATTTGTAGAGCAAAAGAGATGCACGATTTAAAGAAACTTAAATTAATAGTTAACTAAGACCTTAAAATATAGTCAATTCAGAACTTCGGGATAAACAAGTTTGGGGAGAAAAGGGAAATCACCGCTCTCGCTGGGATCAGGTTGAAATCATAGACAAAGAACATTATTGGAAAATTCGTAAACTTAAAGAATCAGCTCATATGCTAGGCCACAAAAATCTCCTGAGCCGACCAAGCATAGAAATGAATACAATATGGGGACCAGGAATAAGGAGTGCCAGAGAAAAGCAATAATAACAAACAAAATTAAAATATGAGCTCTGGTAAAAAAAAAAAATGCAATGATAACAGCAAAAATTGCAATATGAGAACTGGTAAAAACTGGGCTGAAAATATTAGGTTTATTCATACACAGATATCTTCAAGGACACATGGCACAGTGGCACGTCAGTTAGATCCAGTGACAGGACCCAAAGAGTGTGAGTTCAATACCCGGTTAAGGCGGTGGAGAACTTGGAGAGGGGAATTAACAGGAGATAACTGACATCCATTAGGCACGGCACGTGGAACTAGTACAGTCTACCCCAGCGAGCGAAATAAAGGGTCCAGTTCGACATTCCAACCACCTGAAAAAGGCCGGAGCGTACACCGGCCGAAACGTTGTGATACATATGGCAACAAAGATGAGGATGATAGTCCGAACAATATCAGTAGAGTGTTCGATTACGTTCGAAATAAAGATTAACTTTACTCATATATGCCAAGGATATAGTCGGGATATCTGTTGTTGCGTCGCAGAGTGGAAGGAAAAAAGTTAGTTGACGAACGTTGTTCAATTACGCTCAAAAAAAAAAGAGGAACGTTTCTAATATATATAAAAAATAAAGTCGGAACATCTCCGTTCGCGTCACAGAGAGGAATGAAAAAGGTTCTTCGAACGGTGTACCATTACTTTCGAAATAAAGAACTTTACTAATAGATATCAGGATATGTTGTCTGTTAGGAGATTCAGGGAAAAGAAAATTATTTTAAACAGTTCGGGTATTTAAATTAATTTCCTTCGCATATTATTTTTCAGACTTTTACTCTTCGATTTGGAAGAAATTAGTTGTCGAACTGTGTTCGATTTCGATCCAGATGAAGAGGAACTTTTCTAATATATATCTGAGAATATTGTCGCGACATCTCCCGTCGCGTCGCAGAGAAAAATTCAAGAAGTTAATTGTCGATTTGTGTTCGATTACTCTTGGAATAAATTATTTTACTAAAATATATAACAAGAATAAAGTCGGAACATCTCTCGATGCAACGCAGAAAATATGGGAAGAATTTAATTGTACGAAATAAAAAAAAAATATATAAAATAAAACTTATGGATAACAAGAATACAGTCTGTTAGGAGCTTCAGAGAAACGAATTTATTTTTAACTGTTCAGCTCTTTAGTTTCACTTCCTGTTCTGCATATTCTTTTAGAGTTTTTTTTTATTCATTTAAAAGTACATTGTCCATAATTTGCTTCCATATACGAGGATTTTATATTCCATATCAATTCAACAGTCTTGTTTCTAACTAAATTTTCATGTTTCTTAACACATTGTTTAGTTGTTAGAAAGCAAACAATTCGCCTTCAGATTACAGAGTCACTTTTTTCGGTCTCCTTTAAAAAAAACATCTTACGTTGGTTAAGTTCCTGTACTTACACGATTTTGGCATCTCCAGTTTGCAACTCGCATCCTTGGCTGTTTCTCTAGTCGATAAGCATGCATTCGGTATTCTTACGATTGCTTTCTTTTCAGAGATTTCCGAGAAACTTCTGTAATTTTCTTACCGTATCTACTGATATCATCTGCGTATCTTATGGTGTTAAGATTTTGTCCACCATTAATAAATCCTGGTTGATTATTTCTAGTTCTTCTTAGCGTTCTATGGAATAGACCTCTCAGAGTCGTACGCCCTTTATTATTAAGGGACCGAAGCTATGTTAATAAATTTGCAAGGGAACTCTATTAATCTGGTGTTTAGTAAACATTCTTATAATTCTGTCTATATTTCTGAGATGTGGTATCATGTACATTATCTACATTATTCAGACTATTGTCCTCATCTTTGTCACCATATTTATCACAACTCAACACTCAAGAACACAAGGCACAGTGGATAAAGGCGTTGGTTAGATCCAGTGACAGGACCCAAAGAGTGTGAGTTCAATACCCGGTTAAGTCAATGGAGAACATTCAGAGGGAAATTAGCAGGAGATAACTGATAACTGACATCCATCAAACATGGCACGTGGAACTAGAACAGTCTACCCCAGTGAGCGAAATAAAGGGTTCAGTTCGACATTCCAACCACCTGAAGAAGGCCGGAGCGTACAACGGCCGAAACGCTGTGATAAATATGGCGAGAAAGATGAGGACAATAGTCCGAATAATGTAAATAATGCTTTTTATATTAGGTTCGTGCAAAAATAATGTCGTTTCCTCACATAGTAACATATGTGTGAAAACGACATTATTTTTGCACCAACCTAATAATATTATTTCATTCAAGAGCTCCTTCTCGGGCTTCCTGCAACATCCTTTATGCGTCCATTGTATATAGAGATTTCTTCTGCGCCTCATTATATAGGTTAAATAAATCCGGTGAGAAGACCCATTCTTTTTTTTTTTACATCCCTTTTATTACTAAGAGACCGAAACTATGTAGATTAATTTTTAAGGCACGTATATTAATAGTGGGGCGAATAGGCCAATTGGTTCTTGTCGTAAGGTTAGACGTCAATTGTATTTTCACACCTGTTGGCTTGTGCCAGACTTGAATTAATCTGCTACTAGATTAGGTCACAAATAAAATCCGTTTTTGTTCATCAAATTCATTCTTCAACAAAATGATATGCAATTACATTTCATTCAGTTATATGTCCGCCATTATTTGCACTGCGTTGGCTTTGGCGAAATCCAGCAACCAAGAAATGAAAGTCCGTGGAGACACAGAATTGAGACATGGAGATAAAATATAAACGCATTAACAGTGAGGAAGACAAGCAAAGCCTCTACAAATGCAGGAAAGATAATGAAACAGCGATACGTTTTCCTAGTAAAATCCAGCCGTTATTCTACAAACTCTTGACTTTTTTTTAATCAGGAAAAGCTTTATCAAAGCGTTTGACAGCAATCGAAAAAATTACTAATTATCCGTTGGGGCGGATTAAGGTGAATCTGTCTGTTTTATGGTTTATTTTGGTTTACGTCATATCAACACCTCAAGTGGATATTTAATGTCGACAAGATTTTTAGCACAGTTCGTATGAATAGAATATGTTTTCACTCTTATATAAAATCAGTTTGTAGATCATGTTTGATAGAGATATTTTTGTAAAGAGGGTTTTTTTTTTTTTTTTTTTTTTTTTTTTTTTTTTTGTCGAGAGTGAAATATTGCTGGCAAAATTATTTTTCTTTTTTTTCAAAACTGTATTGCTGGTAATATTTTTTTCAAAAATGCGTTGCTGGTATATTTACTATAAAAATCCATTTTTATGCTTTCAAATTGTTTTGACTCCACTATAGCGGTTAACTTTTTACCCATAGCTGGGACCCTAACAAGTGTTACTATCACGGGTCAGGGTAGACCTGAGAACAATATCAATTAAGAGGTGGTTCAAATTTCTCAAAACATCCTGATCAGAGGCCTTGCTGCCGGATGTAGTTTATCGTCACACCCAGGGCGGAAATCTGGCTTGTGGCGCAAAACAATCCAACATAGTTCCAAAATTAATTCCTCTATTTTTATTGATGTATGTAGCATAGCATTGTCATAAATAACAACACTGTTTCCCTTTAATCGACTTTGTACGCTGCCATTACTGGGCAAAACTAAGCTGTATTAGTATACTCCAAATTTATTCTTAACTGCCACATATGATTAGAAGTTATGATTATGTATTCTCCATAACAATTTTTTGTGACTCATCATACCCTCGTTGCTAGTTTTCTGATGCCAACGAATGCCCGTTGTTACTTTCACAATGCTCGTTGTAGTAGAGACTTTGTAATCGCAGTTACAACTACAATGACGCCGTTGAACAATGCTGGTGTCAGACGCCTTCGAATAGCATTCACACTAATAGTACTTGCTTGATAATACTCGCTCGAATAGATCCGTATAGAGAAATAGTACAGTGAATAGAGTAGAGAATAGTGGTCCGTATATTAATAGAGGTAGAATATGGATATTTATTTCGTAACAATACAGAATTGTGGCACAAGGCCGAAGGGGGAATGGGGAGATGTTGGTCTTCCTTATCTATCCTAGTCCTAGTTAATCACAATCACAACCCATTCATTCATTACAATTAGCCCATTCACCACAAGAACTCATCCATCACCACTCAATCCTGCATATACCATTATACCGCATATTCGCAAGGGACCTACAGAACATTCCACGATGTAAAAATTTCATTTCATTATCAATAAAGTTCTTTTATATGAAAATTCATGATTTATTAAATGATGGGATAGCAAGATGAAAACAAAAAAACAAATTAAAAATGAAACACAAAGATAAAACTAAAAAAAAAACAATGTTCGTATGACCCTCAAAATAAAGATAGAATAGGAATGTGATTGTCAGTCGTCACGCGACTTCCTATATATGCGTTTCCTCCATGGTTACGCGATCCCCTTAATTCAATAATGGGATCGCCTGTGTTTGCCCACTGGCGATCTATGTTCAAACTCAAGTGTCGGCAGCGACACTTTATTCCTATATTACACAATTAGTTCCCAGAAACGGATATTATTAGTTACGACTCGACCTATTAGATTGGGAATGGTAACATTAGCTGTTTCTTTATCAGGAAACATTTGGCATCGACCAAACAGCTAATATCACAGTCTATTCATTTAAAGCAATTTAGACATTGTCTTGGACTCAAAATGGCGGGTTTTCCTTCTCCTAGATGGATGACCATTAAGATGATTAATGAACTCGTTGTATACATTGAGGTTTACATCAGAGTTTAACTTCTCCAATATGATTAGCTTTCGTTACGGTTGATGGTGTTCATCTCACCCGCATATGTACACAACCATTAGGCCTAACATTGAGCTATAACCGAAATGTTGCTAGGCTACAAATTGGGAGTAGATAAGGTTTAAACGGAGTATTAAGTTCGTTAACTCCGTTCCTAGCGCTAAAGAAACGGAAAATCTGATTTATTAACAAGAGATTGTTATTGCTGGAGCCATGGAAAACGGCATAACACAAAGTTATTAAGAAATAAAATCACTCGTGCAATTAAGAGCGATTATCGATGAACTCATTTTTTTTAAAAAAGAGTAAAACTTGTTATTCCAACGGATAATTTATTCTTAAAACAGATATATTTCGAAAACCTTTTGCAGTCCTTTATCACTCTTGAGAAATAAATTGACTAACCTATATTGTATACGTTATAAATTCAAATTTAAAAAAAAAATAAGAATTCGATCGAATTAAGTTCGCGAGACTTGCGTAAGCTGAAAGCGTGAGAATTGCTTTAATAAAGAAAGAAGGTAAATTTGCTTTTTAAGCCCCGTGCTAAATATCTATAAACATTTTCTAAAGTCGACATATTTCCGTGTAAATATACATGCTGAACTCGAATTAAAAAATAAATTAAAAAAAAAAAAAAAAAAAAAAACTACCGTTCTTGAATTATCAACAAGATAAAATCGGATTTTATTCCTCCGCTATTACTGGCATTGTTTTTATTAATTCAGGGCAGGGCACTTGCGGGTATTTTCGTTGACGTAAGCACAAATTTTGGTCTATCTACTTCTTTTACAGAATTTAGTCGCAGAAAGTGCATTGCTTTACGGTAGTGCGTAGTGCACTACCGTAAAGCAATGCACTTTTTCTTTGGATAAGTGTAGTTTTATTTAATTAATTGTTGTTTTATTTTCAATTTTGAAAATAAAAAATGCTTTACTGTATTAATTAATTTGTTCTTTTTTAATTTGCCAATATTTTCATATATTTGATTCTTAAATTTTTTTTGTATAAGAATAGTTTTATTTGTAACATAAAACTTTAAATAAAAACAAATTAAATGATACAATAGGATATATTTTCCGTGTAGAATAATAATGAAAAATTAAATGAACAAATTAAATAATATAATAAAACATTTTTTTTAATTAAAATTAAATCAAACCAAAAAAAAACAAAAAAACGTATAATAATTATTGCGCAAACTTTGCATGAATTTTGAAAAGATCATGATTATACACAAAATAAAAAAAAAATGACATTCCTAGCATTTTTTCACTTTGTAAATAATAATGCTCTTTACAAAGTTAGCGTATTTATTATTTCGTTTCTAGCATTATTTTATTTTGCAATTTAATTTTGTAGATAATCATACTCTTTACAAATTTAATAATAATAATTAATACGGAAATTTGACGATTTGGGAAAACTTTAATAGATATTTAGCTCGAGGCTTAAATTGCCAATTTACCAGAAAGAAATGTCATTTCCAAACAAGAATAGAAAAAAATATTCCTTCTATTTTTTTCGTATTTTCCGTTGATCAAATTATTTTTTGTTAATTTGAATTTATAATGGACTAGCAGTCGAATTTTTCTTCGACCGGATGTTTCATTACTGTGAATTTTGCCGTTTAACTTTTGCATTTTAAGTTTAAAGTCAGTCCACCCGAAAGTCAATATTAGTAACGAGAACAGGGTGAGACTAATGCACATCCCCAAATTTGAATGGTGGTAGCCTTGAAAAAGGCCGTTTTTTCGTTCTGAATCTTGCAAGGAAGGAAATTTTTCCATGGACCGTCATAATAATAATATACGATAATTTTTATTTATAATAGAATTTTTTTTAAATAATACTAATAATCTTTTGCGTTAGATTTCAATTCTCTAAATTGATTGTACGCTGTTTTTTACAGACATTAAATTTTGCTTTGAGTTTTGCGCAAAGTGGAAAATATCAGGGTTTTTTTCGGTTTTTCCCCTTCAAGGTTGTAATTTTTTCCAGCCAATTCGGACTCAAAACCGGCACTAAATAATTATCTATCGAACAACAAAAAAAAAAAAATCATCAAAATGGGATGGAAACTGTGGAAACGCATAAACAATATCCGATTACACACACACACACATACATACACACACACATTTTGAGAAAGATAGATATAGATACAATCTGCATTTATTTCTCAAGAGTGATCAAGGATTGCAAAAGCTTTCCGAAATATATCTGTTTTAACAATAAATAATCCATTGGAATTACCATTTTCTATTATTTTTAATTCAACTTCACCAATGAATCAAGCGTTTTTACAACACATTTTTTTTAATCATTTCACTCCAAGCAAGGCAATAAAGCCACTAAGGCGCAAAGTGTTAGAGAATATGAGAAAAAAAAACTATCAAATGGAGAGAACTATAACAGAAGAAAAATCAAGAAGACAGTAGATATTCGATATTTCATATAAACCCTTGAAAATCAAAGTTGATTCGGAAGGTAGAAGTCGGAAGCGAATTCTACAAGCGACAAGTGCGAAAGAACCAACTGTTGGCATCAAACTTATGGTTACATCTAGACATTTCAACTGTAAAATGATGAGACATTGCCGCCAATCTAGTACTGCGTTTAGGCTTACAGCCACATCGCGTTGACACAACAGTTGCCTTAAAACCATCGAAGTTAAGCAACGTCTAACCTAGTCAGTACCTAAATCGGTGACGGTCTAGGAATACAAGCTTCTCTAAGCTTAGCTGTGCCTGTGGTGTAATGGATATTGGCTCAGAAGTGTTAATGGGAGAGCTGAGTTCCAATTCCAGTGAGGTTCGTTATATTCACTTACGTATAAATACGCTTGGGAAAAACATGAATCCGTGTATTTCTCCCCCAGCTATGGGTTAATTGATTAGAATTGCATCACTAAACTATTATTATCTCCAAAAAACAAATTCTTTCAATCTAAAATATTTCCTGGCTTTATATAACCTGAAATGGGTTGATAAACCGTAGTAAATGAATGCGCCACTCGAAGCAAACGGCGTAAGCGAATGGAAATGAAAAGACAAATTTATTACTAATAGATTATTATTATCGTTATTATTATTATTGGGACCAATTGATCTAGCATAATATCTTTATTAACAGAAGTCATCAAAAACTTAAAGACCGATTATTTAAGAACATTTTTAATCACTTCGCGCTAATGAAAGCAATGAAGCCACCAAGGTGCAAGAGGATTACTGAATGATAGATAATATGGGGGAAAAACACTATTAAAAGAAGAAGATACTAAAAGAATAAGAATTAAGAAGACAGGAGATAACGAATGATATTGAATTTAAATTTGTCAAGATCAAAGTTGACTGGGAAGCAGGAAGCCGGAACAGGATTCCACAAGCGAGAAGTGCGAGAGAAGAAACGAGTAGCATAGAACTTACGGTTATATCTCGCCACACCAATTATAAAATGATGATACCTTGCCGTCGAAATCCGTATGGCAACTAAATTCATAATGTCTGTTTACCAAAGAGGAAAACTTATCAAAACACTTACCAAGACAATATTATAGAGATATAACTTGAAGAAAATACAAATTTTTCATAGAAAAATTAAATCAATAAATGAAATGTCTTAACTCTTTGAAAATTCGTTCCCATTCTGGCATCTCGTCTACAGTTGCTCTCTCACAGACGCGCCGTCGCCTCTGTCTGTCTTTTTTACAAGTACTTTCATGGTAATGGCTCCGATGAGCTGCTTTCACTGGTTCCCAGACTTCATGAATTCAAGCGCCCTACGAGTCTCGCATCGCGGTCTAACCCTTTCACTGTAGAAACTTTTAAATGTAGCCGTCTCTTCTACTCTAATAGCTTCATATCACGCACCTCTCGCCTGTGGAATTCCCTTCCCTATTCCTGTATCCCTGAGAGCTATAATCTCCAAATATTCAAATGTAATTTCAATCGACATCTCCAGTTACCTTGATCTATCCACTATCCTTGTCCTCATCCTTTCTTCTATCACTCCTATCTGATCTTGCTCCAAATCTTCTGCAACCCCCTGCATCCTAGTGGCTTCACGCCTTGCACGGGGCGTATTGCTTAAAACAAAAAAAAACCCCAAAAAACCTGGTGACTAGTTTGGTAGATTCAGACGGCGGGAAGTGCACAAAGACAAACACGAGTCCTTCCAGCCGTAATGAGATGATTGGAAAACATATCTCGTAGTCCAATTCTCCAGTGTCGTGAATTTGAACTCGACTGCCTCGTTGTTGCGGCTTTGGGTACACTAGAAGCTTTCGTATTGATTATCATCCAAACCCATCTACTACATATTGACTGAACAAACGTCCGACTGACGTGCAAGACGGCTCCAACCTCCCGCTGGAAATAATCTGTAAACGTTTCCTTCATCAATCTCTCCCATTAGAGCTTTTGCTTATCTTCGTCACTGTTTGTTTTTCTATTTTTTTTATCTTCATGACACAATTCTTTGTCTCCAGATACTGGAAGGCTTCGGGGTATAGCACTTTGAAACGCCGGCTCTGGCACGATCAGCGAAATTAAGAAACGTTAAATACCAAATCCAATCTGATAGGTTATATTCACTTACGCATAATAGTCCAGGGCATAACTATAAACTACATCCGGCAGCAAGGCCTCTGATCGGGAGATTGGAGGTTTTGAGGGGTGTTGAGCCATTTCTTAATTAATCTTGTTTTCAGGTTCTCACTACCCCGGGGTCATCGCACCTGTTAATGTCACAGCTATTAGTAAATAGTAAACTCTCCAACCAAAAGAGTATAAAGTATAAAAATACTAGCAATACATTTTTATATATGAAAAAATGCCAACAATATATTTATAGTAAAATTGCCAATTATTTCTTTATATGTGCCATATCCTTTCAGGACGTAGGCGATCATGGCTCTCCACTTCACTCTATCCCTTGCAGCTCTTAACAAGTTCCTTCCCTCTGCTTCCTCCCCCAGACCACGTTCTATCCTCCACTTGCTTAATGTATCTTTCTTCTTTTGATGTGCAATATCCTTTCAGGACTTATGGCGATCATGGCTCTCCACCTCCCTCTATCCCTTGCAGCTCTCAACAAGTTCCTTCCCTCTGCTTCCTCCCCCAGACCACGTTCTGCCATCCACTTGCTTAATGTATCTTTCTTCTATTTATGTGCCATATCCTTTCAGGACGTAGGCGATCATGGCTCTCCACTTCACTCTATCCCTTGCAGCTCTTAACAAGTTCCTTCTCGCTGCTTCCTCCCCCAGACCACGTTTTGTCATCCACTTGCTTAATGTATCTTTCTTCTTTTTATGTGCCATATCCTTTCAGGACGTAGGCGATCATGGCTCTCCACCTCCCTCTATCCCTTGCAGCTCCCAACAAGTTCCTTCCCTCTGCTTCCTCCCCCAGACCACGTTCTGTCACCCACTTGATTAATGTATCTTTCTTCTATTTATGTGCCATATCCTTTCAGGACGTAGGCGATCATGGCTCTCCACTTCACTCTATCCCTTGCAGCTCTTAACAAGTTCCTTCCCTCTGCTTCCTCCCCCAGACCACGTTCTATCCTCCACTTGCTTAATGTATCTTTCTTCTTTTTATGTGCCATATCCTTTCAGGACTTATGGCGATCATGGCTCTCCACCTCCCTCTATCCCTTGCAGGTCTCAACAAGTTCCTTCCCTCTGCTTCCTCCCCCAGACCACGTTCTATCCTCCACTTGCTTAATGTATCTTTCTTCTTTTTATGTGCCATATCCTTTCAGGACTTATGGCGATCATGGCTCTCCACCTCCCTCTATTCCTTGCAGCTCTCAACAAGTTCCTTCCCTCTGCTTCCTCCCCCAGACCACGTTCTGTCACCCACTTGCTTAATGTATCTTTCTTCTTTTTATGTGCCATATCCTTTCAGGACGTAGGCGATCATGGCTCTCCACCTCCCTCTATCCCTTGCAGCTCTCAACAAGTTCCTTCCCTCTGCTTCCTCCCCCAGACCACGTTCTGCCATCCACTTGCTTAATGTATCTTTCTTCTTTTTATGTGCCATATCCTTTCAAGACGTAGGCGATCATGGCTCTCCACCTCCCTCAATCCCTTGCAGCTCTCAACAAGTTCCTTCCCTCTGCTTCCTCCCCCAGACCACGTTCTGTCATCCACTTGCTTAATGTATCTTTCTTCTTTTTATGTGCCATATCCTTTCAGGACGTAGGCGATCATGGCTCTCCACCTCCCTCTATCCCTTGCAGCTCTCAACAAGTTCCTTCCCTCTGCTTCCTCCCCCAGACCACGGTCTGCCATCCAATTGCTTAATGTATCTTTCTTCTTTTTATGTGCCATATCCTTTCAGGACGTTGGCGATCATGGCTCTCCACCTCCCTCAATCCCTTGCAGCTCTCAACAAGTTCCTTCCCTCTGCTTCCTCCTCCAGACCACGTTCTGTCACCCACTTGCTTAATGTATCTTTCTTCTTTTTATGTGCCATATCCTTTCAGGACGTAGGCGATCATGGCTCTCCACCTCCCTCTATTCCTTGCAGCTCTCAAGAAGTTCCTTCCCTCTGCTTCCTCACCTAGGCCACGTTCTGTCATCCACTTGCTTAATGTATCTTTCTTCTTTTTATGTGCCATATCCTTTCAGGACGTAGGCGATCATGGCTCTCCACCTCCCTCTATTCCTTGCAGCTCTCAACAAGTTCCTTCCCTCTGCTTCCTCCCCCAGACCACGTTCTGTCATCCACTTGCTTAATGTATCTTTCTTCTTTTTATGTGCCATATCCTTTCAGGACGTAGGCGATCATGGCTCTCCACCTCCCTCTATCCCTTGCAGCTCCCAACAAGTTCCTTCCCTCTGCTTCCTCCCCCAGACCACGTTCTGTCACCCACTTGATTAATGTATCTTTCTTCTATTTATGTGCCATATCCTTTCAGGACGTAGGCGATCATGGCTCTCCACTTCACTCTATCCCTTGCAGCTCTTAACAAGTTCCTTCCCTCTGCTTCCTCCCCCAGACCACGTTCTATCCTCCACTTGCTTAATGTATCTTTCTTCTTTTTATGTGCCATATCCTTTCAGGACTTATGGCGATCATGGCTCTCCACCTCCCTCTATCCCTTGCAGGTCTCAACAAGTTCCTTCCCTCTGCTTCCTCCCCCAGACCACGTTCTATCCTCCACTTGCTTAATGTATCTTTCTTCTTTTTATGTGCCATATCCTTTCAGGACTTATGGCGATCATGGCTCTCCACCTCCCTCTATTCCTTGCAGCTCTCAACAAGTTCCTTCCCTCTGCTTCCTCCCCCAGACCACGTTCTGTCACCCACTTGCTTAATGTATCTTTCTTCTTTTTATGTGCCATATCCTTTCAGGACGTAGGCGATCATGGCTCTCCACCTCCCTCTATCCCTTGCAGCTCTCAACAAGTTCCTTCCCTCTGCTTCCTCCCCCAGACCACGTTCTGCCATCCACTTGCTTAATGTATCTTTCTTCTTTTTATGTGCCATATCCTTTCAAGACGTAGGCGATCATGGCTCTCCACCTCCCTCAATCCCTTGCAGCTCTCAACAAGTTCCTTCCCTCTGCTTCCTCCCCCAGACCACGTTCTGTCATCCACTTGCTTAATGTATCTTTCTTCTTTTTATGTGCCATATCCTTTCAGGACGTAGGCGATCATGGCTCTCCACCTCCCTCTATCCCTTGCAGCTCTCAACAAGTTCCTTCCCTCTGCTTCCTCCCCCAGACCACGGTCTGCCATCCAATTGCTTAATGTATCTTTCTTCTTTTTATGTGCCATATCCTTTCAGGACGTTGGCGATCATGGCTCTCCACCTCCCTCAATCCCTTGCAGCTCTCAACAAGTTCCTTCCCTCTGCTTCCTCCTCCAGACCACGTTCTGTCACCCACTTGCTTAATGTATCTTTCTTCTTTTTATGTGCCATATCCTTTCAGGACGTAGGCGATCATGGCTCTCCACCTCCCTCTATTCCTTGCAGCTCTCAAGAAGTTCCTTCCCTCTGCTTCCTCACCCAGGCCACGTTCTGTCATCCACTTGCTTAATGTATCTTTCTTCTTTTTATGTGCCATATCCTTTCAGGACGTAGGCGATCATGGCTCTCCACCTCCCTCTATTCCTTGCAGCTCTCAACAAGTTCCTTCCCTCTGCTTCCTCCCCCAGACCACGTTCTGTCATCCACTTGCTTAATGTATCTTTCTTCTTTTTATGTGCCATATCCTTTCAGGACGTAGGCGATCATGGCTCTCCACCTCCCTCTATTCCTTGCAGCTCTCAACAAGTTCCTTCCCTCTGCTCCCTCCCCCAGACCACGTTCTGTCATCCACTTGCTTAATGTATCTTTCTTCTTTTTATGTGCCATATCCTTTCAGGACATAGGCGATCATGGCTCTCCACCTCCCTCTATCCCTTGCAGCTCTCAACAAGTTCCTTCCCTCTGCTTCCTCCCCCAGACCACGTTCTGTCACCCACTTGCTTAATGTATCTTTCTTCTTTTTATGTGACATATCCTTTCAGAACATCGGCGATCATGGCTCTCCACCTCCCTCTATCCCTTGCAGCTCTCAACAAGTTCCTTCCCTCTGCTTCCTCCCCCAGACCACGTTGTGTCACCCACTTGCTTAATGTATCTTTCTTCTTTTTATGTGCCATATCCTTTCAGGACTTATGGCGATCATGGCTCTCCACCTCCCTCTATCCCTTGCAGCTCTCAACAAGTTCCTTCCCTCTGCTTCCTCCCCCAGACCACGTTCTGTCACCCACTTGCTTAATGTATCTTTCTTCTTTTTATGTGCCATGTCCTTTCAAGACGTAGACGATCATGGCTCTCCACCTCCCTCAATCCCTTGCAGCTCTCAACAAGTTCCTTCCCTCTGCTTCCTCCCCGAGACCACGTTCTGTCATCCACATGCTTAATGTATCTTTCTTCTTTTTATGTGCCATATCCTTTCAGGACGTAGGCGATCATGGCTCTCCACCTCCCTCTATCCCTTGCAGCTCTCAACAAGTTACTTCCCTCTGCTTCCTCCCCCAGACCACGTTCTGTCATCCACTTGCTTAATGTATCTTTCTTCTTTTTATGTGACATATCCTTTCAGGACGTAGGTGATCATGGCTCTCCACTTCCCTCTATTCCTTGCAGCTCTCAACAAGTTCCTTCCCTCTGCTTCCTCCCCCAGACCACGTTCTGTCATCCACTTGCTTAATGTATCTTTCTTCTTTTTATGTGCCATATCCTTTCAGGACGTAGGTGATCATGGCTCTCCACTTCCCTCTATCCCTTGCAGCTCTCAACAAGTTCCTTCCCTCTGCTTCCTCCCCCAGACCACGTTCTGCCATCCACTTGCTTAATGTATCTTGATTCTTTTTATGTGCCATATCCTTTCAGGACTTATGGCGATCATGGCTCTCCACCTCCCTCTATCCCTTGCAGCTCTCAACAAGTTCCTTCCCTCTGCTTCCTCCCCCAGACCACGTTCTGTCACCCACTTGCTTAATGTATCTTTCTTTTTTTTATGTGCCATGTCCTTTCAAGACGTAGGCGATCATGGCTCTCCACCTCCCTCAATCCCTTGCAGCTCTCAACAAGTTCCTTCCCTCTGCTTCCTCCCCCAGACCACTTTCTGTCATCCACTTGCTTAATGTATCTTTCTTCTTTTTATGTGCCATATCCTTTCAGGACGTAGGCGATCATGGCTCTCCACCTCCCTCTATTCCTTGCAGCTCTCAAGAAGTTCCTTCCCTCTGCTTCCTCACCCAGGCCACGTTCTGTCATCCACTTGCTTAATGTATCTTTCTTCTTTTTATGTGCCATATCCTTTCAGGACGTAGGCGATCATGGCTCTCCACCTCCCTCTATTCCTTGCAGCTCTCAACAAGTTCCTTCCCTCTGCTTCCTCCCCCAGACCACGTTCTGTCATCCACTTGCTTAATGTATCTTTCTTCTTTTTATGTGCCATATCCTTTCAGGACGTAGGCGATCATGGCTCTCCACCTCTTTCTATTCCTTGCCGCTCTCAACAAGTTCCTTCCCTCTGCTCCCTCCCCCAGACCACGTTCTGTCATCCACTTGCTTAATGTATCTTTCTTCTTTTTATGTGCCATATCCTTTCAGGACATAGGCGATCATGGCTCTCCACCTCCCTCTATCCCTTGCAGCTCTCAACAAGTTCCTTCCCTCTGCTTCCTCCCCCAGACCACGTTCTGTCACCCACTTGCTTAATGTATCTTCTTCTTTTTATGTGACATATCCTTTCAGAACATCGGCGATCATGGCTCTCCACCTCCCTCTATCCCTTGCAGCTCTCAACAAGTTCCTTCCCTCTGCTTCCTCCCCCAGACCACGTTCTGTCATCCACTTGCTTAATGTATCTTTCTTCTTTTTATGTGCCATATCCTTTCAGGACGTAGGCGATCATGGCTCTCCACCTCCCTCTATCCCTTGCAGCTCTCAACAAGTTCCTTCCCTCTGCTTCCTCCCCCAGACCACGTTCTGCCATCCACTTGCTTAATGTATCTTTCTTCTTTTTATGTGCCATATCCTTTCAGGACTTATGGCGATCATGGCTCTCCACCTCCCTCTATCCCTTGCAGCTCTCAACAAGTTCCTTCCCTCTGCTTCCTCCCCCAGACCACGTTCTGTCACCCACTTGCTTAATGTATCTTTCTTCTTTTTATGTGCCATATCCTTTCAAGACGTAGGCGATCATGGCTCTCCACCTCCCTCAATCCCTTGCAGCTCTCAACAAGTTCCTTCCCTCTGCTTCCTCCCCCAGACCACGTTCTGTCATCCACGTGCTTAATGTATCTTTCTTCTTTTTATGTGCCATATCCTTTCAGGACGTAGGCGATCATGGCTCTCCACCTCCCTCTATCCCTTGCAGCTCTCAACAAGTTACTTCCCTCTGCTTCCTCCCCCAGACCACGTTCTGTCATCCACTTGCTTAATGTATCTTTCTTCTTTTTATGTGACATATCCTTTCAGGACGTAGGTGATCATGGCTCTCCACTTCCCTCTATTCTTTGCAGCTCTCAACAAGTTCCTTCCCTCTGCTTCCTCCCCCAGACCACGTTCTGTCATCCACTTGCTTAATGTATCTTTCTTCTTTTTATGTGCCATATCCTTTCAGGACGTAGGTGATCATGGCTCTCCACTTCCCTCTATCCCTTGCAGTTCTCAACAAGTTCCTTCCCTCTGCTTCCTCCCCCAGACCACGTTTTGTCATCCACTTGCTTAATGTATCTTTCTTCTTTTTATGTGCCATGACCTTTCAGGATGTAGGCGATCATGGCTCTCCACCTCCCTTTTATCCCTTGCAGTTCTCAATAAGTTCCTTCCCTTTGCTTTTACCCCTAGAATACGTTCTGTCATCCACCTGCTCATGGTCGCCAGGTATGTTACGCGCTGCTTTCCCTTGTCTATCTTTCCCTCCTTTCGACCCGTGAGTATCAGATTCTCCAGTCCTTCCCTTCTCATTATGTGTCCGAGAAACTTCTGCTGCCTCTTTCTGATGTTAAGTATAAGCCTTCTTCTTGTTTGCAGCCTCTCTAAGACTTCATCGTTGCTCACACGCTCGGTCCATGATATCCTTAGCATCCTTCTGTAGAACCACATCTCTGTCACCTCGAGTCTCTTCTTCATCTTTGAGGAAATCGTCCAACATTCGCTGTCATAAAGAAGGACAGATGTCACGTAACAGCTCAGTATTCTTTTTTCTTTTTCTTTTTTTTTGTAACCAAAGAAATCCTCTTGTCTCGCAATACTCTGCCCAGGTTTTGAAATGTCTCCTTGGCTGTCCCGATACATCTATGGAATTCAGCGTCACACTTACCGTCGTCCGTTTAAAATACTACCAAATGCCATGGAAGAACTTTCATGACATTAATCCATATAATATCTTACAATTTCTTATATCAAACTGTATACCAAAATATAAATTCAACAAAACCACAACAAAAACATACATTAGCGCATCTAGTACTCATGCTCCCAGAAACATGTATATGCACAAATGCTAAGTTTTATCTACCATGTATACAAATGTGAAAACAAAATAACATTTTTATTAGCTCCAAAGAAAATTAAGTTTTGACAATAAATGGCCCGTAATTACTTGATATGCTGTTAAACAGACAAATCAATCAAATTCTTATGCAAAAATTACTTTGGGGAATGTATTACTACACTTCTTACCACCCAGGTATGGTTTAGTTAGTAAGACTCCTATCAAGAAAGTATTATAATCTCCCCAAAATATTCTTAAAATCTAAAAATATTCCTGGCTTTAAATAAACTTCAAAATATTGATAAATCGTAAAAAAAACAGATCCCATAATCAAAAATACACATACTTTTTTTTTAAAGCAATTCAGCCTAAGCAAGGCAGGAGTTCCAGTAGAACGCAGGGGGTTACAGAGGATTGAAGACTAGAGTAAAGAAGCATATATGGGGAACGAATACAGAGATAAACTGGGAAGAAGCTCAGGGTGTCAGATATCGATTGACATTATACTTGAATATTAGAAGATTATAGTCATCGGTGAAGCAAGTAAGGGGAAGGGAGTTCCACAGACGCTTAGTCCGGGAGAAGAAGCTGATTGAGCAGAAGAGACTGTTACATTAAAACGGTTTTGAGAGTGAAAAGGTGGAACCAAGATGCCAGCCTGATAGCTCGCTTAAGTTCATACAGTACGGGAGCCAGCGAAAGTAGCCCGTCGGAACAGTTGCCGTGAAAATACATGTAGAAGAAAAGGAGGGAGGCCACGGCACGTCTGTGGGATAGAGATTATAGACTAGATCCTTGATCAGAACCTATTATCTTGCATATTCGTCTCTGGATTTTGTTAAGGATCTCTAGATGTACGGCGTGATCGCCAGACCATATATGAAAGCAATATTCCATGCAAGGACGAATGGATGCATTTCTTAATAGCTGGACTTGGCCCAAAGTCTGAATTCTTGTGATGTAGAGGCAACATTATTTATATTATTTTAACTTGGACTAGTGTCTATCTCTTTGTAGAATAGAATATTCCAATCCTCGCTTGCCATTCTTGATGGAGTTCAAAAGCGTCTACGGGGTCTTCAGGTCAAGCATAAGACCTGAGTATCAATTTTAATCATATTCCTAAAAATATGACGGATATATTGATGGACAGTTTAAATGTCTCAAAGCACTATACCCTAATAAACATTCCATTTTCAAATTCCATTCAAGAACCATCAAGAGAACGGTGATAAAGTTTTAAAAAAGAGGGAACTGTAGAGAGAAAAACTGGATCAGGATGTCACAACTGCTATAGTCATCATCATTTCAACTTAGAGCTAAATACATTCTTATTGTTTAAAGTAGATTCCAATAGGTTTATAAAAAACCTCGCAGACATCCAGTAAGTTATTTTAAATCATTTCTAAGTTACAACGGTTCAAATCTTAATGTAACGATTGGACAATATTGCTGTTACTCTCTCTCTCTCCCTATATATATATATATATATATATATATATATATATATATATATATATATATATATATATATATATGCATGTGTGTGTGTGCTAAATTTAGCATATAACTAAAATATATATCGGTAAGAGGGTAATGATTAAAGACAAAAGGAAAAAAATTATAGTCATGGATGTTGACTTGGCAGAGAAGTCATTTTTTCACGAACCAATGTATTTGGAAAAAAAATCACGAACGCAGATTTATAGTTTTATGATATTCGATAGTGGAACTGTCGATAATTTTCCGTCTAAGTTATTTTCTCATTTCATAAACCTGGTGTTCTTTAGCACAAAATTGTGGCTGAATTTATTTCTATGTATAACTAATGCGTTTGATAAATTGTACAAAGGATCTTTTGGTTTTTCATAAACACGTTTTTTTTTTATTGCTGCAAGTTTCCCCAATGTATAGTGGTGAGCAGTTCTGACAGTTTTATATATATATATATATATATATATATATATATATATATATATATATATATATATATATATATGCTTCATAAATTACTATTGTTATGAGTGTATTTGGTTCTGATCATAGCCATAATTTTTTTAGATTAGGTTGTAATTTAATTTGATATTGTTAAAATTGGATAAAATGTTTTGGATAATAGATGTTAATGCGTTCCTAGGTAATATATTATTTTTATCTAGTGTATAGTCATTGTTATTGTTGTTAATAATGTTTTTGCGGTTGTGGACGAAATAATAAGGGCATTGGAGGTTTTTGATACTGATTCGTATCTATATTTCTTCTTAGGGTAAGTATTGGTAGCAGAAGAGTTTTAGTGCTCTTAAATAGAATCCTATAAGTGTTTCAGATTTTATCATGTTACGGTGATGGGAATAAAAATTGATGAGGTCATTCTTTATGGTGAATTTTCCTGTAAAGCTCTAACTTAGTTCTATGTAGCAAGATATATAGGAAGGGTAAAGCATTGTTAGACTCAAATTCAAAGGTGAAATCTATTATGTTTAGAAGATCAGCTAAAACTATGTTTTGTGGATATATTAATAGAGAATGATCTATATATCTCAAATAAGTAGAATTTTGTTGTAAAATGTTTTTGAAAGGAGAGCTTTTTAGAAATTGCAAAAATAGACAAGACAAAACGCAAGTAAGAGGAAGCCTAATCGGTAAACCAACTTTGTGTATTTAAAAATTGTTATCGATGGTGAAAAAACATTGGCTAGTAATTAAATGGCAGATTTTGAGGCAATTTTACTTTTTTTTTTTAAGTGTATTTTTTAGTAAATTATGGGATTTCATTACGGAAACATTTGTATATAAATATTTTATATCTAAACTGATCATATATTTGTTTTTCAAATAACAAAAACATTGTTATATCCCCCTCCCGACAAGTGCGGTGGAATTGTAATTATGAACAAACACATTTATCAACAAAAAATGAAAACTCCTTGCCGAAGACAATAATATTTATGGAGTGATAAAAGGGATGAAAAAATAAAAAAATGAAAACGAAACAAAGAAATTATTTTAAAAAATGAAAAGAGTTTACTTGATAAAACTCATTGGGCATAACCCGAAAACAGCTATACTGCAAGGATTACGAGACATACATAAACTGGATAACCTGATGGTATATCATTAATACTCAGTGCCCCACATAAATTATTCGCCACATTAGCCAAAATTCTAACGCAACTATTTGGGGCAATTAACACTTGAAAACACTGGTGATCTTTTAAACAAATGAAAAAAAAATATAGAGATAAAAATATCTCTTTCTCTCAATATATATATATATATATATATATATATATATATATATATATGTATATATATAAATATATATATATATATATATATATATATATATATATATATATAGAGAGAGAGAGAGAGAGAGATACATAGATAATATTAGTGGTAAATATACACATACATATGCAAAATATATAAATATATATACATGGGTGCATGCACATACATGTATAATTATTGAATAAAAAATTCCGAGAGGATAGAATCCAATGTCCAGGACAGAGTAAGGATATAATAAAAAGGCTTAAACACTAATATCCCATGGTCATAATTTATTCCATTGGAATCGTTAATACGATCCAATTAATCAGACCTACAAATTCAAAAAGAAAACAGAAAAGAAAAACTCCGGAAATAAAAATAGAATTTAGAGAGAGTGTAAGTATGAGAGTGTGGGACGAATGTTAGTGCTAAAGACAGGGGTAACTGACGAAGGAAAGTGGGAGATTAAAACTTAACAGAGAGGGGTTTTTTTTAACTAGAGGTGAGTGGAAGGGGGAAATATGAACATTCGTCCCACACTCTCATACTTATTTTTATTTCCGGTGTTGTTCGTTTCTGTTTTCTTATTGAATTTGTAGGTCTGATGAACTGGATCGTATTTACGATGCCAATGGAATAAATTATGACCATGGAATATTAGTGTTTAAGCCTTTTTATTATATATATATATATATATATATATATATATATATATATATATATATATATATATATATATATATGAGAGAGAAAGAGAAAGAGATGTTTTTATCTCTATATTTAAAAGTGAACATTTAATCAACGCTTAGAGGCGACAGGCTGTTTCATGCTAGATGCAATCGTCAGGCCTGACGATTGCGTCTAGCATAAAACAGCCTGTCGCCTCTAAGTGTTCACTTTTATATTTACACACTCTATCTCTGATATTGAGCACTTTATTCCATAAATATAGCACACCATACAACTATATTGCTTCAAATATCTCTCTCTCTCTCCCCATATATATATATATATATATATATATATATATATATATATATATATATATATATATATATATATAAGGAAGTGTGTCCCAAAACTAGTTCCTGTTCTCTAGAAACTCTATAATAAATGTTTCATTGTCTCCTGATTTCCTTCCTGCTGGAAGTCATCTTGTTCCAGTTATTAAGAACTCTACTGGACCGTCCGATCCTATAAGTTTCTGCCTCTTTTTGAGAACGTTCTAGAGACCCTAATCAATGGTGATTTGGTTCATCCTCTCTCATCGCAGAGCCCTTTTTTCTGCCAAAAAACAGGGCTTTCGTTTCTCCAGGTCAACTGCAGGTGTACTGACGATAATTACAGAAAGAATCTATCATGCTCTAGTTAAAAAAGTATGTAGCCCTGACTCTAGGGCTGCACATCTCCATTGTATTTGACAGGGTTCTGCATACAAGTCTTCTCCACAAGCTGAAAAGTTGAGGTGTCTCCGGACATATTTGAACTGATCCAGTCGTTACTATCAAATCGTGAAATGAAGAATATCCTGGACGGCCAATCTTCAAGATCATTTCGTACTAGCGCTGGTGTTATCCCGTGTTCCATCCTTGGTCCTACCTGTTTTTAATTTTAAGTAATGACATTCCCAATGACATCAGCTCCCAACTTGGTATTGACGCTGATCTCACAACCATTTACTCTTGTCTCAATAGTAAGGCTGATCCCTCAGACTAGATAAAAATATCAACCGATGTCAAAACAAGCTCCAATCCGTCGCTAACTTGGGCAAAAGATGGCTTCTTAATTTGAATGCCTCCAAAACTAAAATAAACTCTATAAATCATCTGAGAAACCCCTCCCTGATAACCTTTAGGAAAGTAAATCGTATATTCAATTGTTAGGTGTCCTTGGTTAGAATATTGCTGCCATATATGGACCGCTACCACTGCTAATTACCTTGAGCTTATTGATGAAATCCAAAGAAGAATAAGTAATATTAATGGTGCAGATCTGGTGGCTTAGATTAAGTTTTATCTATAAATACTTTGATGTCAATTGTTCGAATGAGCACTTTGCTGTGGTATCTAGACATTCTAATGTCTTACTAGTCTTGCGTCGAGATCTCATAAATTTACAGTTGATCTAGCTAGATTTAACCGAGAGTTCTATGCACACGGTGTCTTTTCTCTCAATTCTCGCTTGTGGAAATCCCTTCCGGCTCCATGTCAACGTTAAACTGCAAAAATTTACATATCCCTATCTGCTCTTCTGATTACTCTTTCCCCTCCCTACACATTATTGCTGTCTGTTTCTGTTTCTAATTCATTCACACCCTGTAACCCTTTGTGTCTTAGTTTTCTGTGTTGAATGGGGTGAACCTGATTAAGATATATATATATATATATATATATATATATATATATATATATATATAGATAGATAGATAGATATGATGGACTCTCCCGTCGAATTCGACGTATGAGGTTCCGACGACCACGAACTAATTATCTGCAGGACTATGACGGGCATGAATTTTGAGACCGGCTCGAGAATTGTACAAAAGACCACAAACAGTATAGCATCCAAGTGCAGCAGGAACATTGTTATTAGGTTGGTGCAAAAATAATGTCGTTTTTGACGTTAAAAATACATAAAAAACCGACATTATTTTTTCAACAATCTAATATATGTCTTATTTTGCTTTCTCGTTTCATGAAGCCGACTGACGGTTACTTATCAGTGCAGCTAGATCAATGCTGTACTTATTTAGCTGCAATGCGACCAGAGCTGTTTTTGTTTCTGATGCTGAGTTAAGGTCATGGAGATTTCGTACATTCCAAGTGCCAAGTTGATGTTCTTTCGTAAGGTTTTCCTCAGTAGTCGAATATGTGTGGAACTAATTAGATGTAGTAGTCAGAAAACCAACAAAATGATTTGTTTCAAGTGGTAAAAGCTTGTGTCGGACCATCTACACTTCGATAAAAAAGTAACAGTGCCAAAGACTTTCCACGGAAACTAAGAACGATAGTCCTTATGTGTTATTATCGCGGATTACAGTACATAGCAGCCAGTACACGCCTTTCACCAGACACATGCAATATAATGAAAGGGTATAAGCTGTCATGAATTTTCCTTCCCATGTGAAGTCAAACCAAATCTCAGAGACACTCCTTTCACTCCCATCAAGAGCAGCTAGCTCGCCAGTTCTCACCCTGGTACTTTATAGCTCCGCGGGATATATATATATATATATATATATATATATATATATATATATATATATATATATATATATATATATTACACTGGATGTCGACATAAACAGATCATCATCAATTTTTCAATATATTGCTATACTTTTAAAATAATATAATAATGTATGAAATTATTATTAATTATATGTGAATATATTCTTATATTTATTATTATTATTACATAATATAACATAATAAAATAATAATAATGAAATATTTTCATATAATTAATAATAATTTTATACGTTATTATATATATATATATATATATATATATATATATATATATATATATGCTGCCATATATGGTCTGGTTCCGCTTCTGTTTGCCTCGGGGTTCTTGATAGGCTCCAGAGGCGCATATGCAATACAATTGGCCCTGCACTGGCATCTCGTCTACAGTCACTTTCTCACAGACGCGGAGTCGCCTCTCTCTGTCTTTTTTACAAATACTTTCATTGTAAATGCTCCGAGGAGCTGCATTCGCTGGTTCCCAGACTTCATGAATTCAAGCACCCTACGAGGCTGGCATCCCGCTCTCACCCTTCACTGTCGAAACTCCTAAATGTAGCCGTCTCTTCTACTCTAGTAGCTTCATGTCTCGCACCTCTCGCCTGTAGAACTCCCTTCCCTATTCCTGTTTCCCCGAGAGCAATGTCAATCGACATCTCCAGTTGCCTTGATCTATCCACTACCCTACACCTCATCCTTTCTTCTATCACTCCTATCTGATTTTGCTCCAAATTTTCTGTAACCCCTTGTGTCCTAGTGGCCTCCCGCCTTGCTTGTGGTGAAATGCTTATATATATATATATATATGTCAACAAATTAAACTGGAATATGTATGCACGTATATAAATATAAAAGTGGACATTGAGGTTTCATGCTAAAGAAAATCGTCAGAGCATATATATTGCCTGACAATTTCTGGGTCTTTACCTCAATGTTTGCTTTTATTTTTACATACGCTCATAAATATAGCATACCTTAAAATTATATTTTTATCATATATACTGTGTGATTCAAAAGTAACTCACATTTTATGTATGAGTGGCCAGCTAGGAGTTCAGAATTAACACCCTGTGAATTTTGTCTTTCGAGTTGGTTAAAGGACCAAGTCTACTATAGAAAATCAAAACTTTTGAAGAACTTGATGGGCTAATAGAAGAAGTTATGTCTTCCATACCACAAGAGTTCCTGGTGAAATCATTTGGCACGATTTCTGAGCGACTCGAGAAATTGGGAGCGAAATCTGATGTCCATATCAAAATTTAAATAAAAATACATGATAAACACATTGATTTCATATCCATTTCTTATAAAAATAATTATAATTAATAAATGAATTATAAGTATTTAAAAATCGGGAGTTACTTTTGTGTGCGCGTGTGATTGTGTGCTTGGGCATGTGCTTGCCTCTGTGTGTTTTTGTTTTTGCCTCTGTGTGTGTTTGTGTTTCGGTGTAAATCTGTTTAGGTATATTTAAAATAAATTTAAATAGAGCCTCTAGCCAAGTACAGGCATTCACTAAAATAAGGCTTGAAGTAATATATATATATATATATATATATATATATATATATATATATATATATATATATATGTTTGTGTGTGTGTGTGTGTTTGATAAAGTACAGAATTATAGTAAAAGATAGATATATGAATACCTTTTTCTATCAAAACGCTATATATATATATATATATATATATATATATATATATATATATATAATTTTAAAATATGCTTTATATATTGGCAAACGTATTGAATATAAAAGGATCAGGCGTATGTAAATATAAAATTGGACGCAGTGGTCAGCACTGTTTCCTGCTTGACCACAATCTGAAAGCCGCCATTGCGGAAAATATCCAGCTTTCTTTAGTGTGAGTGATATGAAGAAAAAAGCTGGAGAGAACAAAAGCTTTGTCGACTCTTATTTTCTTTCCTAGCATAATCCCTTTTACATTCCAATGGTGACGATGGAGATTACCAAATGCCTTAGAAGCTTTGGCTATCAAGGGAAGTGTAAGAGTTCCCTTGGCTCCTTAGGTAAATGATAGACCCACTCACATATTTTCGGCTTTTCCTGTCTGTTTTGTTGGGGATGAATGAAAAGTAACGAGCCTTTTTTTTTCGTGATATCGCTTATCTGCTTCAGCGAAGGCGCTGGTTGATGAACAGCATTTTATTTTATGCTAATGGTAAACCCGACAGCTTTGCTTACGGTGGAAAATGGCTTTAAAACTACATTTAAAAAGTGTGTGCGCGCCCACGCACGCACACACATAAACAAATCAATGAAAAATTACAAAAGCAACAATAAATTGGTTTAATAAAATTAGTAATAAAATAAAACTGCTTCTTCACGACACTAGATCTAAAAGACTTCTAGCTATGTATTAATTAGCATACACTATGCAACGCATTAAACAATATAAGACTATTCCCAACGAGGGCATAAATATAATTAAACACTGCGGAATAGTATACTACAATAAAAATAAATGGACAAAAGAAGGCTATAATAATAGCAATAATGATAATAATTTTAATACCTTTTATCTAACAAAGGATAGCTAATATCATGCAGAATTATGCAAACTCATATTCATATAGATAATCAATAAACTAACACATGTTATTAACAAAAAAGATCTAGGTCTATACAGGGATAATGTCCTAAGAAACTGCAACGGCAGAACTACCGAAAAAAATAAGAGAACAAACAATAAAAACCTTCAAAACCGTAGGATTTAAATAGATATAAAAATCCAATCAAAAAATATTAAATTTCTTAGATATAACATTCACCATAAACAACGGAACCAAAGTATACATTAAAAAAATTCTAATTATCACCTAAACAAATACACATATCTATATAAAAAAAATATCAACAAGTACCAGTAGCGTAAAATATTCAATGAAAATCAAGAAAAACGTATGAATCGGCCATATGAAACTAGAATACAAAGACAAAAACAATTCAAACAAAAACAACAGAAAAAGAAGCGTAATTTATTTCAACACCCCTACAACAATACAGTAAGAACAACTTAGGAAGAATATTCATCAAAATAATTGAAAAACACTTCCTTAAAACTGAAAATTATCAACTAAAATACAATCAAAAATAATTACAGCTGCATGGATAGCATGTAGGAAATAATAGCGCAGTAAGAATAAAAGATACTCAACAAAACAGTAATTGCAAAAATAAGACTAATATGCAGCAAAATAATACCAATATTTGTAATTGAAGAAACAAAGAAAATTACTCACTTCATGAGAAATGTTTAGCCAATAACATAATATACTAAGCTATCGTAACGAATAAAATTAGTATGGACGAAAGAATTTACGTAAATGCAACAGAAAGAAGAAAAAAAATTACGAAAGATATTATAGATGTCAAAATGTCATTCGAAAAATACAGCACTATCAAAATACACATGGAGCCAAAAAGACAACGATATCACCAACAAAATCAAATGGGAAATTATAACAGGAGCACCTCCATAGAGTATAAATAGTAAAAATTCTAAATTTGCTTAGAGGGAAAATTATTTATAATTAGTTTAAAGACCCAAAATAAACGATTAAAAAAGAAAGCTAAAAGAATAGGTAAATATAGGCATATAAATAAATACTTACTTTGCCATCAAAGTACTAATTAAAAATAAACAAATAAAATAATAAAAAAAATATAATATGAACTTTAAATAAATAAATAAATGAAATAAATGCGAATATGAACTCTTAATAAATAAATAAATGAAACAAATATAATATAAACTTAATTGGTTAATAGATAAATAAACGTACAAATATTAAACATACACACCGTGTGTGCATCTACGCGCGCGCACACACACACACACACACACACACACATATATATATATATATATATATATATATATATATATATATATATATATATATATACAGACACATCAACAAACATCAAAAAAAGAACAAGAACCCCATAATTAACAAATATTCAAACAGAAAATTCTATTAACCCAAACAATCCTAATAAATACTCTAAAAATAGAAAAATTAACTTAAATTATTAATAGGCATAGGCATAAGTCTGCATGTACCTGTGCACACACGTTTATCTCTATCTATAAAAGGCAGGATGTGTGTGTGTGTGTTTGTCTGTGTGTGTGCGTTGTGTGTGTGCGGTGTGTGTGTGTGTAACGAATGCACGGCCGAAATTTTCGACGGATTTGCACCAAAATTTCCGTTTGCAGGCTGCCCGTCGTGGTCGTGGTCGTGGTCGTGGCCGGACGCGCGTCGCCCGCCTCGGCATTGGTCGGCGGCGACGTTACTTTCCGAACGGAGTGCCAAGTGCCGAGTTTCGGGAAAAAAATTGCAAAAATCAAATTCGAAAATCAAACTGAACCTATCGAGTGTCGTCGGCGTGTCGTCGGCGTGTCGTTCGCGAGCTTTCTGCACACATGCTCCAAGTTAGCGGGAAGGCCAAGACCGACATTGCATTTCCCAACTCCCATCGATAGTGGAAATAATCGATGTGTTCATGCTTCTACGGCAGTTTTCATGTAGTTTGCGGCCATTTTCTAATGGCCAGAGTGAGAGCCAATAGCTGGCTGCCACGAATAGGCAGGAAGATTCTATTGGCCAGCGTGAGAGTCAACAGCTGACTGACACGAATGTTAACTAGCATGCCAAAAAAAAATCGATAGCTGCATTCATCACACGTGGAAAAATTTAAATCTGCATGGCACTTTCCTCCAATTGGCTCATTCGCTTGCTTAAACTCAACGTTGATTCTGATTCCGCAGAACTGGGTTGGGTGTGAAAAAGTATTTGTTGTCAACATTCTTTTTTCATTCGGTTTTTCCAGTTACGAGTCCTTTTTTAAAGCTGATCGTTTTGTGTTCATTTTGTTTAGTTTTTTTTTCGTAACATATTTAATATTTAGTATAAAGCTTAGAAAAAATTCATAGTGCAAAGGGCACTCCTTTAAAGGCAAGGAAGGGCAAAAATATTTTACGTCAAGTGATAGCAATTGCTGTATGAGTCGTACGATTTTTTAATCAAACACGGGCAACACCGGGCCATGGTGCTAGTATGTATATATGTTCCTGTACGCATACCTATATATGTGCGTGCACAAATGTGTAATTGTGCGTATGCATGAGTGTATAATGCAGACATATGCATATAAATTCAAACAATAATAGATAATTTAATTATAAATGTAAGCGCCTACAATTAATAATTATCATACCACCAAAGCAAATTAAAAAATGCAAATAACGCCCTTTGATGATATGTAAGTATATGTGCATGTGTGTATGTTTTTCTTTTTTTTAAGCGCTTCACCCTAACTAAGGCAGAAAGGGTTACAGAGAGTTTGAGCGAGAGCAAAGAGGAGTGATAGAGGAAAGGATGAAGAGAAGGATAGGAGATAGATCACGGCATCTGGAGACGTCGATTGACATTACATTTGAATAGTTGGAGATTATACTATCAGGGAAACTGTAAAAGGCGAGGGAATTCCACAGGCAAGAAGTGCAAGACATGAAACTATTAGAGCAGAAGAGACGGCTAAATTTCAAAATTTCGACAGTGAAAGGGTGAGAGCGAGATGCCAGCCTAGTTGAACGCTTAAATTCATGAAGTCTGGAAACCAGCGAAAGCAGCTCATCGGAGCAGTTACCATGAAAGTATTTGTAAAAAAGACAGAAAGAGGAGACGGCACGTCTGTGAGAGAGTGGCTGCGGACGAGATGCCAGATCAGGGCCAATTACTTTGCATATCCGTAACTGGATTTTATCAACAACCTTGAGACAAACAGAAGGTGCTGCAGACCATATATATATATATATATATATATATATATATATGTGCGTGTGTGTGTGTGTGTGTGTGTGTTTGTGTGTATACGTGTATATATAATTATTTACCATTTAAGAATTAATATAATTCGCATCATATATATATATATATATATATATATATATAAACATCTTAGTAATTATATATATCTTAGAAATTATATTATCTATATCTATACCTATATCTCTATCTCTATCTATCTATCTATCTATCTATCGATCTATCTATCTATATATATATATATATATATATATATATATATATATATATATATATATATATATATATATCTTATAAATTATTAAAGATATCTTCCTGGAATTCTCTATTGGATTCAATTTTGTACAATAAGAATGTATTTAGTTCTAAGTTGATATGATGACCCCACTTGCTGCTATGACCTCCTCTTCCAGTTTTTCTCTCTAATATTCCCTCAATTTTAAAATTATTCCCCATTCACTTGATGGTTCTTGAATAGACATTGAAGATGAAAGTCAAAGTAAGAACGAAGGCCTGAATGATCTTTTTACTTTAACCATTTCAGCAAAATTGTCCAAATTTTGTAAGAGCATGCGATAATGTCTTCCCACAAAATTTTTAATATTTAAAAGAAATACTTAACGTATTGAGCTACATTTTTGCAGGTTTTCAGATTCGTTTAGGCATCTTGACACCCTTTGTCGTAAGAATCCCCGAAGAATCCTTTGAACTAGAAAGAGAACAGGTTTGATCTTTTTGTGTCAAACCCACTATGGCTTAGTGGGTTTGTCACAAAAAGATCAAACACTCCCCGCCAAAGCAAACGCTGTTACATAAGCTGGAATGACCAATCAAAATACAAGTATACTAGAATTCAAACAACTTAACAACGAACTAAGGTTAAAATAATTATTTAGTCCTTTAATGTTGGGGTTAGACTAAACTAGATTTTATTCTAACTAATAAATATTGAATTATACGATAAAATTTGAAATTCAAAATTACCCATTTTAAAATTTAAATTTAATCTATATTAAGTTTAAAATTATAAAATTACCGAGGAAAAAAAAATACATATTTTATCATATTTATTTTGTTTTTATTGAAATTAATTTAGAATAAACGTTATTATCAAATGTTGCTCTGAACTTCATGACAACATAGTTTCATTTGAAGCATAAACAGAGGCAGGGGAGGATGACATCTTGCAAAAGACAACACAATACAACACATACACAATCAGATTATAATATATAAACACGCAGACGTATTTAGATATATAGACACAAAAAAGCGTCGAGACAGGAAATATCTCCACGACACTTTAAAAAAAAACACAACATACATACAAGTGACCATACACACAGACACCGATAAAGACACGTACATACACACATACATTGACAAAGACACGTCGATACACAGACCAAGAAATATACAAGTTTGAAAGTGTTATTAAACGAATTCTAACCACTTATTAAAATATAACTGATACGGGCAAGTATACATAGATAAAAATGGTAAAATAGATCAAATTCAACATGGATAGAACTAGAAAAGCAAACATTAGGGAAAAATAGGATATTAAAACAGTCATGGACAGACAAATATATATATATATACCAGAAATACTTGGATAATGAAGTCTTGTACTTATAATTACTGCTATTAAAAGATTGCATATGGCCCAGCCAACTTCACTTGAATTAATTCATGGTGCTAACAATGTAAAAATTTTTTGATAAAATGTTTTTTCTAGTGTAGAGATTGTACTAAGATAAACTACAGAACTAGTCAAAAAATTATTTCGTAGGGGACAATTATTTGGATTCCTACAATTTCGCAAGTTGTTATTCGTGTCATTATACTTATTAGTACTGCTTGCAACCTGGTGAGTAGTCAAGTTTTTTGAGTTCCTATACTTGTTAAAGTCTATGTTGTTATGTTATGTTTCTCTACGTTATACGCACAACTCTAGCTTAATTTAAAGGTATTAGGATTGAATATTTTACTAAGTGGTTTAATTTCGGTGTCGGGGAAATGTTTCTTGATGACGTTTAGAAATATACGTCCTAATTTAGTTTTAAACATTATATTGAAAGGGGGAGTAAACCAAATGATATTTCAAGATCTTCTTTTCTTATTATTGTCAAAATTAATAGGGTTTTCTGTATTGAATAGTGATACCCCTGTATCCACTATTTTTAAGTGTAAAATTGCAAAAATCACGATGTTTATTAAAAACCTCTTTGTTAGAAGAGTTAGTACTAATCCTAAATCCAATGGAGGGGGGCGTGTGCTTGATAACCGAAGGTGGTTGGAACTGGGATGCACATATACTGGGTTTGAATTAACCTTCACATAAGGTTTGAAAGTGTTGCTAGAAAGGTCTAGGATGACGTCCAGAATATCTACTTGTTTAATGTTAGTTTTAACTATAATCCTAAGACCTAAATCCATAAATTCCCTATGGATGATTTTCCTAACACGGCCTACCTTAATTTTAGTAGAGTTTTTAACAACTAATAAGCCATCATATATATAACCCTACACTATCAGAATTTAAACATTCAAAGGCACTTAAATTGCATAAAAGAAATAATCCAACCAAGTCAGAGGCTTCCGCAGAATCCAAAGAACCCATTGAAATGTTAAAATTATCGCTGCAAGACTTTTTGGTCCACTGTTCTTCCTTGTAGACCAGAACAGAATTTCAGCATTTTATGATTATATCCACTTCACTCTCAGAAATATTGGTGCATTCCCGAGCGAATTCCAAGTCCAAAGTGAACGCATCCTTCGGTATGGAGGGATAATAATCAATAATGTCGAACTGTATGAACTGTATTTTATAAAATATTTATGTTACAATTTTCGAATATATTATATATATATATATATATATATATATATATATATATATATATATATATATATATATATTGAAGGCTAATATCTTCTATCTATATACATATGTAGACATATTCTATTAAACACAACCAACATTGAATGTCTTTCGAATATCTGCTCTATTTCAGGAGTCGATATATAAAGGAATTTTCCGAGATTGAATGCGAAGATCCGAGCATTGTCGATCCCATTTGCTTATTTCCGGACATTCAGCTTTATATTGTAAACAACCAAAGATGTTCGAAATTACTCGGAACTTACCATTTATTTTCCGGAAGTTTCTTTACAAGTGTCCGCCTGAAATAAAACCTCTCATAGGACACCAATTGGATAAGACCAAAGGCATCAGTAAAACATTCACTGTATGTCTCTTTTAATTGAACATGCTTGAATGCACTATGTAAACTCACCCGCGCGTGCACATATATATATATGAAGGAATTAATGACCGCATGTTTGCATAAAAACAAGTAGCTGTTGAAACATGTTCAATCAGATTAATTGCAAAATTTTAAATTTTGGGCAAAATCCAATTTTATATTAATCCTTTCTTTTTTAATTTATATTTTTAATTTCTCTTTACTTAATGAAATATATATATATATATATATATATATATATATATATATATATATATATATATATATATATATATTGATTAGTTCAGGTTAGTTATTTTATATCTACTTGTATGTTTGTCTTGAAACTGTTTTAATACCTATTCATACTGTTGTAACCTAGAGAAGGTTATTAAATAGAATAATCACACGAAGGTTGGTAATAAACGATAATACTTATGACAAGAACAACATGTCTAAGATTCGCCAGCGGCGCGTAGAATTCAGCTTCTAGAAGTGAGTCAATTGGATTCCACAATGAATCTGTGACCACCTCAATCTGCAACCACTTTATATAATAATATATAAAAAGAACGTATAAGCATA
>OZ010572.1:109643059-109658059 GCA_963932145.1 Acanthosepion lycidas | reverse complement strand
AACTCACAGATTGAGAGAATACAAAAGAAGAGAAAAAAACCCTGTTATTTTCAATTATGTTTGGGCCAATTCTCATTCGTCTCATTCGTCATTCCGATGACCACTTAGACATACAAGAATCTTCACAAACTTCCATATAGATAGAATTATCTATGTTGTTAATGCACATGACACGTGCCTGACTAATGAGAACAGCCCCAAACATAATTGAAAATAGCAGTGTTTCTGTCTTTTTCTTTGTTTTCTATCAAATTCTGACCGAGCTGCTTGCCCGCATACCATACTCTACAGGTTACTTAATGCCACAACATCAATACATAAACGCAATTGACTACAGATAAACTGTATTGTTGGGCATTTTTTTTAAATACCTATTCCTGGTAGTTTTACTATAAATAGATATTGCTGGTGTTTTTACTATAAAAATGTAATTTTATACTGTCATTGTGTTTTTATTTTGTTTGGGGTTTACTCTTTCCCGATTGTTGCAGCCCTAATATGGTGAACCTAGGAACAAGACCAATTAAGAGGTGGTTCCACAGTCCGGAAAACCTCTAAACTCGCGATCAGAGACCGTAGCATCCAGATATAGTTTATCGTCATACCCAGCACTGTCGAAATTAGGAACCTCGATTTTTTTCAACCAGCTTTGTTTGAATTAACAGGAAATTCATTATATATCTCTCTTTTTTATCGTTGTTGTCTTTGACAGTTTTATCATAAATGTGGTTGAATAAGAGTATTAAAATAAATGGAAAAAGACGAACGAAATCATGTTACAAACTAATACTTCAAGAGAAATATATATATATATATATATATATATATATATATATATATATATATATATATATATGTATATGTATACACCCACACACAATATGCATATTAAATTATTTGTCTAAACGTAATTTTTCAAATGGATATTCGTGAGTAGATACTCTGTTTTTATTTATTATGCGGAGGACGCAACTTTTTCTAACAAGATTTCTCGAATATCGATGCAGGTAGACATAACTAAATAAACTGTTTAAATAAATAAAAAGAAGGATATCTACTAAAATATGAGTATACATTTCGAGAATATTTTTTAACCAAATAAATTAAACATCTGTAAGATTTATTCCTTTTCCTTACATATATATATATATATATATATATATATATATATATATATATATTCGAAAATTATAACATAAATAAGTTATAAAATCACTAAAAAATAGCCTTTTTATTTCAACACTTCTAGTGTCTTATCAAGCGATTATCAAGTAGAAGTTTGTCGCTTAGGTGTTTGATGTCAACTGCAGCATCCCGACCGACTCTAGATTTTCGTAGACGGAACCTCCCGTTCTTCACAGAGTATCAGCAATTTACTGGAAATATTTCGAGATTATATATATATATATATATATATATATATATATATATATATATATATATATATATATATATACAATGTAATCGTTTTATCTGTCTGAAGGTCACGTATAGCAAAAATATGAAGAATAAAATATAATATATATATATACTAAAACAAATCCAAATTATAACCAAAATCTTTGCAGTTTCTCTTTTTTTCAATATATATATATATATATATATATATATATATATATATATATTTTTTTTTTGTGTGTGTGTGTGTGTGTGGTTTGTTTCTCATTGAGACTGATTTAAAATATGGATTTAGAACCCACCCTCATAACTATAGTGATCCTCATATATGCTTGTTTCGCTCTATCATAGCTCATCAGTGTTGATAGACATGCGATTGCTCCAAGCCAGGATCGAAACTCGACCGATTTGGCATCAGTCAGAGATTCTACGGTATCGGTGCACGTCAGTGAAATAATTTTTTTAATTTAAAAACAGAAACTAAACCTTAAATTTAATTATAGAATTAAATTTAAAATCTTTATCTCTTATTCATTTTCAAGCGATTTCTTGAATAACTGAAATTTACTGAGTTTATAAACAGACACAATCTTGATATTATTAGTTGTCAAGGTTACAGAAAATTTAAATCCTTATTAATAAGTGGTGGTAGGGTATTCGTTTCTATCGACAGCCTCTGTATCAAATCTAAGCTACTTTTAAAATCAGGTTAAGTTAAAGTGGGATATGGGTGCCTGTTCAGCAAATGATGACATCCGTTTTTCGTATGTCGTCTGTTTTTTTTTGTTTATTTTAAGACAGACATTTGTGCGTCTTTATTTTGCTGTTTAATTTCTAATTTTATGCACAAAGTTTTTTTTTTCAAAAGGTTCGTTTGAATATGAGTACACTGTACTTGTAATAGTTAATTATATTTAAAATCTGCTCACTCAAGTATAAAGTACTCTCCCTATTTTTAATAAAGTTTTAAAACAAAGAAATATATTAGAACTAATTTCTTATTTAAAAATTATTATTCAAAGATCAAGTTTAAGTATGTATGTTTCATTCGTCATCTTTCTTTTTATCAAATTTAATTATTATTTAAGGAAAATATTTGAAAATAATTATTTCATTTGATTAAACAAATTTTTATTTTTCATAAACTTAACAATATATAATTTCTCATGTATGTATAAAGGACATGAGTCATTTAATAACATTTCTTAGGTTCTACTGAAGAATTGTATTGAGCACTGTTTTTTCCGAATACGTTTAGCACATTGTGGCCTTGTTCGTAGTTAATATTGTTAAACACACACACAACTTTGCCAGACTCCATTAGAAACATACTAGTAGAAAATACAAATATAATAACTTCATCTCCCTGTAAAAAAAGATTAAAAATAATGGAAGGTTTAATAATAAAAAAGAAAAGACCAAATCTTAATCATATTAACTACGAACACAATGTTCGTAAAATAAAAACATCTCTACAACAAAAACATACACATAATGCACACACTCAATTAAGCTGAAAAATTCAATCCTCCTTGAAAATGGCTAAAGGTATAGCCGAACTATAAAACATTTGGATAGTTTTTACACACTCATTGTGCAGAAAAGAAAGCTCATGTTCGTACACAAGAAAAAATAAATAAAAAAGCTTGACCGTAGTACCTTGTCTGTCGTTTTTAATGAAACATCCATATATATATATATATATATATATGCCCCCTCCATATATATAAATATATTTATTAATGACATTTTTATTTTTAACGTTCTTTTTATAGATAGAAGTATTTAAGTAAATGCTCTGTTTATAATAAACAGTATTAAATAACATTTACCGGCCGAATGTCCGAGAAATTTTCATAGAAAATATTCGTCCTTTGACAGGATTCGAACCTGCATCCTATACGGAACCGCCATTTGCTTATATTTGATACGCCATGAGAAGTTTTGCATGTACGAAATTCATGGAAGATTGAAGTTTATAAGCAGTAAATTCGACCTTGCCTAACCGAACGATCCTTTGTGGCCGAGCGGTTAGGCACGCCAGGATAAATGGCGGTTCCGTATAGGATGCAGGTTCGAATCCTGTCAAATGACGTATATTTTCTATGAAAATTTCTCGGACATTCGGCCGGTAAATGTTATTTAATACTGTTTATTATAAACAGAGCATTTACTTAAATACTTGTATCTATAAAAAGAACCTTAAACATAAAAAATGTCTTTAATAAATAAATTGTCGAACTTTGTCCATTTCTTAATATATATATATATATATATATATATATATATATATAAACAGACCACTTTAAGATTCCATGTAATAAATTATTTCACCACGCCTCTTTTAAAGGACAGCGGATCATCAGACTTTACTTCCAAACAAAAAATGAAATGAAAATTTACACGTTTTTGACGGGCCGTATTAAGCATATGTAAATTAACGAAGTGAGCAAGAGAGAGAAGACATGAGTGAGTTAGCAGATATTGACACATTTAAACGGTTAACTTAACGGAAGTTATATATTGATATCGAACGAGTAGAGAAGAAAAAACCCATAGCGAGAAAAAAAGAGAACTCGCTGGATTTTATCCTCCTTAGATTTACCCATACTGATTAACTAATTTTTTATAAAATCTCTCTCTCTCTCTCTCTCTCTCTCTATATATATATATATATATATATATATATATATATATGGTGCAATGAGGGAATTATTGTCATTTTTAATTTCGCGAATGCCCTTTTTTTTTTTTTGTCGACTACACAGTATAGTAGGGCCATTTGGCCAACGTCTGTGAGAAAATCATCACTATGCCGCAATTCACCCTGACAGCAATGTGGAAACTGTCATGCTGTATTCCTTGCCATTCGCGTTGGATGTTCCAATACAAACATTTCAGTGTGTTTTACGTGTCAAACTGATGACAGTGCAGAGGATTCGGAAAGAGTTGGATGATATTTCCAGTCAACATCATGCTGTTTAGAGTGATCACTAGTGATAGCGACCTTATGTCTCCATTCATCTTTCCACGGGGCCTAAGTCTCTACACGGAGGCCTACATCAAGTGCCTTCAGGAGGTAGTGCCACCCTTGGTCAAGAGGGCGGCTATTGGAAGAGCTATGTCTGGCAACAGGACTCTGCACCATGCCACGCAAGGAGGAGATCCCAGTCATGAATGTCTGACAATGACTGCGTCCACATCACCCCTACATATGACTACCTTACCCCCAGACAGCACCCCATACCATGATTATTATGTGTGCGGTGACGTTGAGCTGAAACATTTCCGGTAAATTTTATTAATACTGTTTATTATAAACAGCATTTACTTCAATATTTGTATCTATAAAAATAGCCTATAAACAGAAAATATTTATATATATATATATATATATATATATATATATATATATATATAAACTGAAAATATGTTTATATATATATATATATATATATATATATATATATATATATATATATATATATATGCGTGTGCGTGTTTGTGTGTGTGTACATGTAGATGTATAGATGATTGTGTCTATGAGTGTGTTTGGCCTGTTTTCACATTTCATTCGTTGCTTATTCTCCGCCAAATATATTCGTTTTGGAATGCTGATTTTCAAGGAATGTGTTTTTATTTACTTGGAAAATTGCGCAACAAATTTTCTTTCTCGTGTTTCCTTTATCTTGTAATCTCATCTTAACCCAGACCGAATTAACACACACACCCAACACGATATATATATATATATATATATATATATATATATATATATATATATATATATATGTAGTAATATATGTAAATTATCTAGAGGCATGTTTGCACTGTATGTATAGGTTCGGGTTCGTACATACATATATAAATACGTCCATATGTTCCGGTATTTAAACATTCAGCAATACCCCCCCCCCACCATGCCCATCTAAATTGTGTTTTATTAATCGGCAATTTATCGATTTCTAAATGCCATAGCCGAAGTGATTTCCTTCAATCTCGGTCCAATAAAAATAATTGGCTGATTGCCAAATCGCTATCGCTCTTCACTTATCGACTTCGTACGATCTGAGAGCGAGCAAAGATGGTGTTTTGATGTCTACGCATTTGCTGAGAAAATCTGATTAACGAATCGATACTTGTAAAATTTGAATTGCTCTTAATTGGAGAAACATTTACACATGCAGACATATATGCATCCCAACGATGCGTACATGCATACATACGGACGTATATAAACATAAACAAAGAATTTAATTGTCAATAAATCGATTTCTAATTTTGGCTACATGTGCGTGCTTGGTTAGAACGTGATACGGTTAGCATGAGAAATGAATCCACACCCTCCTCCAAAATGACAGGTTGGATAAAAAACACACACACACAAACTGATTCTGTTTGTTTGTTATGTAAGGAGATTCTTTGAACGATTTTTTCGTTTCTCTTCCTAAGTTGGGCCCGCTGTCGAAAAGAAAATTATTATATCGGGCGAAACCAATGATTGAAGAGGACCCCATAGGATCTCCAAGTTCGTTTCCTGTGTCGAATCTTTCGTACAGTATGGAAAAAAAAACACCTTTTTCATTTCGTGCACCATTTAAAGGAGAAAGAAAAAATGGCCTGTGATTAAACGTTGATTGATGTACCTTTTCTAAACTTCCTGTACCCAATGTTTCTGTAGTTTAAGGATGTTTCACTACGGCATGTAACAGAAGAGATATACTTGACCGGTTGTAGAATCAATAATAGATTATATGAACCTTTAAGAACTTTCGTAAAATTCAGGAAGGTAAAACTCTTGAATTTAAATAAGAGATACGAATAGAGACATCACTCTCTCTCTTTCACTCCCTCTCTCTCTCTCTCTCTCTCTCTATATATATATATATATATATATATATATATATATATATATATATATGTGTGTGTGTGTGTGTGTGTGTGTGTGTGTGTGTGTGCGTGCGTGTGCATGCGTGTGAGTGTGTGTGTCCAAATGAGAGAAAGAACAAATGGAGTAAAAATCCACTCTTCATAGCATTTTGGGAATTTAAAAGTTAATAAATCCCCTAGGATAAATGAAGAATATTAAAATGACTAGGACTTTTAGATCTTTAAATGAATCTTACTTCTTATATTTACATGAAAAATTACAAATTATCAAATTTGCTAACAAAATATCAGTTAAACTAAAAAAGTGAATTAACTTTAAATTGTCGACACAGTTTATCATTTACCTTAAAGCATAAATATTTTTCAAAAAAAAATTCGTATTACCATTTTTATAGCCATAATTTATTAGTATATAATCGTCCACGCCCTACGGGCAATTATCGTATTTTGTTTATTCAGCTTAAATATTGCTAAGTATTGCCGTTATTAATATCGTATGTATATGTTATACATTTTTCATTTTTATCCACCTCCCTTCTTTGAGCTAACTTTTCTATTTAGCGTACATCGGACATTTAATTGGTTACTCACGGCATACACACAAGTCTGTTTTTAAATCTGATATTATGTCAAAACCCCTTAACTTTCGGAAAAAATGTAACATTTTTTTTTAAATTTTCTTAAAAATTATGTAATCACCAGTAACTTACCATCGCCTGAAGAAGTACAATCATAGTATTGAAATATTAAAGATTTGTGTAGCGATTTCAAAAAGGTTTAATTATAATCTCTTATAAAAATATTATACATTTGCTAGAACACTGTCTACATTTATTTTTAAAGGAATATTGAAAAGACAAATTTCGGAATGTCTCTAAAAATATCCCAAACACAAACAAACGGGGTTATTTCGTTAGACTGGTTAACAAAAGAGATGATTTAATTAGAAGAATCAGATGGAAAGCTTATTTCTTCCTTCATAATATTAATTTTATCAAGCAATCGGAAGTATATGGTTTTAACAGCAAAATATCAGCACCATTCATTGAAAGGTTGTTTGGTTGTGAGAATGATTTAATCGATATAGTTAATAATATCTCGTTTCACAAACGAAAGGATCACTTCCAAAGACACCTCGATCAAGTGCTGATGGATATTAATTCATCCGATAAAGTGTTTAAGTCCGACAAAACTGAAAATTTCTACAAAATCCCTGCTAAGGATTTCAATACGCTAATTAGAAAAAAAAGTAATAAGTAAGTAATAACTTAATTAATTTGGTAGATTATATTAATATAACTAGTAAAAGTATCAGGGACAAACTTAAAATTAGTGACAGTAAACTCTGTAAAAAAAGGAATCTTATAAATCATGAAGCACAATAAGGCGGACTTTGAAGTAAATCCTACAACCAGAATAATAAAACCTACTTGACCCGAAATTGGTAAAATCAGTAAAATTATCCTCGAACCGGTAAACAAACAAATCAAGGAGGGCCTTAATCTAACACAATGTATCAACTCCACCGATGCCATCAATTGGTTTTGTAATATAAAAGATAAAACCAATTGTTCCTTAATCCAATTTGGTATCGAGAATTACTACACATCCATTTCAAAAGAACTATTTATATTGGCCTTGGAATTTGCCATTGTATATTCTGGTGTAAGATGATAGGAATATTATTATGACCGCAAAAAAAACAATTCCTGATCCATATCAATAAACAATGGATAAAAAATAATTTAGATGAGCAATTTGACATTACAATGGGATCATTAGGCTCTGCTGAGTTTTCCGACCTCGTTGGATTGTTCTGATTTCAAAAGTAAATCATTTTCATCTTAATTTATCTAACATCGCCTGACGAGGGACCATAAAGTTCCGAAACACGGAAATGTTTTTGTAGAGGTGTAAAATATTATATACATACATACATATATATATATATATATATATATATATATATATAATTATTTTAAAAAATATGATTCCATCACTACATAATAGTCCTCATATTTCAAAAACAGAATATAAATCTTCAATTTCATTCAGAGAAATTAAATTAAATTAAAGCAGCTAGGTCTGTTTCATCCTCAAGCGAATTTCAGAATAAATAATTTTAAAATTTACGGAGCTTTATAAGTATATACATTCGTAATACTAGTTGCTTTAAGTTAATTAAATTTCTCTAAATGAAATTGAAGATTTTAGATTCTGTTTTTGAAATATGAGGACTATTATGTAGTGATGGAATTATATTTTTTTAAAATAATTATATATATACATATATATATATTTAAATATATATATATATATATATATATATATATATATATATATATATACATATATATATATATATTTAATATATATATATATATATATATATATATATATATATATATATATATATATATATATATATATATATATATATATAGGTGGCTGCATAAGTATTATACGAGTATTACCAGTATGATAATAGTGATTCTAAGTTTCATTTAATATTAGAATCTTTTTAATTCATTAAAATAATCTTTTTATTATCATCATTTTATTATAATACCTTTATTACAAATTTTACTTTTTAGTAAATAATAATAATAATAATAATCATAAATTTGCAATATGCACAGACAGAACAATCGAAGCTAATCATCCAGACATCGTGAGCAAAGATTAGAAGAATTGAATGTGCATTCTTATTGAATGGCCGTACCTGCAGATTGTCATGTATCTTTGAAGATCTTTAAAACTCTCAAACTACAAGTACCTTGAAATGGAAAGCTAAATAATGTATCTCATGAGGACATCAATAATTCTAGTTGGAGTTGGAGTCCCCAATATTTTGGCCCTTTTGTAGTTGGCGCCCTAAGATTGATTAGAAAAGGTTCCGATAGACTCATTCAAGGAATTCCAAATACACCATGTCTTAATGAAATAGAAGAAATTGTATTCAAAAGTACAGATCACACATTATGAAGAACTTTATGTGTGTAAAATGTGTCTGATCTTAGCTTTTTTTTTTTAAATGATCAGTGGAAAACATTTTTGACCTCAGGTCACTGGTTGGATGGACATTTGTATACAAAATAAATCAAAGAATTGAATAATAATAATAATAATAATAATAATAATAATAATAATAATAATAATAATAATATGTATGATGTTAGGTGTGGGGATGGGGAAGATGGTCAGTGGAGAATGTCATCAAGTCATTTCTTACTTTATGTCTCTGGATAGGCTCTGGAAGGAAATGTCTATACTAGAGAAATCAAAGGAAATAATAATAATAATAATAATAAGAAGAAGAAGAAGAAGAAGAAGAAGAAGAATAACAACAACAACAACAACAACAATAATAATAATAATAATAATAATAATAATAATAATAGCAGAATTACAAAAAAAAAAACCTTAATAGATTTTGTCACAAAGATTAGGGAAATGGAGCATGATGAAGCTTATAAGAACCTAGGAATTAGTGAAGGAGATGGCATACAAAACCCCCAAATAAAGAAGAAGGTAAGAAAGGAGTACTGTAGGCGTGTACGCCTGGTACTCAATATCGAGCTAAACTCAAAAAACAGAATATCAGCCATAAACACATTGGCTGTCCCTGTGGTGCAATACAGCTTTAATGTCCTTTACTAGACCATAGCTAAAATTAAGCGAATGGACGACAAGACAAGAAAACTTTTCGCTTGCTACCGCATGCATCATCCCAAAGCTGATGTTGATCGTCTGTATGTGCCCAGATCCGAAGGAGGCAGATGATTATTTCAACTAGAACTGTTCTACAAAACTACAACAATTGGCCTCCAAAGATACTTGGAAACTATAGAAGACTGCATGATAGTCTGTGTCAAGGAACACGAAAGTAGTAAGCGTCTTTACTCCGTAATAAAGGAAGCCAACAAATTCAAAATGGAGTTTCAAATAGGCGCAGAAATGGAAATACAGCACAACACACCAGCTGAAATTTAACAAAGAAAGTAAAGACAAATGCAACCGACCAGATACAGAAGCGATGGCAAGATAAAACGCTTTATGGCCAATACTCTGCCCGTACCAACCAAGGTGACGTAGACAAAACCCGTACCCATGAGTGGCTAAGTAGTGCAGGGTTGAAAGCTGAAACTGAAGGTTTTATCCTTGCTGCACAGGACCAATGCTTGTTAACTAGGAATTATCAAGCACATATACTAAAATATTGTGCCAGCCCAAAATGCAGATTCTGTGATAAATATCCAGAAACGATTGATCATCTTGTATCAGGTTGCACGATATTGGCACCCACTGAATATAAAACCCGGCATGACAGAGTGGACCAATATCTGCACTGGAAAAATTGTAAATTCTACGGGAAGGAAACTGAAAGAAACTGGTATGAACACCACCCAGACCCGGTTACGGAGATAGGACCTGTTGCCATTTAATGGAATCACACAATACACACTGACAGAACAATCAAAGCCAACCGCCAAGACATTGTTATTAAAGACCACAAACAAAAAAAAGTGCCTCTTTATTGATATGCCAGTCCCTGCTGACTGCAATGTATCATTGAAGATATTCAAAAAGCTGTCAAAATACAAGGACCTTGAAAGAGAAAACTCAAAAATGTGGCATATGGTAACATCAACAACCCCTTTTGTATTTGGAGCCATAGGATTGGTTGGAAAAGATTCCAGTAGACTAATTGAAGGGATTCCTGGAAGTCCACGCCTCAAAGAGTTACAAAAAATTGTTCTGACAATTACAGCCCACACTTTACAAAGGGCTTTATCTATGTATTTTTTTTTTTTTTTTTTGTCAGTGGAAAGTGTGATGATACCATTTCTAACATTAGGTTCTTGGGCGGGACCCGGAAAGAAACTAAAAAATGTGAAGGAAAGAAAAAAGTAGTTATTTCTAAGGAAGAAAAAATCAATAGATTAACTGAAGATGAACGGAGAATATATCAGATTAAAGACAAAACTCTCTGAAATATATAAATTAATGAAAATATTTTCATTTTAGAAATTGAGAAAGCCAGCTTAGTTCTTATCTCCGCATCAATAAGTGATTCCCTTCATATACCAGCTTATATATATATATATATATATATATATATATATATACTTGTGTGTGTGTGTGTGTGTGTGTGTGTGTGTGTGTGTGTATGTATATTACAATGAATCATTCATGCAAAAAGTAAGTTCCTAAAGTTAATGATAAAAAATGAAGATACAGTTTTTCGTCTTGGATTCTACTTGAATTATATCAAAAACAAAATAAATTCCATGGCTGAAGATGACTTAATGTATAGTTGAAAGTACTTGCGTATTTAAGAAAGACCTAATACAGCTTATAATTTAAAATAAAAAAACAAGGATCATAACATTCATCGAGTGATTGGTAGGTTAATGCATCTTTAAAATTTTGTTAGCGAAAGGATTTCGCCATTTTATATCATTAAATTTATTAATTTATTTTTGCATGAATGATTCATTGTAATATAAATTGAATTGCACCACATATTTGACACACACACACAGACAGACACACACACAGACAGACACACACATATATATATATATATATATATATATATATATATATATATATATATATATATATTAGCTTCACTCTGCCTTTGGTATCGCTCTTGCAAATCATTTTGAGTTGTGCACGTTTGAAGTTTTTGTTTTAGTCTAATCACTTTTTCACAGGATTCCTTTTTTCTATTATATTTACCGCCAAAAAAGAAAAAAAAAAGAACAAAAATCGAGAAGTATGATCATTTGACTGGACGGAGTAATTCCCAGTCGGGGGTCGGGTGGTGGGTCCGTCTACAAAACTCTGGAGTCGAGTTGCTGAAGGTAACCTCAATCAGCGTCACACGAAAACGTTTTTCCACTTTGTCATACATTTACGTATATATATATATATATATATATATATATATATATATATATATATATATATATATATAGGTTGGTGCAAAAATAATGACGTAATAATGTCGTTTTTTGACGTTAAAAATACGTTAAAAAACGACATCATTACGTCATTATTTTTGCACCAACCTAATATATACATGTGTGTGTTTAAATATATTTTCTGGTTATACACTACTTTTATGGATACAACCTATTTGAGTAAATCGTCTGTTCTAATTAAACAGTATTAATTACATTTATCTTATTCAAATAAGTCGTATCCATAAAAAACAAACAACTTATAAACCGAATATATATTAAAATACTACTTGAATTTAATCCATTTCATCATATATATGTGTGTGTGTGTGTATGTGTGTGTGTCTGTGTGTGTCTGTTCCTGTGTGTGCGTGTGTGTGTGTATGTGTGTGTCTGTGTGTGTCTGTGCCTGTGTGCGTGTGTCTGTGCGTCTGCATTATCCAAGATATTTTCAAAAGGATTTTCCAAGATATCTTGCTGATACATCATTTGACCTTCCTGAGGTGTGTAATAAAGCAGCTGATCTATGGAAGTCGAGAATTTTTTTACATGTCTTATTGTCGTTTTCCGTTTTGAGGAGGGCAGTATCCAAAATCAAACTAAAGAAGGCTGAAAAATGCATCCGTCGAGTTTCTTTATTAAAAAGAACAAATATAAATACGAATAATAAAGGTAAACAAAACCTTTTTTGGATTGAGGGTATTATAAGGACAGAGAAAAAACAAAAAACAAAGCATAACCTATTTAATATTCACGATGTTTATAGCCCAGTGGATAAAAATGTTGTCTGATTGATCCAGTAAGTGAGTTGACCCTGCGGAGATTACAAAAACTTGGAGAGTTATCAAGGCGAATGAACTAAAACTGGCATATGTAATGTATGGTACGTTGAATTAGAATAGCCTATCCGTGTGGACTAAAAAAGGGTTCGTTTCGAAATTCCAAAAGATAACATGTGTAGAAAACCATGACGAACAACGGTCGAAACGTCGTCTATATGACAAACAAAGATGAGGATAGCAGATCGAAAAATTTAAATAGTTACAATACATCTTCTCATAAATATAGACAGATAATGAAGAGTCCATTTTCTTGAAAAAACTGTTTCAAGAAAAATGTTTTATAAATTTCAACAGACAGTAACGCTATCTGTTCGGACAATGTATAACGAATGTTTCCTGAATGGAAACGGATACTTTCACCATCCCTATGGAAGTGATTTAACAGAGGACGGTAAGGGTGATATTGCACTCCGAAAGGTCATAGAAATAGCGATATATGCGTTCTAATAGATAAGTAAAATATTAGCATTATATATAAGCAAAAATATATCGTTAGAAACAAAGAAAAGGGTACTGAACTTTTACGTAATACCAGTTTTCCTATATGGCAGTGAATGCTGGACATTCACTTCACCGATGAAGAGACTTTATGCAATAGAAATGTTATTCTACAGAAGGAAGCTGAGGATACCGTGGAAACATGGGCGGAATGACTAAGTTTTATGAAAACTGTAAACAAAAAGAACACTTCAACATCAGAAAGAAAGAGTTTAGATTTCTAAGTCTACATAACGAGGAAAAATCACTTGGAAAATATGATTCTCATAAATGAAATTGTAGGTATGGGAAATAGAGGAAAACTATGCTTCATGTGCCTAGCGAACTTGAGTAAACCGATGCTGGCCGAAGGATTTGGAGAGATAACAAAAAGACAAGAAATCAAGATAAGTCATTATCACCGACGTCTTGAAATCATATGGAACATAGACGAAAGTATATTATTTTTGAGATACTAACAGTTTTACACGGACAACAAATTTACTCTTTGAACACAAAATAAGAAGACGATGTAAAAAGAAAAACATTAAGGTAATATGCCCAGTACCTTAAAGGAAATAAAACAGATCGAGCTAAAATTAATTATAGCAAGTCAAGAGCTATTTTATTTTCGCCTTTCGGATCGTTAGGCCCAGATTTAAAAAGATGAACAGAACACGGTTTAAGATAGATAGCAAAAAAAATTATTGCAATATTTTTTTTTAAACCTTTTACACCAAGAAAGACTTTGATGAGTGACTGATTCGTTGATTTATTGTTTAACGACATAAAAAAATACGTATCGATCGTTTAATGCTGACATTTAATTTTCATGGGAGCTTTGAAGTAAAAAAAAATATGATATATCTTATTCTGCTTTCACAGTTGAATATATAGTAGATGATACTCAGCTTATGTGCATATAAATGTTTGCGAGGACATGAGTAATAGAGGTGGTGATATGTGTGTGTTTATGTTGTAGCTTTTTTGAAGTTATAATTTGGATTTGATTACAGAAATAGTAGGATATATGAATTAATATCATGAAAGAGTTCTTTCATGTAGTTTGATTGATTTTGTTCAGCGACACATCAATTCATATTCGTCACACAATGCCAAAACCTAAATACTTTCAACAATTCCATGGCTTCAACGAAATATATATTTTATGGCTTCATCTAAATACATTCTGAACGGAGTCTTCAAACTACAGATAAAATATGTTGTTAGTCATTTTACTATATAAAGTGAATTGTTGGTCAATTTATTATAAAGTGTATTATTAGTCATTTTACTATAAATTGGATTGTTAGTCATTTTACTATAAAGTGAATTGTTGGTCTTTTTACTCTAAAGTGTATCATTGGTCATTTTATTATAAAGTGTATTGTTAGTCATTTTATTATCAAGTTAATTGTTGGTCA
>OZ010572.1:109635559-109638059 GCA_963932145.1 Acanthosepion lycidas | reverse complement strand
CAAAAAACCGACAGCCCGACAACAGCACATGAGAATTGATTATAATGATGAAGACTTTGTGCAGAACCATCCACACTTTTTGAAGTGCCGAATACAGAGACCTGGTGCACTACGTGCTACAGGCTCCCCAAACGACCCTTCGCAGGTTTTGAATTCAGAGTTGTCCTTCTCCTAGACCAATTGACATCCAAAGCTATAGAACCCAGTCTGTCCTGCTATTTAACCATATCTGCATGGAGAAGAAGGGTCACTGTGGCGTAATGGATATCGGCTTCGATTGAGGAATCGGAGAGCCGAGTTCGAATTCCAATCGAATCCATTACATTCACTTACGTGCTAATACCCTTGGGAAAGGGTATGAATATATATATATATATATATATATATATATATATATATATATATATGCGCTCCATTATGTAAGAAAAGAAAATATATCTCAGAACCTCTCTACCTTATTTGGTAAGTCAGTCTAATTAGCGGCTCTATTGTTAATTCTGGGGCAATTTGCATTCCCAGAATTTTATTTTGTAATCTTTTCACCCTAAGCAAAGCGATAATATCACCAAGACGGAACAGGTTTTGGGATTGAAAAAAATAAGGAAATTTTAGAAGGAACCAGGAATCCAATACTATGCAAGAAAAAAAGGGACACACCCCTACTCCTGTTCAAAAAGGGGAGCACGTTTGTGAACCGGACGATATGAAAACTTACCTCCTATTATCTAATGGGGCAAGACAGATACGGTATTCTATTCATGAAAATGACATCCATCGCTCGACGGCGTCACGTGTAACTGATGGAAAGCAATGCCACTCTATGTAGAAAGAGCAGTGGTTGATAACCGGTTCGTAAAGGCATATGACCAGATGATAAAATTGTCTGTGAGATTGGTCCAAATTATATCCATTTTCAATGCAATTGTGACCAGAGGCATAACCAATTTGTCATTTCAGATTTCTTTATCTCCTATGAAGAACAGAAGATCTGCCGAAGTGTGTCTGCTAAAACCAATCCGCTGGATATAAGATGGGATTATGACATCCGCTAGTTGGACCCTGGAGGACTGACAATGTGTGGTGTGATCCAATGAATCACGCTTCTTTCGGGCTTATAGAGGGCTTCGGTTTAGGCGGAAAGCTCAAGTTCATTGATGTCGTTTGAAATCACCGTGCAGGGTTATGTTCAAGTGCCAGGAATCGGTCAGCTTATCTGCATAAAAGAAGACATTGGTACGAAACACGAGGCTTGAATACATTATTACTATCTGTATGCATTCATGAACTCTATATAGTGCGCACAACAATATATTATTCTAGGCCCATATCATCGAGTCCATTTAGCAAGAATTTATGGAGTATTTTAGAGATTTCAAACGGTTTTTATGGAACATGGTACCGAGATCTATGTGCACGTACGACTCAAAATATCAGACAATTTTAAAGTAACCGATACTGTATCTGACAGCTTCTAGAATCGATGCTATTTCGAGTTGTTGTAATGGATAGTGGCTCGGATTGAGAAATCGGAGAGCCGAGTTCGAATTCCAGTTGAATCCATTACATTCTCTTACGTGCTAATAACCTTCGGAAAGGTATGAATTCTCTTCTTCTCCCACCAGCTATGGGTAAATAGCAGGACAGACCGGGTTCTATAGCCTTGTATGGGAATAGGTCTACCGCAGAAAGAAATGGCAACCCTACCAAAATAAGATACGCAGCTGGCACGGTACTGACAGCAGACACGGAGAAGTAACTACAAAACCTCCTACAGAAGGTAGCGAGGGAGAGTGAGAAGAAAGGATTAACCATAAACTAATGGAAAACAGAATGCATGGTCATCAGTAAAACGATGAGACCAAAATGCGATTTGCGACTCGGGGACACTAAAAAAAAAATGTGCGGATGTTTGAGCAGCTGTGAAGTGTTCTGACGGAGGGCGGTAGTTGCAACATTGAGATCCGAAGACGGATAGGGATGGCCAAGGATGTATTCCAAGAGCTGGGCATAGTACTGCGAAACAGGAGGATTTCTATGGTGACAAAGAAAAGAGTACTGAACTGCTACGTGACATCTGTCCTCCTATACGGCGGCGAATGTTGAACAGTATTCTCAAGAATGAAGAAGAGACTCGAGGCGTCGGAGATGTGGTTCTACAGAAGGATGCAGAGGATAACATGGACCGAGCATGTGAGCGACGATGAGGTCTTGGAGAGGATGCAAACAAGGAGGAAGCTTATGCTTGACATAAGGAAGAAGGAGATGGAACACGTGATGAGAAAGGAGGGTCAGGAGAATCTAATACTCACGGGACGCATAGAGGGATAAAGAGACAGGGGAAAGCAGCGCATGACATACGTGGCGGGCTTGGGCAGGCGGATGGCAGAGCTTCGTCTGGGTGCAGTTGGCAGAAACACAAAACCTGTTGAGAGCCAGATAGCGGGAAATGCAGGTCCATGATCGACTACGTCCTGAAAGGACACGGCACAAGACTACGGGA
>OZ010572.1:109573059-109630559 GCA_963932145.1 Acanthosepion lycidas | reverse complement strand
CTTTGTTGCCATCTTTATCACAACGTTTCTGCCGTTGTACGCTCCAGACTTCTTCAGGAGGTCCGAATGTCGAATTGAACCCTTTATTTCGCTCGCTGGGGTAGACGGAAGGACACATGGCACAGGGGATAAAGATGTAGTTTAGATCCAGTGACAGGGCCTAAAGAGTGTGAGTTCAATACCTGGTTAAGTCGGTAGAGAATTTGGATAAGGGAAATAACTGATAACTGACATAGCACGTGGAAATAAAACACTCTACTCCAGCAAGCGAAATAGACGGTTCAGTCCGATATTCCAACCACCTGAAGAAGGTCGGATCGTACAAAGGCCGAAACGTTGTGATAAATATGGCAACAAAGATGAGTATGATAGTCCGAACAATGTAAATAGTATATATATATATATATATATATATATATGTGTGTGTGTGTGTGTGTGTGTGTGTGTCTGTGTCTGTGTGTGTAGAGAGAGAGACAAACAGAGAGAGCAAGAGAGAGATACAATTATTCGTAGAAAATATGCGTCCTCCGCCAGAACCTTGTCCTTCACGGAATCGTCCCTTGATCTGACATGCTATGCAACTCAGCTCACAGAGGAAGCGTCTTTTATATTTTCTACGAAATGTATCGGACATTCAGGGCGGTTAATGTAATTAATACTGTTTATTATAAACAGAGCATTTACTTAAATATTTGTATCTATAAAATAACGCATAAACAGGAAATAATTATATATAAATATATATATATAATATATATATGTTTGGTGGAAAGTGCTAGTTAGATAACGCGCTCTCTCCCAGAAACTGTAACTAAAGTTCGCTCACCAGAGGAGTTGCAGTATAAGACACACCTAACTGTCCGCGCCATTGACACACATATATATATATATATATATATATATATATATATATATATATATATATATATATATATATATATATATATATACAAGGCGCGACGAATAAATTGTCGTTTAAATTATGTGTCAACCAACAAAGATACGAAACCGCGTCTCGAATTAGTTTGTCAACTCTTCTAGCAAACAGTGTTTCGTTTGTGGTGAATTTTCGAGTTTAAATTAGAAAACTTTCAAAGAGAAGCATATACAATGTTCTAGTGTCTGCGGAATTCTGCCTGTCACTCATTTCAACAAGATTCCAACAGCTTCCATGTTAAAAAGAGTCTGATAAAGAAACTATCACGAACTGATCACCAAAAACTAATTGATTAAAAACGTGCTAGATTTGAATAGACAGTTTGTAGTGAGACTTGCAGGTTGAAGCGTAACATCTGTCGAATGTTTTATATATCTAGGAAGCGAAAGAAACCCGAGTGAAATGGACGTGAAGATTCGCGTAGATAAAGCCTGGGCCGCCTTGAATAAAATGGCTGTGATCAGAAAATCTTATCTACCAGACAACCTCAAGGCAAGATTCTTTCGGGCCACTGTTGAGGCAGTGTTAATGTATGGTGCAAGTGCTTGGAAATTAACTAAAATCACTACGTGTAAGCTTGATGGATCTCTATCTATAAAAGACAGGATGTGTGTGTGTGTAACGAATGCACGGCCGAAATTTTCGACGGATTTGCACCAAAATTTACATATACATGCTCCAAGTAAGCGGGAAGGCCAAGACCGACTTTGCATTTCCCATTTCGATAGTGGAAATAATCGATTTTTTCATGCTTCTACAGCAGTTTCATGTAGTTTGCGGCCATTTTCTACTGGCCAGAGTGAGAGCCTATGGCTCGCTACCACGAATAGGCAGGAAGATCCTATTAGCCAGCGTGAGAGCCAACAGCTGACTGACACGGATATTAAATAGCATGCGAAATAAATCGATAGCTGCATTCGTCACAAGTGGTAAAAAATTAAATCTGCATGGCACTTTCCTCCAATTGGATCATTCGCTTGCTTAAACTCAACGTTGAATTTGATTCCGCAGAATTGGATTGGGTTTTTTTCATTCGGTTTTTCCAGTTATGAGTCCTTTTTTTAAAGCTGGTCGTTTTGTGTTCATTTTGTTTAGTTCTTTTTTTCGTAACAGATTTAATGTTTAGTATTGAGCTTAGAAAAAATTCGTAGTGTGAGATAGGCAAGAAGTAAGGCATGTAGCAACATCAGCACGGCAAAGTGCACTCCTTTAAAGGCAAGAAAGGTAAAAAATATTTTAAGTCAAGTGATAGCGATTGCTGTATGAGTCGTAAGATTTTTTAATCAAGCACGGGCAACGCCGGGCCATGCTGCTAGTAATCTACATTTAACATCTCTTTAAGAGAAAAAAAAAACAGCTAAATCACAACTCTATAGACACATCCCTGATATTTCCACAATTTTAAGCGAACACAGAATGTGCTTTGCAGTTCACTGCTGGCAAGCGAAACAAGAACCTGCCAGTGATGTATTGCTCTGGAAACCTAGCCATGGCGCAAGACGGGTTGATCGCCAAGCGACCAGGTACATTGACTAAGTATGTTATGACAAAGCTAACCACACTAATGACCTTTCGAGATGGATGCAGGAGCGTGATGGCTGGATTGATACACTCATGAATGTCCGGGGTCACTCCTCCGAATAAAATAAAATAGTTTTGAATAAATTCACATGATCATAACTTGACAAACGCGTCGTGCCGGGACAAAGGCCAGTTCTGATATCTTGAGAATTCCATATTTTAAGATTAAATTTAGCATATATCACTTGGGAATCTTTCAATATTTCTGAGACGAAGTATTATATACACTATTTACATTATTCGGACTATTGTCCTCATCTTTGTCTCCATGTTTATCATAACGTTTCGGCCGTTGTACGCTCCTTAATCAGGTATTGAACTCACACACACTGGCTCCTGTCACTGAATCTAACTAACGCTTTTATTCACTGTGCCATGTGACACATAGTGCAGTGAATAAAGGCGTTAGTAATACCTGGTTAAGGCGGTGGAGAACTTTGAAAGAGGCATTAACAGTTGTCTACCCCAGTGAGCGAAATAAAGTGTTCAGTTCGACATTCCAAACACCTTAAGAAGGCCGGAGCGTACAACGTCCGAAACGTTGTGATAAACATGGCGACAAAGATGAGGACAATAGTCCGAATAATGTAAATAGTGTATCACTTAGGGAATCTTTCAGGAATGTAAGTTGATGGCAAGCTCATTGTGTAGACCAGCGTTTTTCAACCTTTTTACCATTGTGTAACCCTTAAAATAAATTACGTGTCTCAAGGAATCCCTGCGCAAACGCAAAGTTATATAGCATATCTTCCATTTTATTTGCATCGTAGTTCACGTGGTAAATATCATATATACTTTTGAATAACTGGTTTAAGGAAAAATTAATACATTGTTGTCACCTTTTTCGGTAATGCTAAATAAAATTGATATTTTTCGTTTATAATATTAGGTTGGTGCAAAATTAATGACGTAATAATGTCGTTTTTTGACGTATTTTTAACGTCAAAAAACGACATTATTACGTCATAATTTTTGCACCAACATAATACTTCATCAGGTAGCTTTCATTCACACAGACAAAAAAAATAAAAAAAAATTTAAATTGAAAAGTACATTAGCATAGCTCATCTGTTCCCGCGGAACCCTTGGAGACTTTTGCGGTACCTTAGCGTTCCGGAAAACCTCGGTTGAGAAATGCTGGTGCAGGCTAATATCTAAAAAAGTACTGTCATTGAACTAAAAACAGAAGCAACTATTTTGCTATTTGTAAAATACATTTGCCAGATGTCTTGAAAGGTTATCATTTTTTACGGGACTAGTAAACTATTAAAATACACAACACACCTATTCCAGTCTATCCTAATAAGCACTGATCATAAAACATCATAGATCACATGTTTTCTGTTTGTTTTTTGTTTGTTTTTTTTTGCTACAATTTAAACAACTCTAATTATTTAAAAGTTTTAACTACCTTTTCTGCTCTTCTTTCTGTCGGCCATTTGCATTTTCCCTTCCGTCATTAGTTATTTTTACTCCATTTTCTCTCATTCCTTTCCCCTTGTCACTATTTTCACTTTTCCTTTTTGCCAATGGTCGTCTGTTCTCTTTGATTTCGATCCTACCCTTCCTCATTATCTCGTTTCTTCTTAGTCATCATTTGGGTCCTTCGGCTGGCTGTAATTTTCTTTATTCTTCTTTTGACACACACAAGAGGCCATAAACACTGTGGTTTCTTTCCAAACCGGAAACTAAGCGGATTGTTTATACCTATCCTAATTTTTTCATTTGTCTGTCTGTCTTTCTGTCGCATAATTCTTTTCTGTCTCCGTCTCAGTCTGTTATAACTAACTTTTTTTTATCCGACTCTATGCGTTTCTAAGTTAATAATTACGTTTATAGCCTAATGGTGTGGACACCCCCCCCCAAAAAAAAAACCCGAAGCATTTATTTTACATAACATATATTTGACTTATTCAATTTGTTTAGGCTTATCTTCAATTCTTACAGATCTTATAACTGACACATTTCGACCAAGGAACCCCTAGCTTTTTTCAGCTGTTAATTTTTGTCTGATAGTCTATCTTGTAAGTACTTGTTATTGTGTTATATTCAATCACCCAATAACAAATATTCCCTATCAGTCAAAAATCGACATTTTTTTTAATGGTGAGATGTTAAAAATGGAACAGAATTTTCTTATCTGACGTTGCAACGTCACTCTTTATTTTTTTCATATGAAATAGAAAGAGGAAAAGACTTTGAAAAATGGATGGAGGTTGATTTTTTTGTATTCATAAAACAGATAGAAAAAGAAAGTGTGCATAAATTCTTTGTCGAAATCCATATTAGACATGTCTTTAGATTTTAAGTGGTTTCTTTTAATATAATACTTGATTAGCCAAATCATAAATTTAATCACGTAATCTATGACCTTCTTTTCTTCCATATCATTAATGAATGTATTAAACTTAATCAATCAATCAATCAATATATTCATACATACATACATACATACATACATACATACATATATATATATATAATAATAATAATAATAATAATAATATATATATATATATATATATATATGTAAGCAAATATAAATGGATATAAATCCGACAGAATGAAGATATATATATATTTATATATCATATTTTCCTATATATATATATATATATATATATATATATATAGAGAGAGAGAGAGAGAGAGAGAAAGAGAGAGGAAAATATGATATATAAATTTCCATAAAATAAAAAAGAAAATTGAGTAATTGAATGTCAAAACAATGTAGAATAATTGAATGACAATGTGGAAAGAATTGCATATAACCGCATTTTGAACGCTATTTAGAGGGGGGTGAATGTTTTCAAAAGAATTTTTCTATTTTATCATTAAATTACCTAATTTACGGGATGCAAAGAATTGGGTATATTGTCGCCATTTTACATTTTTAATTTTGCGCATGCGCGTTATTTTTTTTGATTTTGCCGCTTGAACAGTATTGTCGGGTCAGTTGGGCACTGTGGGAAATAGAGTACCATGATGCAATTCACTCTGCCAGAAATTTGGAAACGGCTTGCTGCACTGCTTGGCATTCACGCCGGATGCTTCAATAAGAACATTTCAGAGTTTTGGGGTATACCCAGAGGATTCAGAAAGAGTTGTATGAGTTAATGGCGATTATGAAGGTGTTTGGAGTGATCAGTAGTGATGCCTATATTATGACTCAATTCATCTTCCCAGAGAGACTTACACTCAACACTGAGTTGTACATGAAGTCACTTGAGAAGAGAGTACTTCCCTGGTAGAAGAGGGTGACTGTTGGAAGACTATAGGTCTGGCAACAGGACCCTAAACTATGCCACACAAGCAGGCGAACCCAGTTATGGCTGTCAGACAGTTTCTGCAACGACATCACCCCCTTACATCTGGCATCCTAATGTGTGGGGCGCAGCTGACCGAGAAAGAACCCCGGAGGATAAATTGAAGGCAAGGATTATGACAGCATTCACCAACTTAAACGAGGAGACTGCCGAGAAGAGGTGCAGGTGATTCGGAAGATGTCTGAAGGCCGTTGTTGAAACCCATTTAATCTTTTTTTTATTTCAAGATATTCTTGCGTAATTTTGGTAAATACATCTATTAAAATGGGATCTCAGTTTTTTTTTATTATTTTTGTGTAATTTAGACGGCAATTTATCGATCTCACATGTAATTGTATACTTACGGCTATGAGAAGATTTTTAGTGCCTATATCACCTTAAGAAGACCGGAACATACAACGTTCGAAACTTAGTGAATCTCTATCTATAAAAGGCAGGATGTGTGTGTGTCTGTGTGTGTAACGAATGCACGGCCGCAATTTCGACGGATTTGCACCAAAATTTACATGCACATTCTCCAAGTTAGCGGGACGGCAGTTTTCATGTAGTTTGCGGCCATTTTCTACTGGCCAGAGTGAGAGCCAATAGCTGGCTGCCACGAATAAGCAGGAAGATTCTATTGGCCAGCGTGAGAGCCAATAGCTGACTTTCACGAATGTTAAATAGCATGCTAGCATGCTAGCATGCAAAAAAATTCGACAGCTGCATTGGTCACAAGTGGGAAAAATTTAAATCTGCATGGCACTTTCCTCAAATTGGCTCATTAGCTTGCTTAAACTCAACGTTGATTCTGATTCCTCAGAACTGGGCTTGGTGTGAAAATTATTTGTTGTTAACATTCTTTTTTCATACGGTTTTTACAGTTATGAGTCATTTTTTAAAGCTGATCGTTTTGTGTTCATTTTGTTTAGTTCTTTTTTCGTAACAGATTTAATGTTTAGTATAGAGCTTAGAAAAAATTCGCAGTGTGAGATAGGCAAGAAGTAAGGCATGTAGCAACATCAGCACGGCAAAGTGCACTCCTGTGAAGGCAATGAAGGGCAAAAATATTTTAAGTCAAGTGATAGCGATTGCTGTCGTACGATTTTTGAATCAAGCACGGGCAACGCCGGGCCATGCTGCTAGTATGGAAATAAAAATGAGAACAATTCGAACGATGTAAAAAGTGTAAATATTTACAATATCTCATCTCAGATATAAAGACAGGTGGTGATTATTTTTCATTGGTTTAATTTAAATATATCTATTTTTTGACCATTTATATTCTGTTTTTTGTAATAAATTATTGTTTTACGATTCATTTATTTTTTTCTCATCAATAAAGAAACTGTTCCACTAATTTAATAGCAAGCAATAAATATCAACCTATTAGAACGATCACATTTTAATTTCTGTCTTATTATTGTCACGTGACTGAGTTGGACAAACCTTTGAAAAACAAATGTATACTGTATATACTTACGTATCTTGCGACATTTGAAGATCTAATTTTAAAGGTAATTTTAAGAGGGTCGCATCATACACAACATATTGTTGTAATGGAATGTCCCCATCTCCCTGTCGCCTATTTTGGACTGACTAAGTCAGCAGACAATGTGCAATAGCATATAACGGCGGACTGGCTTTGGGAATTAGTTGGAGATTCGTCTCCAGCTAAGCTGGTTGAACTCTCTGCCTTCTCGCGGAGAGGAACCCAGTCGAGGCTATGCCGAAGGGCAGAGACTGGTCTGGGGTGGTAGACAGCTACCCGTCCCCGTTTTTTACGGGGTCTACGGGGAATTTTTGCCCGAGCATACGGGCTCGGTTACCTCACGTTAAATTCGGCCTTGTGCTACATCTGACCAACTGGTGTAGTTGGCAAATATCCTGGCTTCGGAAATTACTAGCCTGCTACCTGTTTCCCTGTCTTTCAGTTGTGTATTCTCTTTTAATAGAAACCTCTCTTTCGTTCATCTACGTCCGTGCTGCTTTTCCTTTTACTCGAGTACCAACTTTATCTGTTTGTAACCCCCTTTAAGGACACAAGACACATAAAATTAACATATGTACTGCTGATCCTGGCTATGCCGTTGACCAAACTATATATTCTTTTACTGTAAATTTTATATGAAGATATTTACAGATTTTAAAAAACAATCAATCTACCTAAAATACGTTGATGATATTCTTATGTTAGTTAAAAATACAGATGAAATAATTCAACTTCAAAAACATTTCCAAAATAATTCTGTCCTTAAATTCACATATGAACTCAATACTAATAATAAAATCCCCTTCCTTGACATATTGATAAACACAAATAATAACAAATTTACTATTTCGCCATACAAAAAACCTACAAGCATAAATTCATGTACACTTAACTACAAGAGTAAATGCCCATATTACTACAAAATAGTAATTATAAAGAATCTAATACATCGTGCAGAAACTAATTCATCCACAAAACAGATTTTTTACAGTGACCTAAAGAATATAAAACAGACACTTATTAATAATAGCTTTCCAAACTATATAGTTGATGAACAAATAAGATGCTTTCTTAGAAATCTCAATACTAAGCAAATGGTACATAATACTACTTCTACTGATCTCAAACATATTAATCTCCTATATCGTAATCAAATGCATACTAATTATAAACAAGATGAAAATATACTAAAAAATTTAGTAGTAAATTCTAATATATCACTACAGATCCTAGCAAAAAAACATTAAATTAATCATATACTATACTAAATCCAGTATATCCAACTTAATTCTTCGCAATGATTCTTCTCCCCCCGGTTAGCGATTTGCAAAAAACCAGCATAGTTTATAAATTCAAGTGCCCTTTGGGAGAGTGTATCTCCAACGAATTAAATAATATTTATGTTGGTCACGCCACAGACTCGCTTTCACGACGCTTGACATTACATTTGAATGAAAACTCTAAAATTTTAGGCATTTAAAACAACATGCCTGCCCGCATACACAATTCCGTAAAATACTTGTCGAAAACACAATTATACTTCGAGATGAAAACAATAGACAAAAACTAAAAATCCTTGAAGCATTATAAGCATTATATATAGCATCAAACAGTTAAAACCCAACCTAAACAAAATCAATTATGGCATCTCTACAAATATTCTTAAATGTCTATCATTGGTAACAGAAGCCATTGGTTTATACCAACGGATTTCCATACTACATACTTCTCCAATTCACTCTCGTGTTGTCATGTGTGACGTCATGAGATGCGGTGCGATTTTCGTTTCTAGCGTCTTATATGCACGTGTTTATCGTTGCTTAGAAATCATCTATGTAAACATTGACAGACTATCATCACTGTCTTGTCCGTATATTGCCTAATATGTTGTAATTGACATCTTTGATAATGGCTTAAGTAAGCCGAAAGCTTAGATTGTATTAAAAAAAATATGATTCAATATTGTGAATTTATTTCTTCGTTCAACGATAACGTTATTAAACTTATCAGATGTTACGAAAAAAAATTACATAAAAAAAATAGACAACACTTGTCTGTATTATTTAATGAAACGTGTATATATATATATATATATATATATATATATATATATTTGTGTGTCTCTGTGTGTGTATGTGTGTGTGTGTGATGATCAATGATAGAGCTAACATATTTAGTTGGATTGGTGTGAGTTTGTGACCCTGTGTTTCACGATATTTGCGATCGTCAGAGAAACTGATTTATTTTTAATGTTTGGATTTACATGTGGTTGCTTATATCAGTGTTTTTTATGGTAGTGGGAGGAAAAATTGTCGTCGGAATGCCATTCATACATACGCAAATATACATACACGCCCGTTCACCCATTGACGAACGCAGGCATACATAGACACACGCTCACACACTGGAGCTCACACAAACATAAGCATACAGTGTATCACAAAAGTGAGTACACTCCTCACATTTCTTCAAATATTTAAGTATATCTCTTCATGGGACAACACTGACAAAATAACACTTTGACACCATGAAAAGTAACCTGTCTGCAGCATTTATAACAGGGTTAATTTATTTTTGCCTCAAAATAACTCAAAATATAGCCATTAGGAAAAGTTGTCAATATCAACATACAACATGTCAACTGTCAATATTTTGTATGGCCACCATCATTATCCAAAACTGCCTTTACTCTCCTGGGCATGGAGTTTACTAGAGCTTCACAGGTAGTCATTGAAATGCTCTTCCACTCCTCAATGACGACATCGCGGAGCTGGCGGATATTTGGGACACTGCGCACCTCCACATTCTGCTTGAGGATGACCCAAAGATGTTCTATTGGGTTCAAGTCTGGAGACATGCTTGGCCAGTCCATCACATTTACCCTCAGCCTCTTCAGTAAAGCAGTGGTTGTCTTGGATGTGTGTTTGGGGTCATTGTCATGCTGGAACACTGCTCTGCGACCCTATTTATGGAGGGAGGGGACCATGCTCTGCTGCAGTATTTCACAGTACATGTTGAAGTTCATGTTTCCCTCAATGAAATGTAACTCTCCAATACCTGCAGCACTCATGCAGCCCCAGACCATGACATTCCCACCACCATGCTTGACTGTAGGCATGACACACTTATCTTTGTACTCCTCACCTGGTCGCCGCCACACATGCTTAAGGCCATCAGAACCAAACAAATTAAATTTCGTCTCATCAGACCATAGAACATGGTTCCAGTAATCTATGGGCTTTGTTGACATGTCTTCAGCAAACTGTTTGCGGGCTTTCTTGTGTATTGCCTTCAGAAGAGGCTTCCTCCTGGGGTGACAGCCATGAACACCAATTTGATGTAGTGTGCGGCGTATGGTCTGAACACTAACAGGCTGAATCCCAATATCTTTAATCTCTGCAGCAATGCTAACAGCACTCCTACGCCGATCTTTCAAAGAAAGCATTTGGATGTGACGCTCAGCACGTGCGCACAGCTTCTTTGGACGACCAACCCGAGGCCTGTTCTGAGTGGACCCTGCTGTTTTAAAATGCTGGATGATCTTAGCCACTGTGCTGCAGCTCAGTTTCAGGGTGTTGGCAATCTTCTTGTAGCCTTGGCCATCTTTATGTAGTGTAACAATGCGTTTTTTAAGATCCTCAGAGAGTTATTTGCCATGTGGTGCCATGTTGGAACTTTCAGTGACCGGTAAGAGAGAGTGTTAGAGCTGCACTAAAAATTTGTATACATCTGCTCCCCATGAACACATGGGCATAGTTACACTAATGAGTCACATGACATTTTGGAGGGAAATAGAAAAGCAGTACTCAATTTAGATATTTAGGGGTGTAGTTTCTTAGGGGTGCACTCACTTTTTAGGGGTGTAGTTTCTTAGGGGTAGTTTCTTTTGAGGGAAAAGAAATTAACTCTGTTATATATGCTGCAGACAGACTACTTTTCATTGTGTCAAAAGGTAATTTTTTTAGTGCTGTCCCATGAAGAGATATACTTAAATATTTGAAGAAATTTGAGGGGTATACTCACTTTTGAGATACACTGTATATGGGCAGTGTGGGACTCGACATATATGCGCATCCGTGTGTCGTTGCATACGTACGTACGCAATTGGTCGCTGTATTCAATGTTGATTTGTGTAGCGAACATCTTTTTGTTCGTTGCGGTGTCATCACGCAAACTATTCGTCTATTTTGTTTACCGAATGATGTTTTCTCTCACACACGCGTTCACATATCTTCTATCCGTCTGTTTTCTATTTTTTACGTCTAGACATGATGAATAATTATTCAAATATTAAAAATTACTATTCAGTTATATAAACCGATGCTAGATCCACCTTCTAATACTCTGGATGGAGCCGCTTGGTGAAGGAAGTCGTTGCTCTTGCGGTCAATGTTGTGAGTTATATATAATTCGATAAGTATCACCACCGGGAATAGGATGAGCGGGGCTATATTGTGTCTAGTTACTTAATTCCCTCTTCGTTACCGAGTACCCTGTTCCAATGGTACCATGCTTGCGTTGTATTGTAACGGTCCGGTTTCGATTCTCGGTAGTGGATGCGCACTGCTGATGAGTTCTAAACTTAAAACGAAACGGTTGTCCTATATATATTATTTTTTTTGGCGTCCTGTTGAGATTTCTAGGTTTATGCATTAAAAATTACCCCCCCACCAAAAAAATGCTATTCAGCTATATCACGATCGTGGGCCTTGAGAAGGGCCTCCAATCTGTGGTTGATTAGGACAGGAAATGTCCTGTAAACTTTAATGCCTCTAAAACGAAACTGTCCTCATTTACCCACCACAGAGATCCCTCCCTGACTCCCATCAGGATGGCCGATGTCCAACTCCACGAGAGCGCCTCCCTACGCCTGATTGGTCTCACGTTTTCCACTGACCTGAAGTGGAACGATGTTATAGTGGAACATACCTATTCTATAGTTAATAGACTCTCCCACCTATAATAAGTAAGAGTAGCAAGAGTAAGAAGTCGCTCAGCGAGTTGGTCAAAAAAGTCGATGTCGTACGACCGTTAGTCGGATACTAAAGTATCAGCGATCACAACTAGATTTCTCTGCATCATTACCTATTATATCAAGTTCCTGACGAACCTATTTTAGGACCGACTTAGTACAAATACAAGCCTCCACTGTGAAGCCAGTCCATAACAAACAACTATATTGAATCTATAGCTTCATCTACCGCAAGGAAAGTTGGTTCTCTGTGTCTCACCAGAAGTTTTTCTCGCCCGAGTCCATCCTTCAGATCTACAAATCAACTCTTTGTACTTACATGGAATACTACCGCTATATTTGGTGTGGTGCACCCGCTGTTCACCTCGAGGTATTCGACAAAATCCAGAGACCTGAGTGGTCCATATCTGACATCCCGTATACATTCACTTTCTAACACATGTGCTGTGGATTCCCTCTGCAAGTATTTTCATGGCAACTGCTCCGACGAGATACTTTCACTGGTTCCCAAACTGCATGAACTTAAGCGTGCTACTAGATTGGCATCTCGGTCCCACCCTTTCACTGTCGAAACGGCTAAATTTAGCCATCTCTTCTACTCTAAAAGCTTCTAATCTCACACCTCGTGTCAGTGAAACTCTCTTCCTATGACTTGCTTCCCCGGAAGCTATAATCTTCAAGTTTTCAAATGTAATGTCAATCTACATCTTCTGATACCTTGACCTTGATCACTGTCCTTCTCTTCATCCTTTTCCGAAACACTCCTCTTTACTATTACTCTCAATCTTGCTATATATATATAAGTAATTCATCGAGTCTGAAAGAAAACTCAAAAGAATGCAGAAAGCACTGGACGTTTCGTTCTATATGTGGGATTCATCAGAAGAGAACTCAGTAAGAGTTCCACCACGGAATATGTGAGCGAGCGGCGTTATATCGAGTCTGATTTGCAATTTCTTCGTCAACGAGGCCCAGTGGAACAGTTGGTATGATGTTTGCTTGACAGCCTGTCAGGGTTTCAATTCTCTGTAGTGGATGCGCACTGCTAATGAGTCCCTAATATAGGACGAAACGGCTATCCAATGTTTTCTGCATTCTGTTAAGATTTCTTTCAGACTCGAGGAATTACTTAAATATATTATCAAACCTTCCTAATAATTTCTATCATATATATATATATATATATATATATATATATATATATATATATATATATATATACATTGAACAATAAAAAATAATAAAAAAAAATCTTCAGACACACTGGATTGTATATTCTTTCGTTTTTTTTATTATATCGTTTAGATTCCTCGACTAGTATCAGCCAGCATGGCCATCAGGAGGGAAAAAAAATTCTTCTTGCTGATATCAGTGAACTACATAAATGAATGTCTTGATGGAGAAAATTAACTTTTGGCTGAAGTTTTCATTTGTTTCTTTTTTATTTTTTTATTTTATGTTTTTTGTAACATGAAATTTGGTCATTCCTTGTGTTGGTCAAACAGTCTCTTTTAAGTTGTTATTTAAGGTAAGAGCTGGATGGATTCATGCTGCTTTGAATTCCCTTGGTCATTTTGACAGTTTTATTGGTTCCTGGAAAGAGGATGTGTCTCTGTTAAGTGTGTGTGTGCGTGTTATTTGGTTCTTAGGGAGTGAGTGAGTATGATGTGTGTAAGCGTGTATATTACTATGGGCGTGTGTTAACTTTGGCTCATTTAGTGAGTGAGTATGATGTGTGTAAGTGTGTATTTTCGTGTGGGTGTGTGTATAAGTGTGAGGCCTCAACACCTCCGTAAGCATGTCTGTCTTGTATGGGTGATAAATTTGCGTAGGTCCTGATTTGTGGGGTTATATATTAATACTATCTATATTGTTAAATTTGTGATTAAGCCCGGCTGGATAGTGCTTTTGTAAACGTTGTATCCACTTATTTTCATGGAACTCTAAAATCTTTCTAATGTTATCTGCTCTGAATATTTCTATGTTCTCAATTATAGTGAATTTGGCATGGATTTTGAAATCGTGTTTTTCTAGGCGGAAAATGTTGTTCTACAGGTAATAATCTTTCTTGGGGAGTCGACTTAATTCGTTTACGATAATTATTAATTCTGTAGTGAAAGGGCCATTCAGATTTTCCTAGATATTGTTTCTGGCATAGTGTGCATTCTAGGAGGTAAATTATGTTATTACTTCTACAGTTAGAGTCGTAGTAGATTTTGAGAGTAGATTTACTGACTGAGCTAGTGAATGAATTCGTGTGTTTAATGTGGTTGCAGCATAAGCTTCTTTTGTTGTTACATGGTTGGGAAAATCCTGTTGTTTTTGTTGTTGGTTTATTACGTATTACCTTGTCCCCTGAAACGTGGTAACTACCTATGATTTCTTTTAGGTTCTTGGGTCTACGATATGCTATATATATATATATATATATATATATATATATATATGTGTTATGTGTGTATGTTTATTTTCAGTATTTAATGAAAATTTCCTGTTTTTTTTTATTGGCTGTTTTCACTCTATTGAACATATTGCTTATCAATATTGATAAATCGTGTCAATGTTGTTGGTTTACCGTTACTTGAGCGGTCTCATAAGTCTCTTTTTCTTCTGAATACCGAAGCGACTGTTACAGAAGATACGTTGAATAAAAATACGGCAGATTTGCGCGCCTTCTCCATATAGGAAAAGAAAAAGAAAAAAGCTCGATAAATACCAAACCACGCGTCCGTATTTTGCAAGTCAAATCTGATAGACAACAACCTGTGTTTCAGTTAGTTTGTAGTGGCGGTGATGTCGCTTGCATTATAAGTCTGTTTCTTCAGATAACAGCTTACCAATTTCATTCAGCATCTTTATTGATCCTTCTCTCAGTGATCGGTTTCTTCATGATTCGTTTTGGAAATTGAATTCAGTAAAACTATCGAATAACCACATAGATTAGTATATAGAGATATAGGATCGATAGATAAATAATGAACAGATCGATCTAGATAGATGCATAGATAGATGCAAAGAAAATCAGTTGCATATATATATATATATATATATATATATATATAGATAGATAGATAGATAGATAGATAGATAGCTAGATAGATATAGTGATACAAATTTAAAGATATATATATATATATAAATATATATATATATATATATATATATATATATATATATAACAATATAATATATATATATCTATATATAGAGAGAGATAGATAGATAGATAAATACATACATACATACATATATAGATAGTAATGAAAAAATAGGGTAGACGTGGAATTTTAAACAGAAAGGTATAGAGAAAGACTTATAAACATACACTCACACACTGACACTCACAAACACACACAGACATATATATATGTGTGTGTGTGCATATATATATATATATATATATATATATATATATATATATTAGGTTGGTGCAAAAATAATGACGGTTTTAGACGTTAAAAAACGTGTAAAAAACTGTCATTATTTTTTAACCAACCTTTATATATATATATATATAGTAAAGGTAACACATCCGTTGGTACATAATCCAATTGGTCCTTCTAATATAGAATATAAAAACTGCCCGCAAAAAGAGCTCAATGTATTTATTATTACAGAGCAATATAATTAAGTAACAATAAAACCTAGAATTACTTCATATGGGGAATAGTATATTTCGGCAGACGACCATATAGGTTTTGGATAGATAGATAGATAGATAGATAGATAGATGTTAATAGACATGGATAAATATAAAAATATGTAGATAGATATTAGTAGGTATAGATAGACAGACACTAATAGACGTAGACAGATATTAGTAGGTATAGATAGATAGGCATAGAGTGCATAAATTTCCTGTGAAGGGGAATTTAGATGATTGCGTTTTATTTTTGTTCATTATCAAAACAGGCCATCACTTAACTGAAATGGCGTCACACGGAGAACTATATACAATTCTAATAAATCATACTATATATATATATATATATATATATATATATATATATATATATATATATATATATTGGGGAAACAACATGTTTCTTTGAATATGACATACATTTTGTTTTTCTAATAGTCTTACACTTTTCCATTTTAATAATGGCTAAGGAATGACCAAAAGCCCTTGGAACAAGGGACACTAGGGACAAATATTAGACCCCCTTAATCCAAGATAATCTGAATCCTTCCTTGTCTCTCATATTCGACGAAATATATTTTTGTTCACCAAAGTTGTTGGAATTTTGGGGTACCCTGGTGTACTAGTAAGCCAGACAAAATGAGCTGAATCATTTTATAGTTCACCAATAGAAGGTTTAACCAATCAGAAGGCTCAAAATATTCAATGCGACGTGTATAAAGGCGGCCATGTCTTTCCCGAATACTCACTGCCAGTCTTTGATAACCCGGACGAGGCTCCGCCGAAGGGCAGAATCTCGTTCGGGGAGGTTGACTGCCCCTGAACCCGTTTATACGTGTACAAATAGGGAATATTTTTGGCTTAGCCTACGGGCTCGGAGATCCCACGTTAATCCCGGCCTTGTGCCACATGTAACCCTCGTGGAGGGGGGGGGCTAAATATCACTGCCAGCCTTTGATATCGAAGAAGACTGAAGAATTACGGAACAGCTGCTTGTGGTTTTGGCGATATAATCAAATTCAGTAAAATATCTGACTCGAGAGTATTAATCTTTAACGTTGTCTCATTGAATAGATTACGTACTGCGCTGTGTTCTATATTCATAGACTATGGGGAATATGTTAAACAAATGTAATAGCCAGGATTCAAGGACACATGACCAAGTGGATAAAATCGTGCGTTAGATCCAGTCACTTGACCCAAAGAACTGCGAGTTCAATATCTGACTACTGCAGTGGTCAACAAGAACTTGGACAGTTGATTTAAAGGGAGATAACATAGAATTCTGGAAGAGGCATGAAAAGTGGATCTAGAACAATCGACTCCAGTAGACGAAATAAAGGGTTAAGTTCGAAATTCCAATCACCTAAAGAAGGTCGTAGCGCGCAACGACCAAAACGTAGTGAATAGGGTAGCAAAGATGAGGGAAGCTGTCTGAACAATGTAAACAGTATAAAGAAAACCCATTTCATCAGCTTTCCCGGGTGCTTGATTTTGACAATCATTCGTAACTACCTCGGCAAGTTTGCATTGTTATTTACATTGATGATGTTGCCATTTTGAGTACCGTCAACAAGCACAATGCCTTTGGCATCCCAGAATTTTAAGGCTATAAAGCACCCTTCGGGTGAAATGTCTTTGTTGTTATTTGAAGAAAGCGTGGAGCGGTTTTTTCACTGCATAATTTTTTTTTGTCTTAATATGATGAACTTCACACTCATCCTGGCTTAGGAAGCAGTCAAGGAAACCAGCTGTATCTCCCTAAATCAATATCACATTTTCCCATGATTTGGTCAGCCTGGTGCGCTTTTGATCATGTGTCAGAGGTCGTGCCACCAACCGTGGAGAAATTTTTCTCATGCCAAGTTCATTGATCAGAATATTCGCAAATAGATCACGGCTATTTGATTTACACTCAATCGCTTATCTTCCATGTTTTTTAACACAATCAGTGTTTTCCTCGGTGGTGGCAGTCGCAGAAGCTCCAAAATTTGGATCACTCTCTTCCGCTTCTAAACTCAGCTGCCCACTGTTGATAAAGCTAGAACACCATCCCCTAATGTAGCAGACATATCAGCATGAATGTCCTTAGTGTTTAAAACCTTTTCGATAACACCAGGATTCCAATTATCGAAAGAAAACGTTACTAATGACATTTGAAGTTTTCTTTGAACAGTGTGGTGTATGTTTACCTGGAAAGAAACAATGCAGCTATTAATAGTAATAGTTGAAATTAATACATGCAAGATTTCTAGCTTCACTCATTCATGGCATATGAACTTTTCAGCTCGCCCTCGTAAAATGTCAAGAATAAGGATTCTATTGTTAATGTTAATTCATATGCGTAAAACTGTCTGAATGATTTCTTCTTATTTTTCAAATTTAGTTTTTTGCTAATATGAATATGATTTCATTACATTACATATATAAGACGTATTGTAATTTGTTAAAAAGCAGACTTTATAAGTTAGCCATGCATAAACCAGATAACGCATGGCCAAGAGGTGAACCCATAGGTACGTCGTTATTCTGAGATTAATATTACCGTTATTTGAATCAAAAGGTGCTGGGGTCGTGCAAGATGCAATTGTTTACTGATATAATATTGTAGTGAGGTTGCCATGAATATTTTGTTTTATATAATATATATTACAATATATATTTGTTTGAAAGGGACGCTGCTAATGGACACATGGCGCAGTGGATAAAGCCGTTAGTTAAATCCAGTGACAGGACCCAAAGAGTGTGAGTTCAATACCCGTTTAAGGCGGTGGAGAACTTGGAGAGGGGAATTAACAGGAGATGACTGATAACTGACATCCATTATTAGACATGGCACGTGGAACTGAACAGTCTACGCCAGTGAGCGAAATAAAGGGTTCAGTTCGACATTTCAATCACCCTTAGAAGGCTGGAGCTTTCAACGGCCGAAACGTTGTAATAAATATGGCGACAAAGATGAGGACAATAGTCCAAATAATGTACATAATACCTCATTTCAGAAAAATAAATAGATATTAGGTTGGTGCAAAAATAATGTCGTTTTCTCACATATGTTACTATATGAGAAAACGACATTATTTTTGCACCAACCTAATTGTAAAGTGTTTTATTTCAAAATTTAACAAGACAAATGTGAGCAATTAATTTTATGTAAGCGCGGTATTTGAAGGCATTCTTTATTGGAAATAAAACTAAGTTTATTCACTATGGCAGGATCAGATGCTTTAATGTTTCTTATAAGTAATATGAAAATGCATTAATTTTTGAAATTATGGTATGTTAAGGGCTATTAGCTTTATGGAATTACTATTCAATATGTCCATCATAATATTAAACGGTCACAATATATACAAACACTGAAAAAAAATCATTAAGAAACAAAGAAAAGAGTATCGGACTCTGTTTTAATGTCGGTTCTCTTATAGGTTAGGGAATGATGGAAAATTTCTTCACAGATGAAAGGAAGACTAGAAGCAGCAGCAGAAATATTGTTCTACAGAAGGATGCTGAATCCCGTATCGAGAGAACATACGAGAAACGAGGAGGTTTTAATGATAACAGAAGCAAAAATACAGCGAAACCTTGGAACGCGAAAGACAGTTAAATTTCTAAGACAAGTAACGAGGAACCACGGCTAGGAAAGTTTGACACTCATATATTTTCTTTTTATGTGCCATGTTGTTTTAGGATGTAGGTAATCATAGCTCTGCACCTCTCTCTATCCGTTGCAGCTCTTAACAAGTTATTCCTTCTGCCACCTCCCTAATACCACGTTCTGTCATCCACTTGCTCAAGCCCGCTAGATATGTCTTACTTTGTTTTCCTTTGTCTCTCTTTCCCTCTATTCGTCCCGTGAGTATCATATTCTCCAAGCCCTCCTTACTCATTATGCATCCAGAAACATCAGCTGTCTCTTCCTGATATTAAGTACAAGCCTCCTCCTTGTTTGCAACCTCTCCAAGACCTCATCTTTGCTCACATGCTTGGTCCATGGTATCCTCAGAATCCTTCTTTAGAACCACATCTCCATCACCTCGAGTTTCTTCTTCATCTTTGAGGAAATCGTTACATTCGCCGCTTTAAAGAAGGACAGATGTCACGTAAAGCTCAGTATGAATTTCTTTGTTACCAAAGAAATTCTCCTGTCTCCGAATATTTTGCCCAGTTTTTTGGAATGCGTTCTTGGAAGGATATCGAAAAGAGCAGAGCGGCGAGGCAGCAGGCCACATAGCTGACGAAATTATGGAAATCAGTTGAAGAGCGGGGAATGAGATGAATAGTAAAACGACAAATATAACGAAGAGCTACAAAGAATAGGATGTTGTGGCGAACCATGATCGTCCATGTCCTGATAGAACTCAACACATAGGAAAATATTATAAATGTACATCCCGAAGCATACACCTTTTTTTCTCTCAAAATTACTACTATCAATGTTGATATATGTTGGTTATTTTTCGAATCAGAAAAAACGACAAATATAACGAAGAGCTACAAAGAATAGGATGTTGTGGCGAGCCATGATCGTCCATGTCCTGATAGAACTCAACACATAGGAAAAGATGTTGATATAAGTTGGTTATATTTCGAATCAGAAAGAAAGGGTAATTGAAATATCTGGCACATATAATGGGAAAAATGCCTTAGGAGATTTGACACAGGATATTGCTCGTTTACAGATGTTCACCCTACCGGGTTCGAGAATCGCTCGAGATAGAGTGTTAATAAATGAGTTTCTTCTGTGAGCGATAAGAGAAAGAGATGCAATTTACGAGGATATTTGGGAAAGAAAACGATTGACCCTTGACCTGATGACGTAAAGATTGTAGTGGTCGAGAAAGTATTCTATTGGGAGTCGGTTCTACAAAGAAGCTGTTCGTGGGAAGAAGCTGTTCGAGAGGATATTGCTTCTTCCTAATGGATTAGGCGGGAAATGAGCCTGGGTGGCTTCTGTTTACTCGATGGATCTTAGTAGTAAAAGTCAGTCTTGGTGCAACTAAGAAATGTAGTTCGTCTGAACACGAATATATCGACAGGGTAGCGAAACGCTTGCGATATTTCGTCTGTGAAAAAGGATCCGTAATGTGGGAAAATGCGAAAATCTAGATTACTATAATCTTAATTTCTTTTGGTTTAGTCAGCCGTCATCTCTGTTGCAATGAGGGGAGGGAGTAAAAAGTATATACTATGAAGGAGAGATAACTGTATAATTTTATAATATACACCATATACTCCCCACTCATTGCAACAAATTCAATCGGTAAACTTCTACCTTGAGTGGCTCTTGGGATTTATAATGAGGGAACAATACTATCAATAAATAATTCTTGATGAGCGCAACGACACTTTATTCAACAATATTAATGAATTCAATTTTCCACGTTAATCTACGAAATCCTTTTATAATGGCGATGGCTGGTCGCTCATATCCAAGGGTTCTTGTCTATGGGGGCCGCTAGCTAATTCCTGTTGCAGACGGCTAATCAGCCACATATGTGTTGACATCAAAAAAGTCCATCTGTGGGTTTTTTTTAATGCAACTATACTGAGCGGACCTTAGTCAAGGTCTTTGGGAAATAGCACATTATATGGTCTGAACAAGGCTAGGACGCTGAAAGCCTCGGTCATGATGACTTGTTACTTCGTTCTAGCACCACCATCGACCGCTATCAAATTGTTCTCTGTACCCAATTTCATTAACAATGTTCTTGGTGAACCTATGGTATGGTTTTTGGACACTTTGCAAAAGTGACTCACACTGGGATCGCCTCCTCCAGGCCGATACTATCCAAAAGTTACCTTCTTGATAAATTAGCCACGATAGGATTCGAACCCAGTTCTCATGGTCGAAAAGCGAATATTCATAACTCACGGACATAAGAATTTCATAATTCTGGCATTGTCATTTTTTTTGACTTGATTCTAAATTGTTTCTGGTTACTAAACTGAGTTTCTGGCACAATACAACAAGTATGGGGCACCTAGTGAGGATCGAACTAACTAGTCAGTAGTTACACAATCCAGTTACACACATCAGACACGATCGTTAAACATTGGCCAAAGTTGAAGAAAATTTTACTTTGGATAAGTCCACATTTGGGCAGGACACAGTGAGGATTGAACACGCTTACCCAGTAGCAATGGTCATCCAGCCGAGGTTGTTGAACTTTACATCCAAACTGAGGCATCCGTTTTATTTATTAAACAAAACTCACACCGGTACAAGGAAAAAAATAATGACGTTCAAGCCCACTACTCAGTAGTAATGTTCCACCTGACTAACTCGTTAAACATTATCCTAAAACGCGTTTCCCATTTTATTAACTAAACTTAATTCATCTTAAGCCTACAAGTACAGAACACACAGAGAGCATTAAACACACTATTCTGTAACAATGCTCAAACAAAATCGTGTTTGTTAACCATAACCCTACACCGAGACGCCTTCCGACGCTCTGTTGATGAATGCTAAGTTTAATAAAATGATAGTTCTACGAAACTATTAAAATCCGCTAATGAGTATTTGTTATCCTCGTGAAATGATTGTATCAGTTTTTTTTTAGTTTTTTATTTAGAGGAAATTCAAATATAAAATTGCCTTCGTGCCTAAATCATTTCAAAATCTTGGAAGCACTTTGCCGTAGATAAGAAATCCATTTCACTGAGACAAGAGAAAATTACGCGAAACAATATCAACCAATCAAATTAGAAACATTGACGTATTTTTACGGGTTGCTATTATTGATATCGTGAAATTCAATTCTCCTTATCAAAAGTATAATAAACGCGTTATCAGCTATTTGCGTTCACTTCTGTAAAAGAATGTTTCTTTATCTCGTGCTAAACTTTTTAAGCCTTTTGGAATAAAAAGACCAAAAGTTATGTAATGTTTAACTTTTAAACGCTGTTAAAATGACAGCAGAACTACTAATGGAGATGACAGGCAAGAAGAAATATATCTTGTTTTCTTTAGCCATTATGTCCGCGATATGCCAACACCTGAATAAAGCAGACGGAACAGATTAGCTTAAAGAAATTAATGGCTAACATGATTCTGTCGGAGTTAACTTCTCCTTAATTCTCCAAATTGTTCACTAGGGGTCGCTCTCTCTGCACTATAAATACTGTGCGACTTCTTGCTTCTTTCTCTTTTTTTTATTTGCATTTCAGCTGACACATTTACAAAATGTGATCTCTCGCAGAGATCTGCGCTTTGCCCAGTTGTGGTACAACGCCATGAAACACACACGTACATACGAACATTCACCAAAATACAAACTCTTTACGTTCACACATAAACACAAATGTTAATGTCTATGTCCATTGTAAAATTTTATTGTTTAATACATATACTTGTTTGTGTGTGTGTATATATATATATATATATATATATATATATATATATATGTGTGTGTGTGTGTGTGTGTGTGTAATGAAAAACAAACCACTTTAAGGTACCATTACGATAATTTATTTCACCTAAATCCTTTTTTAAGGATTCAGGATCATCAGGTAAAACTTCCAACAACGAATTGAGAGGAAAATTCAATTCGTTGTTGGAAGTTTTACCTGATGATCCTGAATCCTTAAAAAAGGATTTAGGTGAAATAAATTATCGTAATGGTACCTTAAAGTGGTTTGTTTTTCATTACATATTAGCTCTGTCCTCACATTGAGCTCTCATGATTTCATCCTCTTTGGATTTACCAATTCGGTTTACCAAGTTCCTTATAACTTAAATATATATATATATATATATATATATATATATATATATATATATATATATATATATATATATCGGTCTTGTTGGTTTTCTTTATATACATTATGGTGGATTCAATCTCTGAGTTCGCCATGTTTTTGTAGTGAACCTTCTTCTAGCAGGGATAAAAGCACGTGTTCCTAATTTAACAACACGCAAACCCACGGTCCGCTACAATTCTATAGGATATAAAATATAATAAGTAAGAAACGCCCACACATAAATAGAATCAGAGCCACTAAAACAAAAACTTTTTGTACTAATCAGTAAAAAAAAAAAAAAAAAAAGAATCCAAAATTAAATGAGTGGTTTCTGGAATTTGATTGGACAGTACAGTCACGTGCTATGCTTCCGACTACATCCGTACGTTTAAACTCCGAATGTCCTGGTCGCTGGGTGCTACCCCGCATAAACCGAAAAGCTTTCGCTTGGAGCCAATCACAGTATCAAAATACCTATACATACAACGTTTTCAGTGGGAATTAAAGAAAAGAAAAAAACCTCGTAGCAAAGACCCAGTCAGCAGCTGGACGTGCATCACTCGTCGATGACAGACGGCTGCATCTGTATGCACCCGACTAGAATTATCTTGTTATCATGACAACAGCGACGACTAAACACCATTCAAAGGCATATTCACACAACTCATTGCAATATTCATAGCCGTGGAAAAAGTCTTATCATCCATCTGTACGACCATTTTCTTTTGGAATCACCGTAATCAGATTTCACGTATTAACATACAACTTTTTGACTAATGTGTTTCACCCCCACATACACATATTCAGACAGCTGCCACGTATACATTCCGTTCAAATGTGCTTCAAACACACGCACATATATACACACTTTATATTGACCAAGGCATACGACTTTATGAACAACCATTTAAAAATGGAAAATTTTGTCGAAAATTTGAACTATTGAAATTTATTTTTTTTACGACCAGAACAAGGACAATGTTTACCATGTAAAAAAAAATGTTAATATGTACATTAATATATGATTATTTCAATCTGTTTTTCCTTTTTGACTTCGCGTTATGTTGCATTCGTGGGAACGACACTCGAATTTTATTTTTTCACTTTTAATCCAGGTAGACTGACCCTACAGTTCTAAAGTGATTTTTTATACCCATACATACATATTAATAATTCGTCCGAGAGAGAAAAGCTCTAGCATATATATACAACACGCAGTATGATATGGGCGAAAAGAGAGATAGAGTATTACTTGTAATATTTCCCACAAGATAAAAGGGAACATCCGTGTGTTCTTTAATCTGGTCCCTCTGTTCACCCTACCGCTGTGAACTACTTACGTCTATCTCATTTGCGGCCGACATAGCAACTAATAGGAAGACGTCTCGTCTCGTCTCTCCTGCGGGCTAAATTACAACGGGAATGGGCTATCTATAAACTGTCGTCACTCACCGACCGTCACGTGATCATTGTGGCGTCTTCTCATTCAAAGGGAGATAATTCCTTTTGCATTCCTACACTATTTTTACTAGTTTTGATCCATCCAGCATAAACTCGTAAATTACATCGATGCACTGTTCACTTAAAGGCGTCATCAACATTGCCTATTTAATCTAAAGGCGTCATCAGCCTGTTGTCTAGTAACTGGATCCATTTCCTGGCATTCTTTATAACCATCAACAAGGGCACCTAGAGTAGTGAGTTCGATCCTCACTGGGCGCCCCTGTACTTTCGGCCTTGTGCCACATCTAAGCTACGCTAGGAAAATCACTATAATCAGCAACAACTATATCATAGGAAATATGATGAATGGAGTTTGGCAAGCCTGAATCAGAGCCGTGCAAGTATATTATTAACATGATTGCTACACAAACTCTGACACTCCTCTGACCTTTCAGCTTGAAAGATTGGCGCATCATGATCTTTACCGTGTCCATGTTACCTGCTTAGCCTTTTTATGTTCCTCTTAGAAAAATTCTCCTTTTAGTTTGTTTTTCTGTTTGTCCCAGTCTTTATATATATATATATATTGTGTAGTTTACTGCTACCAGCAAGCAGAAATATTTCTTCTCTTCCCGATGATGGGCATTTTGGTCGAAACTAGTTGAGGAATCTAAATGAAATAATAATAAAAAAAACGTAAGAATATTAATCTACAACCCAGTGTGTCTAAAGATTTTAATTTTTTTATATTTTTTTTTTGTTCAAAACACACACACACACACACACACACACATATATATATATATATATATATATATATATATATATATATATATATATATATATATATATATAGAGAGAGAGAGAGAGAGAGAGAGAGAGAGAGAGATAGATTTATATAGGCATGATAAAAGGCAATTAACTTGAATACTGATATTTCAGTCATATTAGCGAACAAAAAAAATTACGTGTCGTTTTTTGGACGTGTTCGGTCCCGGTTGAAGTTAATACCGAGAAAGAGAAGAGATGATATTATTTCTATAACTAGTAGGTGAGAGAATTAGAATTAGACATAGTCTTAACAAAAGTGATATGCTGACGAGACAGTGGTGATTAGCAGACATAGAAAAGAGCATACAGAAACTCATATAGGAAGGGGAGAAGAACGGACTAAACATCAATTGCCACGAGAGAGAATGTATGATTGGCTACAAAAAGAGAAGCCCGACAAGCGATTTACGAATTGGAGATGCCGCAATCAAGCAAGTACAATCATTGAAATCTGAAGGAAGTGTTTTAACAGAGCACGAAAAAAAAAATGCGAGACCTAAATCCGAAGGTACATTGTCATGACAAAAAGTGCCTTCTAAAAGCTAAGCAAATTATCAAGAAACAGGAAAATCGCGTGCGAAAGAAAAGCGTACTCAAAAGTTATGTAATGTCTGTCCTCCTACACTGAAGTGAATTCTGGACAATCTCCTCACAGATGAAGAAGAGACTTAAGGTAAAAGAAATATGACTCTACAGAGGGATACTAAGAATACCATGGGCTGAACATGTGAGTAATTACGATGTTTTAGGCAAAATGGAAACAAAAAAAAAACATTTTGCCATCAGAAAGAGACAACTGACATTTCAAAGGCGTATAATGAGGAAAGTGGGCTTGGGAAGTGTGACACTTACAGGACTTGTTGAAGACAAGAAAGACAGAAGCAGAGTATATCAGACATAATGACCATATGCAAATGGTTCGCTGAACAGGGATTAGATAGGGAAAAGAGGAAATTTACTAAGTTCTACAAAGGGCCATAAAATTGCTCCGGTGTTCAGACCATATTAACAGCTTTTGTAGAACGACGTATGTTGCTATGTAGAATTAGGGTTGTTTACGGTAATGTTTGCGAGGGATAGTAAGATGAGAGTTTAGCTTCGAGCTATAGGAAGTTGCTGAGAGCTATGTTTGTGTCCATCCTGAAAAGATTCGGTAAGTAAAAATACGTCGTTTACAAGCCTTAGGAAAACGCAGATGCACAGAAAATTGTTTGCACATGATACTTTGTAAAGAAATATAGGTCTGCATTTTAAACTACTTCTCATTAGATTTTATGCTATCATTGTCTTGAGTCCGTTAATTAATAGTCAGTATGATCAGTTCGTTAACCACTACACTACAGAAGGTTAACTTTAGGGAGTATTTTATAACATGAGCTTATTGTCAGGTGAAGGAGAGCTAGCTCTTCCTGTATATTAGAACGAGTTTTGAGTTAAAATCCTTTGGACGTTGGTTGTCCAACTACACTAATATTAAGTGGGAAAATGATTCGCTCATCAAAAGGCCAGAACTAGCAAGATGGTGTATGGCAAACGAATGAAAATTATTGAAATCCAAATAGTTTTTATGCTTAATTTTGCTTTAACCCTGGAACGCTAACCATGGGTACCCATAGTACCCAGAGCAAATTTTCCTGTTTTAAATTACAATTTTCAGTACCTGATTTTCTTAACTAAATAATACGTTTTTCACTTCCTATTAATGTTAGCTCGAAGTATAAAGTTCCTGCATGTAAAATATTTCAAATAAAGATTTATATTTAATTTTTTTTTTTTGATATTTTAAAAATCGGGTATGATATACCCATGGTTAGTAGTGGTGTAACTTTAATTGATGGTTAGTGATCTAGGGTTAATTATTTTCAACACATGTAAAGATAATATGAGAAAAATATTAAAACAAGAAACTATACAGAGAGCAAACCGCTTGCAAACAGAAGGAATATGAGTTCAGCTGAAATAGAAAGAGGTTAAGGCAATGATGAGTTTTCTCGCCGGACTTATTCAACTTATGCTGTGAGGCTAATCTGAGATAATTAGAAGTTATATCAAGGTTCATTATTCGCGGCAAAACTAACTTAGCAACAAAAGATATGCATATCAGTATTGATAGCAGACAAAGAAAAAAAATTACAAAAACTCCTACTCTAGAAGTTAGTGAAGGAACGCGGGAAGAAATGATTAAACGTCAACTACAAGATGACAGGATCCATGGTTGTTAGAAAAAGGAACAGACCAACATGTAAATTACGAATTGGGGATACCAAAATCAAGCAAGTACAGAAATTTAAATATCTGAGGACGGAAAATGCGAAACTGAAATCCGACCGCCCATCGGTATAGACAAAGATGTCTTCCAAAAGCTCAACAGAGTATTAATGAAGAAAAAAACTATCGTCAAAAATAAAGAGAAGAGAACTGAACCGTTACGTGATATCAGTCCTCCTATATGGCAGTGAATGTTGGACAATATCCTAAAAATTAAGAAGAGACTTGAAGCAACAGAAATCTGGTTCTACAGAAGGATACTGAGGATACCATGGACCGAACATGTGAGCAACAACGAAGTTTTAGAGAAAAATAAAACAAAAAGGAAAGTCATATTTAACACCAGGAAGAGACTGTTGAAATTTCTAGGGCACATAATGAGGAAAGAGGGCTTGTGAAATTTGATACTCACGGGAGAGATTTAAGGCAAGAGGGACAGGGAATAACAATCTATCTAGTGAGCTTGTGTAAATGAATGGCAGAACAGGGTTTAGAAGAAATAGCAAAAGATGAATTGGGATGTATAAAATGGGAGCGAGAAAAACTGGTTATTTTCTTAAAAATAAGTAACCTCCGAGTATCACTGACATTTTCTCTCATTATCTATCAGTGTATGTATCTATATCAGTTTATTCATAAATATCACATTTGTAATTGTTTATTTCCGTCTGTGCTTAGCTAACAATATATATATATATATATATATATATATATATATATATATATATATATATAAACGGAAGAGGTTATAGTAGTTCCAACGAGAGAAAAAATGTGTATAATAAAAAGAAGAGAGGAACCGCAAACGTTTGTGGTTGTAATGTGGATTTTTTTTTTAAAATAAATATTATGCCTTATTTTTCATAATTTTGCTACACGGGTTTCGGACCTCGCGACCTTCATCAGGCAAAGATTGGATATTCCCACATATTATTAAAAGGAAATAATTTTCTTATGTTTTTAAATGTTAAATATTCTCAATATTAGACATTAGTCATCCACAGACAGACTGTTTCGCTGTATCACAGCTCATCAGTATGGTTAAACGTCCGATTGCTTCAATCCATCTCAGAGAACTCAAACGACTTGGGGAACTCAATTCATGCTTGAAGAATAAGATATATATATATATATATATATATATATATATATATATATATATATATATATATGTATGTATGTATATATGTATGTATGTCTGATGTCTCGCACCTTCCGTCTGACGAATTCCCTTTCTATTATTTGTTTCACTAATAGATATAATCTCCAAATATCCAAATGTAGTGTCAATCGACATCTCTAGATGCCTTGATCTATTCCCTGTCCTCTTCATCCTTTTCTCTCTCACGCCTCTTTACTCTTGCCCCCATTCTCTGTAACCCCTTGCATGCTAGTGGCACTCACGCCTTGCTTGGGGTGATATGCTTAATATATATATATATACACACACACACACACACACACACACACACACACACACACACATATATATATATATATATATATATATATATATATATATATATGTGTGTGTGTGGGGGGGGGAGAGAGAGAGAAAGAGAGACTAATTTGAGGATTTAAAAAAGGCATCGAATATTTAATATAGCGATATTTATTTATAATATATGAATTTTTACAGAGAAGAATTAAAACTTTGTTACTTACTGTTAGTGTTTTTGTCTTAGAAAAATAATTTGTTGTTTTCCTTTTTTTTAAACGTTTTTTTTTTTACTTTAAACGTTTTCACTTGTTTCTCTCTTCACGTGTTGATGCTTATGTTTTGTATGTATGAAAAAAATGAAAATCAAGGAGCGTAACAGGCTATATATGTCGTCTATGGTAACGGGGAATTTGTTTAGAATCTATTTATGCAATGAATTAAGTATGGATTTGATAGTACATATAGTACAGGCAATAAATCTGTTGGTATATAATCCAAGTGGTTCCTAGTAATATCAAATATTAAAACTGGTCCTCAAAAAGAGTTCAGGGTTTAGAAGAAATAGCAAAAAGACAACATTTATCAAGAACTATAACGGACAGGAAATTGTGGAGAGCCATGATCATTTACGTCCTGAAGAGACACGGCACATAGAGAAGATACTATGAAAATTAAAACTTTAAAAGAAACAAAGTTTATGTTATTAAATTTAATTTTCTAGCAGTATGATACTCTGTCAAGCCTAGTACGTACGATGAAGCTGTGCATTCTTTGTATCAAGTTGAAGTTATTCTTTCAAGAATTTTAAATGAAGACAGCAATATCTTGTTTGTTTTTCTAGTTTTAACTGTTTTTAAAGTTTTAACTTTTTTTTCTAGTTTTAATTGTTTTTGTCTAGTTTTAATTATTTTTTCTAGTTTTAATTGTTTTTCTAGTTTTAATTGTTTTTTCTAGTTTTAATTGTTTTTTCTAGTTTTAATTGTTTTTTCTAGTTTTAATTGAGTATTTGACTCCAAAAAATGATATAACCTCATAAATTCCAATACATAGGAATCTCTTGAAACGGACCAGAATCACGATGCCCCTTTCGTTGAAAAACAAAAGGAAACTGTTAATTAATGATATCCATTGATCTTCAATCAAATATCAATTTATGATGCCCCCATTTAAGGGTTAAACTCACATATGGGAAAACATAATACAAGTAAGCAGTGAAAAATGTCAGTACCATATATAACCTTATTTTGAAGGGCATGTGTAAACTAGGGTTTTCTCTTACAATGTAGAGTCGATGAATTTACTTTTAAAATTAATTTCCCTCAAATGTTTAGGGGCGTTGTATGTGAGTAAATAATTATAAAGCCTATAGCATTTATATATACAAAAATGTTAGTAAAAATGAGAAACAGCAAGACGTGGAAACAGCAAAACGTGTATTATTTATTATCTATTTGTCACGTGGTGTTGGAGACACGATAGACTGTAATACTGAGCAAAATTGTGAGTTTGGGCTTAAATGTAGATCACAAACCGAAGGAAGGATACAGTTTTCCCGTATTTTTTAATAGATGCCTGTAATTCATGTCCATATAATTTAGTTGTTAAATACAAGAATGCTTGCTGAGTGCTAAAAGATAACTGTTACTATTATAGCTTGGAAAAGGCAAAGGATCCGAAATTTCTGTTGACGCCCATGCTGACGGCCTGTCTGTGTTGACTGCATGTCCGATAATGAGAATGCCACGCGTTTGTATATGCAGATGAGAAAATTGTGTTCGAGTCTCATTGATTTAGAAAGAGTTAATTAATGATAATTATAATTGTTAGAATTATTTTATTATAAAGATTTGACGCTTTAATTGATATTTATTTATTTATTTTTAATGAGCACAACGCAGTGACACTATAATTAATTACTTATTTAGGTATTTCTGCGTGGACTAGACAAATGTTTCAGTGAGAACCTTTGCCTCTTACCGAACAGGCGGGCCACCGACTGCTAATGACGTACGAACAAACAAAAAAACGGAAATCTCTCTCTCTCACACACACATTTTCAAGAAGTATTGAATTGAAACTATGGGCACTATACGGTTTAACAATACGCGAAGAAACTTTAGTCACAGTTGATATATATCTAGCTTGATTTCCAGGAAGTGTCAGAGACAGGCTAACTTTAGTACATTGTTCCAAAGAGAGCTTTTGGGAAGGAACGTGACGGCGATACCGACTCGGTTCACTTCCCAACAACGGCAATGATCACCGGTCGTACAAAGATGGATTTACGACCGCATCACCGACTAAATAACACTCCGGGATGGGGCATATGTTGTAAGCTGGCAATGATTTATTCAAACCTTTTTTCTTTTTTTTTTAATTCTCAACTGTCTAAGGCAGCGTTTCTTAACCTTTTTACCCTTGCGTAACACTTAAAATAAATTACATGCCCCAAAGAACCCCTGCGCAAAAACATAATTATATGCCATAACTTTATCATTTTATTTTCATCGGAGTTCACGTGGTAAATATCATAGTACTAGCAGCATGGCGTGCTTGATTCAAAAATCGTACGACTTATACAGCAATCGCTATGACTTGACTTAAAATATTTTTATCTTCCTTGCCTTTAAAGGAGTGTCCTTTGCCGTGTTGATGTTGCTATATGCCTTACTTCTTGCCTATATCACACTGGGAATTTTTTCGAAGCTCTATACTAAACATTAAATCTGTTATAAAAAAAAAGAACTAAACAAATTGAACACAAAACGATCAGCTTTAAAAAAGGACTCTTAATTGGAAAAAACGAAACAAAAAAGAATGTTAAAAACAAGTACTTTCACACCCAAAACAGTTCTGCGGAATCAGAATCATTGTTGAGTTTAAGCAAGCGAATGAGCCAATTGGAGTAAAGTGCCATGCAGATTTAAATTTTTCCCACTTGTGACGAATGCAGCTATCGATGTTTTGCATGCTATTTAACATTCGTGTTAGTCAGCTGTTGGCTCTCACGCTGGTCAATAGAATCTTCCTGCCTATTCGTAGCAGCCAGCTATTGGCTCTCACACTGGCCAGTAGAAAATTGCCGCAAATTACATGAAAACTGCCGTAGAAGTATGAAAATATCGATTATTTCCACTATCGATGGGAGTTGGGAAATGCAATGTCGGTCTTGGCCTTCACGCTAACTTGGAGCATGCACATGTAAATTTTGGTGCAAATCCGTCGAAAATTGCGGCCGTGCATTCGTCACACACATACATACATCCTGTCTTTTATAGATAGAGATATATTTTTGAATGAACTGATTTAAGAAAAAATTAATACTTTCTTGTCATATTTTTCGGTAATGCTAAATAAAATTCATACTGTTCGTTTATAATACTTCATCAGGGAATTTTCAAGTAAAACCAAAGCAATAAGTAACTGACGCCGTACAGACATCACTAAATATATTATCAATGATTGTTATCTTTTTTTAATAAGACCATAGTATAGATAAGAGGATGTCTATATTACAATATTACGATAACCAAGAGTTTAGTGTGTATGTTTAGTAATATTACGTCTATGAAATTAAATAAAAAGTCAAAAGTGAATCAGCTTATCTCACCTGTTCTCGCGGAACGCTTGGGGACCTTTTGCGGAAACTTAGGGTTACGGGGAAACCTGGTTGAGAAACGTTGGCTTAAGGAGTTTGGATGCAGAAAAGGAATACATGAAATGATTTAGCACACTTGAAAAATCTGGTTAATGTTATTTTAACTACAGTGTATAATCATGGATCAATCTTCACTTAATCAGAATCTGCGTTAAAAGCATTTGTATTTTTGTTGGCGCTCTTTTCAGTTTAAACATTAATGAGATGCTTTAAAAACATTCCAAAGGGGAAAATATATCACACCGTTTATAGATTTATTTTTTAAATGAAAATTGCACTCTAAAGGTATAAGTGGATTTTGCAATAGATCATTTTAAATATATATTATTTCATATATATATATATATATATATATATATATATATATATATATATATATATATATATATATATATTTATTATTAGAATATATCATTTATATTGAATACGGATATATAGGTGTATTTGTTCATTTATTTTGAATACATGTTTAATGTATTTATTAATCAATTACATTAACACACACGCATACGAAGATTTCATGAAAGTTGCACGTAGGATTTGTAAACGACATTCAAATTTATTTTAATCTACAAATCTTTCAGTAGTTAATATTGTTTAAGAGTATAAGCATACATGGACAGATGAGATGGGATGTAAGGAAAGACAGTGAGACAAACAGGTCATTTTCTTAAAAATAAGTAACCTCCGACTATCACTGACATTTTCTGACGTGATCTATCAGTGTATGTATCTATATCAGTTTATTCATATATATATATATATATATATATATATATATATATATATATATATATATATATATATATATGTATGTATGTATGTATATATGTATGTATGTCTGATGTCTCGCACCTTCCGTCTGAGGAATTCCCTTTCTATTACTTGTTTCCCTAATAGATATAATCTCCAAATATCCAAATCTAGTGTCAATTGACATCTCCAGATGCCTTGATCTATTCCCTGTCGTCTTCATCTTTTTCTCTCTCACGCCTCCTTACTTTCGCTCCCATTCTCTGTAACCCCTTGCATGCTAGTAGCACTCCCCCCTTACTTGGGGTGATATGCTTAATATATATATATATATATATATATATATATATATATATATATATATATATATATATATATATATATGTGTGTGTGTGTGTGTGTGTGTGTGTGTGTATATATATATGTATGTATGTATAACATTTGTAATTATTTATTTCCGTCTGTGCATATCTAATTAATATATATATATATATATATATATATATATATATATATATATATATATATATACATATATATATATATATATATATATATATATATATATATATATATATATATATATATATGGTACAGGTAATAAATCCATTGGTATATAAACCAAGTGGATCCTAGTAATATCACATATTAATACTGACCCACAAATAGAGCTCAATGTATTTATTATAGTACAGCATATAAATTACACAACAAAATCCAAAATTACCTCATATGGTGGGGGGATACATCTGTTTCAACCGATTAGAAGTATATCAATCTTATTCAACCCCGGTGTATAGACTGCGTTCTTGCGGGAATTAGAAATTTAACTTTGACAGCAGTCGAAAAATTAAAACAGAATTTATCCATTTCGGTTTCTCAGTCGTAATGCCTGAGTCGATGTTAAGTGGAAAGTGGCATGTATTAGCTTTAAAGGGAAGAGGTTTAATAAAATTAAACCGAATATTAACCTTATGACATTAAACTGGTGGTATATAAAGAATGAGGTGCTAAACTGAAACTAAAGATAGCCGATATATATATACATGCAGACAGACAGACAGACACACACACACACACACATATATATATATATATATATATATATATATATATATATATATATATATATATCAAACTGACCAGGGAAATTCAGACGAGCGTGGATCCATCCAACTCTTATCTCAACAACTTAAAAGAGACTGTTTGACCAACACAAGGAATGTTAAAAGAATTATAATTTAGTTATAAGAATTTAGAAAACGCTATCGTATTCATATTTTTTTCTAAATTTATGAATAAAATAAACTTGCTAAATTCTTCCATTTGCTAAGGACATTTTGTTTTGTTGTTAATAATTACTTTGTTTTAATAAATTCATTTCGTTTTTGCCTTGAAAAAGTCCACATTGGAAGAAACGCGTCGGCTAATATTATTCATTTACTATTGTCTTTTACCTTTATGAATTGTTTCTTTTCCTGCAGGATAACTCTGAGAATTTTTTCATATATATATATATATATATATATATATATATATATATATATATATATATATATATATATAGTGCGATGGCTAAAGTATCTTGTCAATTTCGAACATGGGTGTTGGTAATTTTTTGATTTTGTTGACTCCACAGTATAGTAGGTTCAGTTGGGCACTGTCTGTGAGAAAAAGAGCACCATGACGCAATTCACTCTGCTAGAGATTTAGAAATGGCATGCTGTACTGCTTGACACTCACGCTGGAAGCTCCAATACCAACATTTCAGAGTGTTTGGCTGCGAATCTGAATACAGTGAAGAGAATTCGCAATGAGTTGGACGAGTCTAATTGTGATTACGAAGATACGGCAGTACAGAAAACACAATCTGATCGTTCTGATATGAAAAGAATTCCCGAATTTGTTGGTAAGGCTCAGACTCAATACAGGGGCCTACAGTACCTTGAGTACGTGGTGCTGCCTCGGGTCAAGTGGGCGGCTACTGAAAGACGGTATGTCTGTCAACAGGACTCTGTACCATGCCCCACATGCAGGAGAACCCAGTCATGGCTGTCAGACAATTTCAGCAACCACATCACCACTTACATCTGGCCACCCAAGTCCCCAAATTGCAATCGCCTTGATTATTATGTGCGGGGCGGAATTAAGCGAGAGACCAAGAAAACTCCTTGTAACGCCAAAGATGTACTGAAAGCAAGGATTATGGCAGCATACACTAACTTAAACAAGGAAGAATTGCAGGAGATTGCGAAGTCGTGGTTGAAGCTAATGCCGATTATATTGAATAAGTTTACTTTTTAGTATTTCAAGATACTTTTGTGTAACTTTGATAAACATACCTGATAAAATGAGATGCCAGTGTTATTTTAATTTCTATGATATTTAGACGACAATTTATCCATCGCACCCTGTATATATGCAGGCATTGAACAAACCGAGGAAAACGAACGATTCAAAAATTGCAACAATAAAATAAGTGGCATTTTCATTTTTACGTAATTTAGGCGACAATTTATCCATCGCACCCTGTATATGCGTCAATCTCTCCTTCTGATTACTCTTCTTTTGTTCTCGCTCCTTAGTGCCGTTTCATTTTTTTTTTTGTAATTTGCTAGTAGCTTTATATATTTTTTATTTGCTAGTAGCTTATATATATATATATATATATATATATATATATATATATATATATATATATATATATATATTTCAATAAAGGTGCAATTAATTTATAAATTCATGAATCATTCATACAAAATTTATAAACGAGGATCATGTCATTCATGTACTGGTTCGGGGTTTATGTATCTTATTTGAATTTTTGGGACGATGGATTCTCGACAATTAAATCATTAACCTCTGTATTTGTTTTTTGTATGAATGATTCATGAATATATATATATATATATATATATATATATCCTTCTTACATACACATTTTATTGAATATGACAGAGAAGATGCTTTTATTTAGTTTTTTATACAATTTCTCATGCAATCTAATAATTTTTTTTTTCAGATGATAAATTATATAAAAACTGTCTGAATGTTGTTTATATCCAAGCGCTTTCGGCTATACATTAATAATATTAACTTTGAACATGGACACAATATCTTGACTGTGTTTTGAATAAATGAAAACATTTTATAAAACATACATACAACAAACTATTTCTTATTTAACAATTAAAATATTTCATCCTTGAAAATGTTTAAATGAATAACCGAAGGCGCTCAGATAAAAATAACATTCGGGCAGTTTTTATATAATTTATCATCTGAAAAGAAAAAAATTATTAGATCACATGGGAAATTGTATAAAAAAAACACTAAATAAAAGCACCTTATTTGTCGTATTCAATGAAATCTGCATATATATATATATATATATATATATATATATATATAGTAGTAGGGAGAGACAGATAGAATGAGAGGGATATAAAGTTATCTGTATGAGTGTGTGTGTTTGTGTGTATCTACTGTTGAACGCTTTGAAATGTTTCAAAATGGGTAGCTGTTTATTAATAACGCATCATATTCTGTTAGTGTCACCATTTTTAGAGGTCTCGAGTCAGTGTGTCAACAGTTTGAAATAATTTATTTTCTTCCGTCTAGTAATTTTTTCATGGTCATAAGAAAAGTATATATATACTTGTATTAAAATTCTTTCTGAAAGTACTGATATATATATATATATATATATATATATATATATATATATATATATATATATATATATATATATATATATATATATATACAGGGTGACCTAAGAAAAACGGGTATTTTTGAACTGCGTATTGCCAGACAGGAGTAAGTGGCAACATTGCCAGACAGTGACCTTGAGCAAGTAAACATTTCGCCATTTAGAATTGTTACGAGGATGCATTTCTATAATAAGGGATTCCACTGAGTTCTACTTATTATTACAAAAAAGTTTTCCTTCATGAAGTAGTTGTAAAATAGAGAAATTAGAAATAGAATGTTTGGAAGATTCTAGATCATTCTAGTATATTCGAGAAAAATCTAGATGATTCGAGAAACATCTAGAAATATGCAAATTAGGTGTTAGCCCCTATAAAAATGGGATTTTGGAAAAGGGTTGTCAGTTGATGAAAGGGAATTTCTGCTGTTATCAACTCCGCCTTTTGATTCAAGGACTATTATATCCAGCCGAAAGAATCTCTATAAAAAGTAGCCGACCAACCAAAACGCAAAAGAGAATTTCATGGAACAAGTTTGGTAAATAGAATTTAGACTAATTTTCATTGACCAAACTAAAAATTAATATTTATTTACACACCTTTGTGGATTTCCAAATATAGCACTTAGATTACTTCGCTAGCCCTAAAGTGATAAAGATATTTGACTCCCTTTCTTTCTCCCTCGTAACAATTCGCCAGTAACTCTGTGTTTTCTGTTTTGTAGGCCACAATTGTTTATCTTGTATATACTTTATGTTGTTTTAGTGGATTAAATATTTGTTTGTGATTTAGCTCTGTGTGTGTTAAATCATTTTTTTCCTTTGTTACAATTATTAACACGCAACACAAATACAAGATAAAATTCACAGTATCCCAGTTGAGATGCAGCAGTCAATGAGGAATCTCAACAGCAGATTTCAAGAATGCATTCGTACAGGAGGACGCCATCTACAGGACGTAATTTTAAAAAAATTAAAATTCCATCATTGGAATATTTTAAGGTTTGAATTACTATGAATAAAATATTTTCTTCCATCACTCTTGGTTTTATTGGATTGTTAAAAAGTTCCCGATTTTTGGCTACCCTATATATATATAATTATTTATTTAAAAATATGATTCCAACTCGCTACATAAGAGGTCTCATGTTTCAAAACAAGAGCCGAAAACTTCAAAATAATATTTGAATTAACTTGAGTTAACGTAGGCTCTGTTCCATCTTCAAGCGAATTTTTCTTTGGAATAACTTATTTCTGAAATTTACGAGTTTTAATAGTATATTCAGAATTGAAATCAAAATTTCCATGGTAACATCAAGGGCGGATTGTTTAGAATAGGCAGGGGTGGGGTGTTAATAATTTGTATCAGTATAGAGTTACTTTCATAGATGCCGGCTCAGGGTAAGGTGGTGGTGGCTAAATTAACGACGGAGGAAGTTTTCGCATAGTCAGGCTTGAGCGTCTATGGAGATTTATTTATTTTGTTTTGAAACATGATACCTCTTATGTAGCGAGTTGGAATCATATTTTTAAATAAATAATTACATTTATGCTCTACTTTCGTATCGAGCACTATTTTTTAAAAATAATAACAAAAATACTAAGGAACTTTGGATTATTTACCAAACCAGTTTCTTTTCTATTTTCTATAATATTTTCATATATATATATATATATATATATATATATATATATATATATATATATATATAATTTTATATAGAGTATATCTGTAAAAGGAGAATATCAATGACAAAATGAAAACTTATCTTAGCCGAATATGAGGGGCTTTATCAAGGCAAACATTTGCCTTGATAAAGTACTCCAGAGGACGAAATATTCTTTTTATACCTCCTCACCAAAGCCTTCGCATTCCTTTCCATTTCTGGTAGCTCCTCACGTCTTGGTGACATTATCGCCTTACTTGAGCTGAAATGATTAAAAAAAAAATCATTAGTTTCGAGTTGATTTATCCGGAAATTTGGTAATATTGACATGCGTGAAATTTGAACCTGCCTAATATGAACGAGTAGCGAGCAATTTCAGGATACTTCTTCATAGACATTGTTCTAGGGTCTGTTTTATTTTCAACATATGATGTAAGGTATGCCTGAGCAACGGGAACAACGAAAACAATGTTTAAATCCGCCACGATTTTTAAACAACGTTTGACAAATTCTAAATTCCTAACCAGAGATTAATTTTTCACGAATTTGGCTGTAGACGCAGTGCGACGTTTTTAAAAGGGAAAGATATGGAAATCTTTTACGAATGGAAACCCAAATTGATAATTGACATGCACGAACACAATCTGAAAAGTAGTAAAGATTTATCCAAAAGCCACTGGAGATCCGAGTATGCATAAAACATTACGATGCTGTATCCTGAAGCGTTTAGAAATGTGCAGCAAGTCAATGCTTCGCCGTCCTTTGAAGTGAAATCGACTCATTAAGTGCGTGTGAAACTGGATGCCGGAAAGTACTATTCACGGACGAATACAAGGCGAGGCTGGATGGTCGTGACAGTTAGCGAAATGAGCGGCACCTGAAGGAGAAATCGAAGCATGTTTGGCTGAGGCGTCGGCAAGTTTATGATTTCGTGGTAAATCATTGGTAATGAGTCGGTTAGCCACTGGAAGGTGGATGAAGGCATTAAACGAACCAATTCTACCAACACTGAATTTCTAAAGACAACCTTCAAGTTTAGCGTGAGAAGACCGAGACATTCAAACGAAATGTGATTTTTATGAATGATAACGCCCCAGCACACACGATAATGGGGCAATTAGTGAAAACTATATATATATATATATATATATATATATATATATATATATATATATGAATGAACAGGGTGTCCCCGTAAAAATGTAATGACTCTTTAAATAAAAATAAATGGAGTATTTATTTATTTTAAACAGATTAATGGTTAAAAAGAAGAGCTGCGATTTATTAACTCCCAAAGTAGATTTAAATTTTCTACATACAACGTGTGAAAGTACGTCAGCCGCCAACCAGGGGAGGTAACATAGTTTCGGTGGCTAAGGCAGTATTGCCACCCCTGGCGTCACCAGTAGCTTTTTATCATCGGACAGGCTACTTTTTAAACTTTTTTTATTTTTTTGGGAGACGTGTCAGTCTAAATATAATATTAAATGAAATTAAATGCATTGGATGTGAAAAAAGAAAAAAAATATCAAGAATTTATTGGAAATCAAAAAGCGAATACATTTTTGGGACACCCTTTTTATATATATATTATTATATATGTATATGTTTTTATTGATATTTACCTAATACAAGTTCCTACGAACCACTAAAGGCAGAGGATTTCTGTGTCGTATTGTATTAGCGTAGAAAGGTCAAAGAGTGAAATTATTGGCACTATGTTGAAGAGATAACTACTTCTAGATTTAAAGAGGTCAAGATTTAATTAGTGAATAAAATTTCAGAGTTTAACTAAGGACTTTAGAATCTAGTGTCAAAGTAGAGTTTAGAAGGAACCAGATCAAAACAATTTACTAAATAAAGGAACAGAAGTCATCTCAACATGCAGATATGAAAACAATTTTTTGCTACGTTACTTAAGAATCGGAAAACAAAAACTAACACAAATAAATAAAAACAAATAATAAAATAAATAAATAATAAAAAATAAATAAGTAAAAATAATTTGTCCAAATAAATAAGGAAATAAAATAATAATAAACAAATTAATAATTTAAGAACACGCGCGTAAACGTAACAATAACAAATAATAAAAATAAATAAAAAGTAAAACAAACAACACTATAATTAGCCACAGAATTGCATTGAGATCCATAATTATTCCCACTCAATAGCCCCTACGATAATTTGAAACCATCTTTACTGGCCACCCAAATAACTGTTAGAATAATGCATAGGCCTACATATAATGGACCACTGAGCAGCATATATAAATAGAAACGAACCGAAACGTAGCGCAGATAGTCTGACGATTGCATGAAACAGACTCTCTCCGATGGGTGTCGGTGTCAATGTGCACTTTTACACACACACACACACACACACATACACACATATATATATATTATATTATATTAATATATATGCGTGTGTGTATGTTTGTGTCTCTGTGTGTGTGTGTTTATATGAATTTATATGCGTGCGGTTATATGAGTTTATGATTTATATGAGTTCTGAGTATCTCATTTTGTAGTCAAACTCATGGTCATCATGTTTCATAAATATATCTATTCCATTCTGTCCGTTATCTATCTATCTATCTATCTATCGTTGTCTGTTCTTAGATAGAGATATCTATCTATCTATCTATTGATAGCGACTTTTTTACTCAATAAGAGAAAACGACTCTGATATTTATTCTGCTCCTTATAAGTTAGTCGGATTGACCATTATTCCATTTGTATATTATTCATATAGATATCTTCCTAACGGAAACTTGTATAAATAGGCGATTCGTTCTTTCTTCTTTACCTCATATATATGGTCTTGTGCCAAACATCGTCAGGTTGACCATTATTAATATGCAGTAAGATTGATCCTCACTAAGTGCCCCATACTTATGACCATCCAAAATGATCATAGAAAATAACAAGAACCTCTTCGAGATTTGGGAAAAAAAACATTAGCGGAGAAGAAAGTGGAATTCTAGAAAAGAATATAGATCATATATTTAACACTTTCTCTCAACCTGTTTCCGTTGCCTTGAGCCAGAAAAAGTAAGTAAAAAAGAAAACTAGCTCCTTAACCATTGAACAAGAATAGGTTAACATAAGGCATACGTTTAACCTTAGACTATTGTAGAGTGAACAATTACTTCTTCCCCCATACTATGAGGAGTGAGTTCAGTATGCGTATGAATAACAATATATTACGTAAATATCTTATGAGAGTGTCAGGTAAGAAGCTTGTTTATCAGGAATATGAACGACCTTTATTAATGACCTTATAAAAATGACCTTGTGTCAGAAATATAGTAAATATTTATAAAAGCCCTTGCTGAAAGCCATTGTTGGCATTTAATAGTTTAGACCATTCCGTCTAAATACGGTCATCTCTGGGAATTTTGTCATTAGGACATCGGTTCTGCCTATGTATGTACAAATAACGTAATAGTTATTGGCACCCACATAAGAATCGGCGTTACAGCTTCTAAGTGGATCTTGTTGTATAGTTGCAAAATTGTCCATTTTTTTAAGATCTGAACCGTTAAAGCTTAGAGATGCCTAAAGTTATCTTACTGGAATTCACCGAAGTTTTCATAACACTATTAAACTCTATTTTGAGCGCTAAGAATGTACTCAAGTACTCCCCAAGTTCAAGACAAGAATCATGATTAAATCGATCATCAATGAAAATGACAGGTTCATCATTAATTAATCATAGCTAAGGATAAGAAGTTCAAATCATACTAGCATATTTTTCTAACTTATTCAAGATGATCTTCGCCCTCTCTAACCTTCTAACTTTCTGTCCTGATGTAATAAGGGGCTTCACATGTTTCACGTACAATTTCACTTGCTAGTCTTTTTTCACTGCTCTTTGGACTGTCAAATCTGAAACTCGTCTCTAATAGAGTCTTATAGAAAGAAATGAATCTTTTTCTAATTGATTTCTTTAGCTCTAAGTTGAAATAATGATCCCTCTTCCTGCTGTGACCTCCTCATCCAGTTGCCCTTTCTACAGTTCCTTCTCTTTTAAAACTGTTCTCTTGATGGTTCTTGGAAGGATTTTGAAGATGGAAGCCAGAGTATGCATGTTGGTACCATTACTGAAGACCTGTATGATCTTTTTCCCTCTCACCATTTCTTATTTGGGAACAAACTGTTGTTGAAACAAATCGATTTTAACCCGTTCTCTTTCTAGCTGAATAACCCAAACGGTTTTTCATTGACTTTTAACGCCAAACCGTGTCTAGTTGGCTAAATGCCTTATCTGAAAACCCGGGAAAAAGAAGCTCAATTAGTTTAGTGTTCTTTTAGATATTAAAAATTTTGCTGGGTGGAAAATTATTCCGTTACACGATTTAAATTATTTTGCTGTTACACCCGATATATATATATATATATATATATATATATATATATATATATATATATATATATATATATATATATATGTGTGTGTGTGTGTGTGTGTGTGAAAATATAGTTTTAGGCTATGCTATATTTATGGGTTAAAATAGTCAATATTAGGGAAATAGCATATGTAAACATGAAATTGGATATTGAGATTAAAATCCAGTCCAAGAGAATCGTTAAGCAATCCTCAAGATTCCGTTTATGCATGAAACAGACTATTGCCGCTAGGTTTTTTTATTGCAATGTCCTATTATATATATATATATATATATATATATATATATATATATATATATATATATATATAATATATTTAGAGAGAGAGAGAGGGAAGAGAGGGAGAGAGAGTGTTAAACGGAGAGAAATGCATAGATAGATAGATAGATAGATAGATAGATATGAGTGACTGCTCAATTTGACCCTCTTCATGTTAGAAGGAAAGAAATAAATATCACTAACTCGTGGAAGACAAGCAGAGCACATTCTCTCGGCGAAATGCGTCGTTAATAAATATTTCACTTTGTACTCGTCTTCTTCGCTTCTGCTTAGGATTTTATTATCATCCTACACACACACACACTGATATACGCGATGATAAATTACTTTTACTAATGTTACAGTCACATATATTTCCTGATAGCTCCGGAGAAAAAGATTAGTGGAAAAAATAATTAATTTCTTTATGATTTCAGGTGAATTTTTACAAATGTTAAAACAACAAAGCAATGCCATCTTGTTAAACGGTTCAATTAATTGGACAGCCGTTTTATGCAGATAAAAGTGTCTATATGTGAATATTGGAATAAATAATCTCTTGAGGGGTAATATTTTTTTTTTATTAAAGCTTTTAAAAACGCAGGTGATAAAATATAGTTTAAAGGTTTGCTATATTTATGGATTAAAGTGCTCAATATGAGCGATATAGTTATTAGGTTGGTGCAAAAATAATGACGTAATAATGTCGTTTCTCCACGTTAAAAATATGTCAAAAAACGACATTATTACGTCATTATTTTTGCACCAACCTAATATAAATAAATACAGATGTGGACACTGGTATCAACAATAAGCGGCGACAGTCTGTTTCATGCATAAATATAAACTTCAGGCTATATAAATGCACCCCCCCACACACACATATATATATATATATATATATATATATATATATATGTTTAAAAAAGGTAAAGCAATATAACAATTATACCCATATTTGAAAGCTATGCCAACAAGAGAAATTAGCGATTATGACATTTTGGGATCCCGAAAAATCGTTTAAACTAAAAATCAGACAGTGTAAGTTATTGCACTCATATAAAAAAAAATTATTAAGTGAATATGAGGCCAGGTAAAAAAAAAAAAATTAACTTGAAACTTCACTATTATTCTTAAGATACACTCGCCTCCCTATCCTTCATTAGATTTAACTAACCTATTTTCTTTCTTCTTCTTTACTGTATACATTCACAATATATTCCGGTTTCTTTCTTCTCTTTTCTTTCTCCTTCTTTTTTTCTTCTTCCCCTTTCTCTCCATACCCTCTTTTCTTTCTATTACACTCAATGCCATGTTTTTGATCGTCACGCACCTGTTAATTTTTTTTTTTTTTAAATAATTATCAAGAGTTGTTTGTGGTTTTCTTTAAATAAAGCGTTAAGGTGGTCTTAAAAAAAAAAAAAAAAAACAGCCAAAGAGACCGTTAGGTCGAAACCAAGGTCGGGTATTTTCATTAACCTTCTATTTTTTCAAATTAAAAGTCCTATATGTTATTTTTACTTTTATTTTTTTTTTCACACGTGTACTGAGCAATTTTTTTATACTACTTTTTCCTGGTCTGATTCAAATCTGACCATTAACCTGTGTGTGTGTGTGTGTGTGTGTGTGTGTAATGCTATAGTCAGTCTGGCAATTCTATTATGTACGTGTAGCAGTTTTCAACACCCAAATTAGAATTGATCGTTTTTACGGGTTCTAATTCTGTACCAGACAGTTTACTCCCCCACAGTCTAAGGGTTAAATAACAGGATAGACTGGGTTGTTTAACCTTAGAGAACAACCAGACTTGGCAAAGGACAACGCTGAATTCAATATCGCTTATGTCGGGGCTGGCAACTCCATACCGTACGTATGCAGGAAACTCGAGCAGTAACGCCAGCTGAAGTGAGGCTGCGGTATTATTCTCCAGAGGGCGGGATGTCGCATATGATGCTAAAATATGTATATTTTTGTGATTTTTTTCTTTCTCTTGAGGCACTGAAGCCTACTAATTGTCTACTTGATATGCCAACGTTTTTCGAAAAATCCACGTAAAGAAATTTCGCGTTTTTGACAGACACACGAAGCAATTGCCTTGCTGCCATTTGCCAAGATTGCTATCATTTGGCAGAGGAATAACTATTTCAAATATCCCGAGGTATTGAAAGGCCAACAAACGAGACAAGAAAGTCATTCAAAATAATGGTATTTTTTATGCATGTACATACGTATGTATGTATTTTTTCTGAACTTCTTGTTACAAAAACCCATCAGTAATTGGCTGCCGATGTTATTTTTTTTTTGTCATTTTCGACACTATTAACATGGTGTTTATGAAATATTATGCGCTCTAAATTATGTGTCGACCTTTTTAGATTCTATAATGCATTGGAAGTACAACATTGATGGATATTTGAGTTTGCTGTGTACACGTGTGTGGTTGCTGTGTGCATGCTTGTAAATTCAGTTTAATAATTTGAAAAGGTCTTCTTTTAGCTGTAACTAATACTCGTGAAACACATGGAACATAACTTATTCCTAGTTATGTGTAATGTGAGATATATATATATATATATATATATGTGTGTGTGTGTGTGTGTGTGTGTGTGTGTGCGCGTGTCATTGATTTGGGGGATTTTGGCATATAGTAATGAGTCTAGAAGCATCCTCAACAAAATGCAGAAAGCACTGGACGGCCGTTTCGTCCTATCTAGGAATCATCGGCAGTGCGCATCCACTACCGAGAATCGAACCCGGACCGTTTCGATACAACGCAAACACCATAGAGTTATCTGAATACTTGGACGAGTATTGCTGCGGAAATGAGTGAGTAGCACGCTATATCGAGTCTAGTTTGTGCCTTCGTCACAGAGTGCCGTGGTGCATTTGGTATGACGCTTGTCGTTGTATCGAACCGTCCGGGTTTGCTATGTATATATATATGTGTGTGTGTGAAAATATATAGAAAATAGGAAAGAACTCGTTAGGTAAATAATCCAAAGTTCTTTTAGTATTTTTGTTATTATTTTTAAAAAACAGTTCTCGATACAAAAGTAGAGTCTAAATATAATTATTTATTTAAAAATATGATTCCATCGCTACATAAGAGTTCTCATGTTTCAAAACAAGAGCCGAGAACTTCAATATAATTATTTGAATTAAATTGAATTAAAGTACCAAGCTCTGTTCCATCTTCAAGCGAAATTTTTTTGGAATAATTTATTCTTGAAATTTACGCATTTTATAAGCATATTCATTATTAAAATTAAAATCACTCTGGAAACGGCTCGAGCAATTATTTAAAAAAAAAAGGTGTGTAAGGGTTAATAATTTGTATCAATATCTCAGTTACATTCAAAGAGGTCAAGTCAGGTTAAGGTTGGGGTGTCTAAATTCAAAGCGGAATATGACATCGTCTAGTCTGGTTAAGTGTCTATGGAGATTTATTTATTTTTCTATTTTATTTTATTTTATTTTCTGAAAGGGTTTTGTGTATATAAAAAAACTGTCATAATTCGCTAACATTTGTTTTTTTGACGACTTCATAAAGGGTTTTTTTATTCGGTAGGGCATTTAAACTTTTTATTTAGACTATAGAGTTTAAAAATTGTATTTATTATGTTATTGTTTGTTTGTTTTTATGCTAATTATTCAATGCAAAAATTTGATGTCTGCAAAAACCGTTAACTCATGTCTATTGTTTAATAGATTTTTATTATTCAGAAACTTAATAATGTGTAGTTTTTTATGTAGGCATGAAGGGAATGGGTCATCCCAAGTTTTACAAGTTCTAGTTTTGTTTATAAGTTTCCATTTTACTTTTGGTGTTTTATTCATTTCCTTCAAATGCCAAAAATATTTAGATAGAGATGTCTGATTTCTTTTATTTATATTGTTGAAGGAGCCCTTATGCTGCCTCCATCTGGTTTTAAATTCATTCTTCGTAGACCCAATGTATATCATATTAGTATTAGGAATCTCAATGGATGAGATAGTACATTGGTATACCAGAGATTTTACGCGGTATATATTTTCCAATGGGCAGTCTTCTGGGTTTCTACAATCACATAATCTTTCACTATTTTTGTCTAATTTAAGTGTAGGGTTTTATTAATACTATTCAGCCATGGGTGTTTATTCAGTATTTTATTTTTGTGTTTTTTTTATTATACTTTCTAGATTTTCAGTGCAATTGTAACTTAATTTTAGGGTGTTTTTATTAAATATTTTACTAAGTCTACTATTTGTAGGACAGTGCTTTTCAATTAAAGCTAGGTATTTATGTCCTAGCTTCATAGTAACCATTTGGTTGAACGGAGGGGTATACCAAATGATTTTTCTTTTCCTGTTTTTCTTCTGGTTAGTACAATTGTTTCTATAATTGATGTTAGCATTTTTGTATCCAATATTTTTTAGGGCTGCGTTATAAAAATTACTGTGTTGTTGGAATATTTCTTTATTAGCGGAGTTAATGCTGATTCTATTCTCTATTGATGAGGGTATATGCTTAATTATGGATGGAGGGTGGTTTCACTTAGGGTGTATATAAAATGGGTTAGTGTTGGGTTTTCTATAAGGTAGGTATGTGTTGTTTATTAAATCTAGAGTTACGCCGAGGAAGTTTACCCTTTTCAATTTAGTACAGAATGTTATCTTTAAGTTTAGATTTTTAAATTCACTAAATATAATTTTTCTAATTTTAAATTTAGATTTCTAAATTCTCTATACATTCCGTGCCAAATTATTATCGAGATCACTTTTTTCTAATATTTCAAAAACCGTCCAATCAATTCACACAAAATTTTCACACAATAATAATAATAATAATAATAATAATAATAATAATATATATATATATATATATATATATATATATAATATATAATTATTATTTTATTAATATTAGGTTGGTGCAAAAATAATGAAGTAATAATGTCGTTTTTTGACGTAAAAAAATACGTCATAAAACGACATTATTACGTCTTTGTTTTTGCACCAACCTAATAGTTATTGGTGATTTATGGAATATTTAATATATTGTTTAACATTTTTTTTACTATTAAATAATTAAGATAATATATTTATATTTCATTATTTATTATAAAGTGTTATCTTATAAAATTTATTCTAAAAGCAGTCTTCTTTCACATTATTCCAAAGGCACTTTTTCTATTTTGAAATGTAGATTTTTACTTTTATTTAATCTTCCTCTTATTGGTTCATTATTTTATATATTAGATGATAAATATTAACTTTTTTCCTGGTGCATGGGAATTATTTAATATAGGTTTACCTTAAAATTTCTTGATTTAAATGTAGATGTTAATTAGATACTTCATCTTTGGATAATTATAATCATTTCAGTATATTAATTTAATTATTTTTTACTTGTCATTATTTTTTTCTGATATATTGTTTATTTTAATATATCTTTAATTCTTTCATATAAATGGGTTCATCTCTTTCTTTAGTCTCATCTTATTTTTGTTAATAGATTGAATAAGGGTTTTTTTTTAAGTCTGAAATACCTTCTGATTGCTACTGGGTATAAAATAAATAGGTCATTATCTCTCTCTTATTGTTCTCCTCCTTTTTCTCTTCCTTTCTCCCCTGACCAAGTCTTATTTCCAGACTTACACCACGTCCTTGTTTTTACTTGCTCTCTTTTGAATTATTTGTTTTCTGTTTTTGAAACATGGTAATTCATGTGTAGCGATGAAACCATTTTTTAAATCAGTAAAATCCTAGTAAATTTTATTTCAATTGTTCATTAACAAAAATTGTTCATTTCAAAATGTTCATTAACATAACGTAATCTTAATTCCCATTTTATGATATATATATATATATATATATATATATATATATATATATATATATATATATATATATATATATATGAAGGTTCCCGGGATTGGGGGTAGGGGCCGAGGCTTAATTAAACAGGTTAGCAAGTCGGTTTCTGGTTGTTTTCCATCTGTTGCTTTACGTTGCATTTTTCGAACTAGGTCTGTGTTTCCGTCGTTTCGCAAGGATGTATTGCCCTACATCAAATTGAGTAATTTAGTATATGAGTTTAATTGCCAGTGTGCTGCTGGTTATGTAGGGCGTACAACCTTGCATTTGGAAACCAGAATCAATCAGCATGTACCTTCCAAAATACGACTTGGCAAGATAGAGAAAATGTGTTATCTTCCCCCCTTTTTGAACCTGCCTAGACGGGTTCAGGCCCTGTCAACCTCCCCGGTCGAAACCTTGCCCTTCGGCAAAGCCTCGTCCGGGTTCCTCTCTGCTAATGCAGAGAGTTCGACAGATGCCGATTGTTGTAACCAGCCGTATGAATGATTTTAAACCACTCTTTTTAATACGCCATATATATATATATATATATATATATATATATATATATATATGCAAGAAATATAAAAAACTATAAAGTATGCTATATTTATAGGTAAAGGTGCTCAATATGAAGATATACGACTTATGTAAATATAAAAGTGCTCACTGAGATAGATACCATCGGCGGCAGTTTGTTTTACACTTGAGGCCAATCTTAAATATGGAATCGTCTGTTGCTCAACACTTAGTTGAGAATATAGCCTGTGCCAAGTCGTATAAAAAAGAGTGGTTTAAAATCATTCATACGGCTTATTCCAACAATCGGCATCTGTCGAACTCTCTGCATTAGCAGAGAGGAACCCGGGCGAGGCTTTGCCGAAGGGTAAGGTTTCGTCCGGGGAGGTTGACAGGGTCTGAACCCGTCTAGGCATGTTCAAAAAGGCTATATTTTTGGCCGAGCCTACGGGCTCGGAGATACCCACATTAAACCAGGCTTGTGCCACATTCTATCCTCGTGGGTGGATCGATAAATATTGGCTGGTTCCAACAATCATTTGAAGATTTTCGAATCAGTCTATATAGGATTAAAGAAACCTTCTCTCTGCCGGCAGAAAGAATTTGTAAAGTCCCTTAATCTGTCGGGGGTTATTTTATTTCAACCGTCCCTCGCTAATTTATGTACACGTTATTTCCCCTCCCCTCGTTACAAGTATATACACTTGTTTGTTATTTTAGCGTGTTTCCCCCTTTTTTGCTCCTTATTTTCGTTACTGTTCTTTTCGGTAATTAATGATCCAACGATTATCTCCTGATGAGATGTTGGTTGAAAGGGCCTTAGAGACTAATAAAATTTAAATCAATAAATTCGTTGTGTTTAAAAATATATATATATATATATATATATATATATATATATATATAAGGGTGAGTGTGTGTGTGTGTAAAGATAATTAAACAAATGGTGTGTTTATAGGATGCATGATAGTATCCGAGACGAAAGTGAGAATAATGAGACATAGGTTAAAATTTATCGCACGCTGAAGACGTTCTTCGTCGAAACGCATCGTTTGTAGATTTTATACTTTGTCTGATTATCTTCAATTTTGTTTTGGATAATATACGTCCTACAAACACACACACCCACACACACACACACACATATATATATATATATAGACACATAGACTGTTTGACCAACAAAAGGTCTATCCAGCCACAAAAAAAAACGTCTGGTTAGCAAAGACCGAATTACTGCTTAAAAACATACAATTTCGACGATTTTCCTCGATCGATCATATCTGTTACGAAATTTCTCGAAAATTCTTGCCGATAAATGTAATTAATAATGTTTAATTTAAAAAAAAACAAACAGAGAATTTACTTAAATAAATTATATCTATAAAAATAAAAATTAACGGAAAAGATTAATATCTAATCATCTATATATCTATATCTATCTATCTATCTATACACACACACACACACACGAATATACACACTTACACACATCATACTCACTCACTCCATCATGAGTCAAATGATAACACACACCCATAGTAATATACACGCTTACACACATCATACTCACCCACTCCGTAAGAACCAAATAATACAAACACATTAACAGAGACACATCCCCTTTCCAGGGATCAAAAATTGTCAAAATTACCAAGGAAATTCAGAGCAGCATGAATCCATCCACCTCTTATCTCAAATAACAACTTAAAAGAGACTGTTTGACCAACACAATGACCAAAATTCATGTTAAAAAATAAAATAAATAAAAACAAATAAGAACTACAGACAAAAGTTCATTTTCTCCATCATGACATTCATTTCTGTAGTTCATTGCTACCAGCAAGCAGAAATTTTTTTTTCACCTGATGACGGCCATGTTAGCCAAAACTAGTCCAGTAATCTAAATGAAATAATAATGAAAACGAAAGACTATTAACATACAATACAGTGTGTCTGAAGATGTTAATTTTTTAATATTTTTATTGTTCAATATATATATATATATATATATATATATATATATATATACATATATATTAACTGATATAAAAATATGGTTTCATCGCTACACATGAATTACCATGTTTCAAAAACTGTTTCAAACTAATGCTTTTAATGTAATATAATTGAATTTGAATTATTTGTTTTCTGTTTTTGAAACATGGTAATTCATGTGTAGCGATGAAACCATTTTTTAAATCAGTAAATTCATAATATTTACATTGAGCACTGGTTTGTAAAAATAAAAATATCAATAAGAACACCGGATTACATACCTTACTGTTCTTCCTTTTTTTTTACTACAATATATATATATATATATATATATATATATATATATATATATATATGCAAGAAATATAAAAAACTATAAAGTATGCTATATTAATAGGTAAAGGTGCTCAATATGAAGAGATAGGACTTATGTAAATATAAAAGGGCTCACTGAGTTAAACACCATCGGCGGTAGTTTGTTTTAGACTTGAGGCCAATCTTAAAGCCACGTGTGTTTTATTTTGTATCGACTATTTATATATGTGTATGTTAAATTTAAGTAAATAGCCAATATAATCATGGAGGGATGCGGCACATAGAAGAAGAAGAAGAAGAAGAAGAAGAAGAAGAAGAAGAAGAAGAAGAAGTAGAAGAAGAAAGAGGAGGAGGAGGAAGAGGAGAAGAAGAAGATGAAGAAGGGTGAAGAGGAGCTATAAAAAGACTGAGTTGTATAGAATAGAGTGGTATAATTATACTAAAATTATTGTTCAACGAAACTTACTAAAGTTTTTCAAAAGATCCGGTTATATATGGTATCGAGCAATTTTGCTGGATCAAAAAATAACCCTCTGATTTCTTCCTGATAATTTTCTTTGAATGTCTTTGGAAAAAAAAAAAAAAAAAAAAAAAAAAAAAAAGTCACACTGTTTTGCAGATACTAAAATAACGTACTGGCGCAAACTCTGTTGCTTTTCGATACGTCAAGCATTAAATGCAACAAGGTTTTTCGGAATCACTTAAGTACATTTTTTATTTGCATATATTTTTTATTTTATTTTAAAGACTCTTTAATTATTTATTCAATTAATTTTATGAATCTTTCAATTCTTATCTTCAAACACGTTGACTTTTGATTTTTGTTTTTTTAATTGAACTTCGGGAATTTCATTATCGATTTGCTTTCGCACCCAAAGCACACTTCTTATGTATCCGTATTTTTCTGCTTTTTTAATTGTTTATTTTTTTTCTTTTTTTTCTTTTTGTCTCCAATTAGACTTAATGAAAAGATTCTGTTGGGCCGGGCTTACGTCTGACTTCTATTTGATAAAACTGAAACCGTTTCAGTTTTAAGCAGCAGAGACAGCCTCTGACTTCACACATTGGTAGAATTAAATAAATAAAAGGAAAAGATAATGCTAGAGAAAAATTGGAAAGATATCAATTCTATTCATCATCTTTTTTTGTTGTCTACGACGAATGTTTTAATCTTTACTGATTAACTTAGCATTTAATAACACACACACACACACATATATATATATATATATATATATATATATATATATATATATATGCGTGTGTTTGCTAACTTATCGGTCACTTGGTCATCACACACATATCTCTCTCTGACTGTATGCCTATCTATCTATCACGCTCTCGATATATATATATATATTTATAAGAGACATTTTTTTATGTTTAACGTTCTTTTTATAGATACAAGTATTTAAGTAAATGCTCTGTTTATTACCGGCCTGAATGTCCGAGAAATTTTCATAGAAAATATTCGTCCTTTGACAGGATTCGAACCTGCATCCTATACGGAACCGCCATTTATCCCGGCGTGCCTAACCGATTCGGCCACAAAGGATCGTTCGGTTTGCAAGGTCGAATTTACTGCTTATAAACTCTAATCTCCATGAATCTCGTACATTCATAACTGCTCATGGAGTATCAAATGTAAACAAATGACGTCATACATTAAGAAATGGACAAAGTCCGACAATTTATTTATTAAAGACATTTTTTATGTTTAACGTTCTTTTTATAGATAAAAAATGTCTTTTTATATATAGATGGATGTTCTTTTTATAGATAAAAAATGTCTTTAATAAATAAATTAAATCATGTCTGATTATATATATATATATATATATATATATATATATATATATATAGTACAGGTAATGGATTCGTTGGTATATAATCCAGGTGGATCCTAGTAGTATCAAATATTAAAACTGATCCACAGAGTGCTTTATGCATTTATTATAACAGAGCATGTATATTTTTTTTTACTTATATGTATGCACATGCAAACGCGCAGACGCGTTTATGTGGATATATGTACGAGTATATGCATTGGCTAGCATGTTCTATTCGATTAGGTGTCCTGGTATTACCCTCAATTTATGAATCTATCATTCAACTGATTTACGTAAATTTAACTGGTCTTAAGGTTAAATCCCCCATAATTGATTAATAACAGTAAAACCTTATCGTCTAAATACTATTTACTGTAAATCTGAGGAAAATCCACTTGTTAATATTATAGAGGGAACTGAAATTTAGTTACAACGAAAGGCTCTAGCCATAAATAAACTCCAACCCTATACGACTACCACCATAATGAGATGCCTCACGCCTCCTAGTAAGCAACACAATTCCCTTATCATAAACAAAGCATCACTTGAACGAGAACCAATATTGAAAATAAATTCAAATCTCTACTTTGAGACAAACACTTAAGACCTGAAGACGATTGAGTTCAGATCTTGAAATAGACTATACTCATGTTGAGGCAATTTTTTTTTGTTATATATATATATATATATATATATATATATATATATATATACAAATGTAAAAGAACGAAGAGTAAGGTTCCGCGTTCAAAATATTGATTTTAAACTGGGCTCAATACAAAAGTGTGTAGCAATGATATTTATTTATGATGCAGTATTACATTAGAACATGTACATACCCACTACAAAACTGAGCATCTTGTTTCAACGTTCATTTTTTTTAGTGTTTCATCAGGTGGGAAATCACGATGCTACTAAATTATTTTATTCCGAAATGCAGTTAACGAAGCAATTGGAAAGTTTCCCGATAAATGGTAAAACAGAATTTACATGTGGAGAAAAAAAGGAAGGCACGTGATTATTAACAGCAAAAGAGAGAGAGAGAGAGAGAGAGAGAGAGGGAGAGAGAGGGAGAGAGGGGTGAGAGAGAGAGAAGGGAAGAGAGAAGATGAAAAGGCTAAGAAAAGGAAATAAAGATTGAGAAAAAAGAGGGGATGGAGGTGAGATAAACTAAGACGAGACAAATTTAACCAATGGTATTCCGTCGACTCATAGAATTCGAATTTTAACGGTAACATAGCGTTGTTAGGTTTCTATGACAAAATCTTGCTGTGCTCGGGGAAAATTATTCATGGAATGTAAAAAGAGTATTACATTATTTTATGAAACGGATTTTGTAATATAGATTAGAATACTAAACCGATTTTAAATCCTTATATTGTCATATTAATTATACTTAACCAAATTTGCCATTACAATATGAACTAGAATACTACATACATATTGAACTTTCGCATTATTTTTAGCATATATATATATATATATATATATATATATATATATATATATATATATATATGTAATGAAAAACAAACCACTTTAATGTACCATTACGATAATTTATTTCACCTAAATCCTTTTTTAAGGATTAAGGATCATCAGGTAAATCTTCCAACAACGAATTTAGAAAAAAAAAATTTTTTATCAATTCGTTGTTGGAAGATTTACCTGATGATCCTGAATCCTTAAAAAAGGATTTAGGTGAAATAAATTATCGTAATGGTACATTAAAGTGGTTTGTTTTTCATTACATATTAGCTCTGTCCTAACATTGAGCTCTCAGGATTTCATCCTCTTTGGATTTACCAATTCGGTTTACCAAGTTCCTTATAACTTAATTATATATATATATATATATATATATATATAGATATATGTGTGTGTGTGTGTGTGTTCTGTTTATCGGTTATTTTTATAGATATAATTTATTTAAGTATATACTCTGTTTTTTTTTTTTTGTTTTTTTTGTTTTTTTTATATATATATATATGAAACGGTATTAATTAAAGTTACCGGCTTGAAATTTCGAGAAATTTTGTAAAATATATGTGCTTCTTCGAGAGGAATTGAATCTGTAACACTAATGAGAAACGTCATTTTATCTGATGTGCTGTGCTCAGCCACCAAGGAGTGTCTGGTTATCAATGTCCTAATTACTGTTCAAAAAAATACACCTTCGACGCTTTTTCGCGATCGATCCTATCTGCTCACGAAATATATCTGAACGTAACAATGACAATGTATTGTTGCATAGCCTCTTCATGTTGCGGATAGTCTTGTTGTGGGGTGGCGGTCTTGGTTTACTCATATGTTGCTTTCTTCTCTATGTTTTCTTCCGTCCGGGTGATCGCTAGTTAGTTTGTTCGGAGGTAAAATGAGAACTTCAACAAAAGCGATTTTAAAATTATTTATTTTATTAACACGTCGACATATACATTTTTAACTACACAGTGGGGTCGCTCTATTACCCGCACCGTACCCCAAGACAAGAAATAACCACTGTCTGATCTCTTCGACGTGTAAAAACCTACTCACTGAAATAACTTTATAACTCTCTAACCTTTCTACGCTAATTTTAACCAATCAAAAAGAACTTTTTTTTTGTTTTGTCTATCATCTGATCTTAAGGTCAAATTGAGAAAGACTAATATTTAACAATATTATGAAATGAATTTTATCCGACAATAATTTAATACAAATATAAATACATGCAAGTTTTCACAGCCGCACATCACTCATTTGACATGAACTTTTCCGCCCAAAACTTGCGTCATCAAATCATATGCCCGGGTTTTTGGCTCTTCGATTCTAACTTAATTTAATGCACCCTCAATCGACCAAAGGTTTAAATAACGTTTTAAAGACACATAGTCTCTTTG